>CM065705.1:1258773-1271273 GCA_017654935.2 Phymorhynchus buccinoides | reverse complement strand
TGAGGCTCATGTAGGGTTGATTTTGGGAACATTTTAACAATACAAATTTGAAATAGAAGTGCCAAGCATAAGTGAAGCGAAAGCTGG
Organism: Phymorhynchus buccinoides; assembly: GCA_017654935.2. NCBI lineage: Eukaryota > Metazoa > Mollusca > Gastropoda > Neogastropoda > Raphitomidae > Phymorhynchus > Phymorhynchus buccinoides. Next base: position 1,271,186 of record CM065705.1, on the reverse strand, counting down.
AAGAGTGATGAAGAGCACTTACTTCAAAAACATGGTTTGGATTAGCAAATCCCATGGAATTAGACACGTGCTAGACTCAGAAACTGCTGTTCCAAGAATAGGCACTGAGTGGCAGTCTCCAGATCCGAGTATACTGGGAAATCATCCAGAATTAGCTAAAACAGTTGAGCACTAATTGTACATGAGGGATGGTACAGCAGTATACTGGGAGTTCATCCAGAATGAGCTAAAAACAGTTGAGCCCTCACTAATTGTACCTGAGGGATCGTACAGCAGCATTTTAGGATTATCTCCATCCTACCTGAGGGATCGTACAGCAGGATTTTAGGATTATCTCCATCCTACCTGAGGGATCGCACAGCAGGATTTTAGGATTATCTCCATCCTACCTGAGGGATCGTACAGCGGGATTTCGGGATTATCTCCATCCTACCTGAGGGATCGTACAGCAGGATTTCAGGATTATCTCCATCCTACCTGAGGGATCATGCAGCAGGATTTCAGGATTATCTCCATCCTACCTGAGGGATCGTACAGCAGGATTTGTGGGTTCTCCCCGCTAACAGAAACGGTGAGCTCCTGGAGGGCGCTGTCGATGGGCACCTGCAGCACCTGGGTGGAGCCCTGCTCACTGTCTATGGACAGCAGGTTCACCTTGCGGGCCTGCACCGCCACCCGCACAAAGTTCAGCACCTGTGGACACACACCAACACCTGACAACACCTGTGGACACGCACCAATACCTGTGAACACACACCAACACCTGACAACACCTGTGGACACACACCAATACCTGTGGACACACACCAACACCTGACAACACCTGTGGACACACACCAACACCTGTGGACACACACCAACACCTGACAACACCTGTGGACACACACCAACACCTGTGGACACACACCAACACCTGTGGACACACACCAACACCTGTGGACACACACCAACACCTGACAACACATGTGGACACACAGCAACACCTGACAACAACTGTGGACACACACCAACACCTGTGGACACACACCAACACCTGACAACAACTGTGGACACACACCAACACCTGTGGACACACACCAACACCTGACAACACCTGTGGACACACACCAACACCTGTGGACACACACCAACACCTGACAACACATGTGGACACACAGCAACACCTGACAACACCTGTGGACACACACCAACACCTGTGGACACACACCAACACCTGACAACACATGTGGACACACACCAACACCTGACAACACCTGTGGACACACACCAACACCTGACAACACATGTGGACACACACCAACACCTGACAACACCTGTGGACACACACCAACACCTGACAACACCTGTGGACACACACCAACACCTGACAACACCTGTGGACACACACCAACACCTGACAACACCTGTGGACACACACCAACACCTGACAACACCTGTGGACACACACCAACACCTGAGAGGGAGACAGTCTGTCTGTCTGTCTCTCTCTCTCTCTCTCTCTCTCTCTCTCTCTCTCTCTCTCTCTCTCTCTCTCTCTCTCTCTCTCTCTCTCTCTCTCTCTCTCTCTCTCTCTCTCTCTCTCTCTCTCTCTCTCTCTGAATGCTACAAAGTGACACCTAGCTGTGTGACTCACCTGGTTGACCTGTGATTTCTTCAGCAGGAACACCTGTCCTGAACTGGTGGCGGCGATTTCCTCGAAGGCTCGGTACCCCCGGTGAGTCACGTTCCCACAATCCCCCGTCAACACGAACACCACCTGCGCATCACCACAGCAATAACAACCAACAATGTCTATCAACAATAATGCACATGACATGATATTATAATGACAGTATGCTATAATGATAGTGAACACATAATGCTAAATGCGTGTGACAACAGTATCGGCCAACAACAGCGTACACATCACAATGCATCAAGAAAAGAAATCTTTGCGATCTGACTTTGCCTAAATAAATTATTAAATTCATCTTACCCCAAGAACTTGCCTAATTTGCATAATTCGGATCACTCTCACCAGAGCCTGTTTCTGCTGGATCAAAGCCAGCGCATCCTCAGTGACATAAAAGGGCATCAGTGAACACGTAGACCAAGTCCGTTGACCTTGCCTCATTTACATCATTCAAATCACCTTACCTGACTGTTTCTGCTGAACCAGTGGCGACACTTCTTCTTTGAGATTAAAATCCTTGGACATCACATATAGATGGGCCAAGTCTAACCCATGACCTTGGCTTGCCTTATTTGCATAATTCAAATCATTCTCACCTGACTCTGTTTCTTCTGGATCAGTGTAAACAGTAAACAACAGATGGACCCACAACCCACAACCTTGCCTGATTTTCATATTTCAAATGACCCTCACCTGAATTATGTAAATGAGGCAAGGTTGTGGGTTGACCTTGGTCCATCTGGACCTGGCATTGATGAAAATAAGATGGACAAAGTTCACCCCGTTACCTTGCCTGATTTACATCGTTCAAATGGCCCTCACTTGACTCTGGTTTTAACATTTTATTGTCCGAAAACTGTTTCTGCTGGATGAGAGCCAGCACCTCCTCCGTGAGGTAGAAGTCCTTGGATCTGGCATCGGTGAACACACTGACCTTGCCTGATTTACATAATTCAAATGACCCTCACCTGACTCTGCTTCTGCTGGATGAGCGCCAGCACCTCCTCCGTGAGGTAGAAGTCCTTGGAGCGGGCGTCGGTGAACAACACACTGACATTGCCTGATTTACATGATTCATATGACCTCACCTGACTCTGCTTCTGCTGGATGAGGGCCAGCACCTCCTCCGTGAGGTAGAAGTCCTTGGAGCGGGCGTCGGTGAAGACGTAGATGAAGGAGTTGGGCAGGGACACCTCCAGGGCTTTCTTGATGGCGCCGATGCTCATCTCGGGGCAGTCCCCCCCGCCCTGCACGTACAGGTCTCTGAGCGCTTTCTGGAACTTGTTGTGGTTTGTGGTCACCAGCACTGGACCCACCTCTGCAACAGAGAGAGTAGAGTTAAGGGAGATAATGATGTGAAATGAAACCTAAATCTAGGTCTGCACATGATTGAGGTCTCTGAGCGCTTTCTGGAACTTGTTGTGGTTTGTGGTCACCAGCACTGGACCCACCTCTGAGACAGAGAGAGTAGAGAGGGGAGATAATGGTGTAAAACAGTTCTGGAACTTGTTGTGGTTTGTGGTCACCAGCACTGGACCCACCTCTGCAACAGAGAGTAGAGTTAAGGGAGATAATGGTGTACAACATGTCTGGAACTTGTTGTGGTTTGTGGTCACCAGCACTGGACCCACCTTTGCAACAGAGAGTAGAGTTAAGGGAGATAATTGTGTACAACATGTCTGGAACTTGTTGTGGTTTGTGGTCAACAGCACTGGACCCACCTCTGAAACAGAGAGTAAAGAGGGGAGATAATGGTGTACAACATGTCTGGAACTTGTGGTTTGTGGTCACCAGCACTGGACCCACCTCTGCAACAGAGAGAGTAGAGTTAAGGGAGATAATGATGTGAAATGAAACCTAAATCTAGGTCTGCACATGATAGAGGTCTCTTAGCGCTTTCTGGAACTTGTGGTTTGTGGTCACCAGCACTGGGCCCACCTCTGCAATACAAAGAGAGTGGAAATAATGATGTAAACCCAAACCTAACCTGCACATACAGGGTCTCTGAGCGCTTTCTGAAACTTGTGGGGCATCATGACAATCTGCAATGCAAAGAGTAGAAATAACGATGTAAAGAAAAACTTAACCTAAACCCTAAACTGCACGCACAATTCTCTTAGGCATTTTCTGAAACTTCTTGTGGTTTGTGGTCACCAGCACTTGGCCCACCTCTGAAACAGAAAGAGTGTGTTGATTATGGGCACTCATCTGGAAGAAGAAGAAGAAGAGTAGAGAGGGGAGATAATGATGTCAAATAACGATTAACATGCGCCCTGCAAGTACATGTCTCTAAGCGTTTTCTTAAACTTGTGGTTCGTGGTACCCGGTACTGGATCAACCTCTAAACCAAACGAAATAGAAGAGTGTACGATGGGGCAGTGGGGGTCAACCTCTAAACCAAACGAAATAGAAGAGTGTATGATGGGGCAGTGGGGGTCAACCTCTAAACCAAACGAAATAGAAGAGTGTATGATGGGGCAGTGGGGGTCAACCTCTAAACCAAACGAAATAGAAGAGTGTATGATGGGGCAGTGGGGGTCAACCTCTAAACCAAACTAAATAGAAGAGTGTATGATGGGGCAGTGGGGGTCAACCTCTAAACCAAACGAAATAGAAGAGTGTATGATGGGGCAGTGGGGGTCAACCTCTAAACCAAACGAAATAGAAGAGTGTATGATGGGGCAGTGGGGGTCAACCTCTAAACCAAACGAAATAGAAGAGTGTATGATGGGGCAGTGGGGGTCAACCTCTAAACCAAACGAAATAGAAGAGTGTATGATGGGGCAGTGGGGGTCAACCTCTAAACCAAACGAAATAGAAGAGTGTATGATGGGGCAGTGGGGGTCAACCTCTAAACCAAACGAAATAGAAGAGTGTATGATGTGGCAGTGGGGGTCAACCTCTAAACCAAACGAAATAGAAGAGTGTATGATGGGGCAGTGGGGGTCAACCTCTAAACCAAACGAAATAGAAGAGTGTATGATGGGGCAGTGGGGGTCAACCTCTAAACCAAACGAAATAGAAGAGTGTATGATGGGGCAGTGGGGGTCAACCTCTAAACCAAACGAAATAGAAGAGTGTATGATGGGGCAGTGGGGGTCAACCTCTAAACCAAACGAAATAGAAGAGTGTATGATGGGGCAGTGGGGGTCAACCTCTAAACCAAACGAAATAGAAGAGTGTATGATGGGGCAGTGGGGGTCAACCTCTAAACCAAACGAAATAGAAGAGTGTATGATGGGGCAGTGGGGGTCAACCTCTAAACCAAACGAAATAGAAGAGTGTATGATGGGGCAGTGGGGGTCAACCTCTAAACCAAACGAAATAGAAGAGTGTATGATGGGGCAGTGGGGGTCAACCTCTAAACCAAACGAAATAGAAGAGTGTATGATGGGGCAGTGGGGGTCAACCTCTAAACCAAACGAAATAGAAGAGTGTATGATGGGGCAGTGGGGGTCAACCTCTAAACCAAACGAAATAGAAGAGTGTATGATGGGGCAGTGGGGGTCAGCCTCTAAACCAAACGAAATAGAAGAGTGTATGATGGGGCAGTGGGGGTCAACCTCTAAACCAAACGAAATAGAAGAGTGTATGATGGGGCAGTGGGGGTCAACCTCTAAACCAAACGAAATAGAAGAGTGTATGATGGGGCAGTGGGGGTCAACCTCTAAACCAAACGAAATAGAAGAGTGTATGATGGGGCAGTGGGGGTCAACCTCTAAACCAAACGAAATAGAAGAGTGTATGATGGGGCAGTGGGGGTCAACCTCTAAACCAAACGAAATAGAAGAGTGTATGATGGGGCAGTGGGGGTCAACCTCTAAACCAAACGAAATAGAAGAGTGTATGATGGGGCAGTGGGGGCCCAGAGAGAAATGGAATCACAGAGAATATAGCATGGGGAATAATGTACACACACTTCATCCAGACTCTCTCTCTCGCTTCTCTCTCTCTCTCTCTCTCTCTCTCTCTCTCTCTCTCTCTCTCTCTCTCTCTCTCTCTCTCTCTCTCTCTCTCTCTCTCTCTCTCTCTCTCTCTCTCTCTCTCTCTCTCTCTCTGTCTCACACACACACACACACACACACACACACATACATGCACACACGCATACACATACATGCACACACACGCGCACACACATACATGCACATACGCACACACACGCGCACGCACACGCGCGCGCACATACACACACATACACACACACGCACACACACACACACATGCATTTCTTTCACACACTGACACTAAGACAGAGCAAGAGTAAGTGGAGATCCTACAGGCAGGCACAGAGAGACAGAAGGGACATAAGCAGGGACATGAAACAAAGGCGAAAGAAGAACAAGGATAGCAACATGGACACAAGAGGAAAGAGACAGATACACTTAAAGCCAATTGGGTGGTCTGGCCTTTGGAGATATTCCAGAAACAATACAACAAAGGACGCAACAACATACAACAAACAAACCCCTAAAATATTCAGTAATCTTGCAAACGTTTTGAAATATGTAATACTAATGTAACAATGAACACCCAGACACAGCCCCCTTGAGACTAAGTGTCATCCCAGTTAACAGAGAGCACTAAGCACAGAATGAAGACGATGCTATCAACAGCCTAGGAATGTGCGAATGGGTCCAGTGGGGAAATCAGGTTCCTTGATACTTCCTGGAATAATCATGTTGATGACACCAGCAGAGGTGATATTGTATTCCATGGGCGGTTATTAATCAGGTGCCAGTTATGCACAAATAAGAGGGAAGAAAAGTAAGTTGAAGACAAAATGAGACATATATTGTGAGTAGGAGAGAGGGGGCGAGGGAGGAGGACGGGAGAAACTCAGAGAGATAATACTGAGAGAGAGAGAGAGAGAGAGAGAGAGAGAGAGAGAGAGAGAGAGAGAGAGAGAGAGAGAGAGAGAGAGAGAGAGAGAGAGAGAGAGAGAGAGAGAGAGAGAGAGAGAGAGAGAGAGAGAGAGAGAGAGAGAGAGAGAGAGAGAGAGAGAGAGAGAGAGAGAGAGAGACCCAGACTTTGAGAAAGACATAGAAAGAGAGAAAGTGTTAAAAGAAAATCATCCAACCCGATGCCAGCTGATAGGAATTGACAGTGCTCTGTCCCATACCGAGATCATTGCCCGTACCATACACCCCTCCCCCCCTTGATAATTGCCCGCATCATAGTTCCCCCACTGATAATTGCCCGTATCATAGTCCCCCCACTGATAATTGCCCGTATCATAGTTCCCCCACTGATAATTGCCCGTATCATAGTTCCCTCAATGATAATTGCCCGTATCATAGTCCCCCCACTGATAATTGCCCGTATCATAGTCCCCCCCTGATAATTGCCCGTATCATAGTTCCCTCAATGATAATTGCCCGTATCATAGTCCCCCCACTGATAATTGCCCGTATCATAGTCCCCCCACTGATAATTGCCCGTATCATAGTTGCCCCACTGATAATTGCCCGTATCATAGTTGCCCCACTGATAATTGCCCGTATCATAGTTGCCCCACTGATAATTGCCCGTATCATAGTTGCCCCACTGATAATTGCCCGTATCATAGTTGCCCCACTGATAATTGCCCGTATCATAGTTCCCCCACTGATAATTGCCCGTATCATAGTTGCCCCACTGATAATTGCCCGTATCATAGTCCCCCCACTGATAATTGCCCGTATCATAGTTCCCCCACTGATAATTGCCCGTATCATAGTTCCCCCACTGATAATTGCCCGTATCATAGTCCCCCCACTGATAATTGCCCGTATCATAGTTCCCCCACTGATAATTGCCCGTATCATAGTTCCCTCAATGATAATTGCCCGTGTCATAGTCCCCCCACTGATAATAGCCCGTGTCATAGTTCCCCCACTGATAATTGCCCGTATCATAGTCCCCCCACTGATAATTGCCCGTATCATAGTTCCCCCACTGATAATTGCCCGTATCATAGTTCCCCCACTGATAATTGCCCGTATCATAGTCCCCCCACTGATAATTGCCCGTATCATAGTTCCCCCACTGATAATTGCCCGTATCATAGTTCCCCCACTGATAATTGCCCGTATCATAGTTCCCCCACTGATAATTGCCCGTATCATAGTTCCCCCACTGATAATTGCCCGTATCATAGTTCCCCCACTGATAATTGCCCGTATCATAGTTGCCCCACTGATAATTGCCCGTATCATAGTTCCCCCACTGCAATCACCAGCACTAATTACCAGGCACGTGTCTGGCACTGACTCATCAACCTGCAGAAAGACGTCAGCATTCCGGAGCCAGGGGGGGGGTATAATGGGGGTGTAGGTGGGGGGGGGGGGGGGGAGAAAGAACACGGGGCCGCCCAGAGGACTCAGCGTCTTGCAAAATGGGCTGATTCATTATTAATGGACTGCTATCGTGAGGTTGTTTAGCACGGGCTTTGGCTGCGGTTTGTTTTCTGACATTGGGTGTTCACCTTGTGGCTTTACTAGCTGGATTGCAAATAGAAATGAAAGTGAAACAAGCACTAATTAATGGTTAGGCCGATATTGAACTAAGCAAAAATGAAGAAGAAGAAAGAGAGGAGGGGGTGAAGAAGGAGGATGAGAAAGAAGAATAAGAAGGAAGAGGAGGAAGAAGGATGGAGAATATAACAAAGAAGGAGGAACCGGTGAATGAAAAGAAAAAAAGAAGAGTTCGAGAAGAAGAAGAAGAAGAAGAAGAAGAAGAAGAAGAAGAAGAAGAAGAAGAAGAAGAAGAAGAAGAAGAAGAAGAAGAAGAAGAAGAAGAAGAAGAAGAGGAGGAGGGGAGGGAGGAGGAGAGGAGGAGGAGGAGAGGAAGGAGGAGGAGGAGGAGGAGGAGGAAGGAGGAAGAAGAAGAGAAGAAGAGAAGAAGAAGAAGAAGAAGAAGAAGAAAAAGAAGAAGAAGAAGAAGAAGAAGAAGAAGAAGAAGAAGAAGAAGAAGAAGAAGAAGAAGAAGAAGAAGAAGAAGAAGAAGAAGAAGAAGAAGAAGAAGAAGAAGAAATAGAAGAAGAAGAAAGAAGAAGAAGAAGAAGAAGAAGAAGAAGAAGAAGAAGAAGAAGAAGAAGAAGAAGAAGAAGAAGAAGAAGAAGAAGAGGAAGAAGAAGAAGAAGAAGAAGAAGAAGAAGAAAGAAGAAGAAGAAGAAGAAGAAGAAGAAAGAAGAAGAAGAAGAAGAAGAGAAGAAGAAGAAGAAGAAGAAGAAAGAAGAAGAAGAAGAAGAAGAAGAAGAAGAAGAAGAAGAAGAAGAAGAAGAAGAAGAAGAAGAAGAAGAAGAAGAAGAAGAAGAAGAAGAAGAAGAAGAAGGGAGGGAAAAATGCACAGGTGGAAAGCACAGGTGGGGATGGGGGGGAGGGGGTGGAAGAGAAGAAAATAAAAAAGAAGAAATAAAAAAGTTTATCGAAAGCGAATCTGTTTTCCCTTTTCTTCCTTTTTGTAGTCCCAGTTATATGCGATGGGGACGAGGGCTGTGTGTTTATCTGCTGTCTGTCTGTCTGTCTGTCTGTCTGGCTGGCTGGCTGGCTGGCTGCTGGCTGGCTGTATGTATGTATGTATGTAAGTGTATGTGTGTGTGTGTGTGTGTGTGTGTGTGTGTGTGTATGTGTGTGTGTGTGTGTGTGTGTGTGTGTGTGTGTGTGTGTGTGTGTGTGTGTGTGTGTGTGTGTGTGTGTGTGTGTGTGTGTGTGTGTGTGTGTGTGACCAAAGATGTTCCACTTCTAAACCACTGAACCAATCTGAACACTAACTTGGCAGAATTGTTCCTTAAGGTGCCTAGATGCTGCACGTGACATTTTGAAGGGGCCAATAGCACGGTGAGAGTGAGAGCGGAGGTGGCTCCGAAAACAAGTGCTCATATGTACTTTCAAGACTGTTGGCGTTAGGCCACTATAGCCACATGTTTTCGTGATCAGCATCATTTGGAGAATGCAGTGCAAGACAATTTGAAGGGGCCAAAAGAACGGTGAGAGTGAAAGCCAGCAGGGTATTTTTGTCTGTCTGTCCCAAGGATATCTCCTGAACCGCTTCCGAGCATAAATTATCGCTGTCGTGACCCTCACCTTGATGCATGACCTTGAAAATCCAAAATCTTTACGGTGTCATATTTTCTACACAGTTGAACTTACAGACTTCAACCTTGGCATGTAAGGTCAAGGTCAACGTCTTGTGTGAGGAGGAGTATATGTGTGGGGGTGTTGCTGGTAACCGGGGCTACGTTTACATGGAGTTGCCATCTTGTGTTTTGTACTCTTTTAACAATCTCAGACCCACCTGTTTGTGAACGTCAACTTAGTTATCTTAGCCCCCACCCCCCCACCCCCCCACCCCTCTCTCTCTTTCTCTCTCTCTCTCTCTCCATCTCCCCTCTCTCTCTCTCTCTCTCTCTCTCTCTAACTCTATCTATCTCCCCTCTCTATCTCTGTGTCTCTCTCTCTCTCTGTATGCATGCAGTGCGCTGTGTGTGTGTGTGTGTGTGTGTGTGTGTGTGTGTGTGTGTGTGTGTGTGTGTGTGGTGTGTGTGTGTGTGTGTGTGTGTTGTGTGTGTGTGTGTGTGTGTGTGTGTGTGTGTGTGTGTGTGTGTGTGTGTGTGTGTGAGTGTGATTTTGTAACCTTTAGCTCTAACCCTCTTTGACTTTTTGACTTTGCTGTAAAGTCGCCAATACTATGGGTCTAGCACCGTGCGCTGACACCTTCATTAGCGGTATAGCGGTAGATGCACGTGGTTCCACACTTCGACACTGTGTACTCGTATTTGTACCAAGTATCGATGCGGATGGAGTTCAAATCTGCATAATGACATGTATCAATCAAAGCTGTATTACGGCATGTACAAATCAAAGCTGTATTATGAAACGACATGTACAACAAATCACAGTTGTATTATGACATGTAAAATCACAGCTGTATTATGACATGTACAAATCACAGCTGTATTATGACATGTACAAATCAGAGCTGTATTATGACATGTACAAATCAGAGCTGTATTATGACATGTACAAATCACTGCCTAGCTGTATTATGACTGTATCATGACATGTAGCCTATCATGACATGTACAAATCAGAGCTGTATCATGACATGTACAAATCAGAGCTGTATCATGACATGTACAAATCAGAGCTGTATTATGACATGTACAAATCAGAGCTGTATTATGACATGTACAAATCAGAGCTGTATGTACAAATATGACATGTACAAATCAGAGCTGTGTATTTTTCTGACATGTACAAATCAGAGCTGTATTATGACATGTACAAATCAGAGCTGTATTATGACATGTACAAATCAAAGCTGTGTATTATGACATGTACAAATCAGAGCTGTATTGACATGTACATGTATCATGACATGTACAAATCAGAGCTGTATTACATGTACAGATCAGAGCTGTATCATGTACAAATCAGAGCTGTATTATGACATGTACAAATCAGAGCTGTATTATGACATGTATCAGAGCTGTATCATGTGTACAAATCAGAGCTGTACATGACATGTGAAATCAGTGCTGTATCATGACATGTACAAATGTGTATCATGACATGTACAAATCAGAGCTGTATTATGACATGTACAGATCAGAGCTGTATCATGACATGTACAAATCAGAGCTGTATCATGACATGTACAGATCAGAGCTGTATCATGACATGTACAAATCAGAGCTGTATCATGACATGTACAAATCAGAGCTGTATTATGACATGTACAGATCAGAGCTGTATTATGACATGTACAAATCAGAGCTGTATTATGACATGTACAAATCAGAGCTGTATCATGACATGTACAAATCAGAGCTGTATTATGACATGTACAGATCAGAGCTGTATCATGACATGTACAAATCAGAGCTGTATCATGACATGTACAAATCAGAGCTGTATCATGACATGTACAAATCAGAGCTGTATTATGACATGTACAGAGCTGTATCAGACATGCTGTATTATGACATGTACAAATCAGAGCTGTATTATGACATGTACAAATACAGAATCAGAGCTGTATCATGACATGTACAAATCAGAGCTGTATTATGACATGTACAAATCAGAGCTGTATCATGACATGTACAAATCAGAGCTGTATCATGACATGTACAGATCAGAGCTGTATCATGACATGTACAAATCAGAGCTGTATCATGACATGTACAAATCAGAGCTGTATTATGACATGTACAGATCAGAGCTGTATCATGACATGTACAAATCAGAGCTGTATCATGACATGTACAAATCAGAGCTGTATTATGACATGTACAGATCAGAGCTGTATCATGACATGTACAAATCAGAGCTGTATCATGACATGTACAAATCAGAGCTGTATCATGACATGTACAAATCAGAGCTGTATTATGACATGTACAGATCAGAGCTGTATCATGACATGTACAAATCAGAGCTGTATCATGACATGTACAAATCAGAGCTGTATCATGACATGTACAGATCAGTCTGTAGCGTTCTCCAGTGTATGATGCAAGCGCTACATGAGGACAGAGGACATGAAATGTGCACACCATACATTGAACTTCAAATGAATGGGGAAATGCCAGCTACAGTCATTGAACATTGCAGGGAGAGAGAGAGGGGGAGAGAGAATGAATGAATGAATGAATTGATTGAATTTTATTTATAGAGGGTAATAGAGTAAGCAATAACATGCTTTTTCACATCCAGCCCTCTGGACAGAATACATATATCAAAGTAGAAAATGGAAA
>CM065705.1:1243773-1253773 GCA_017654935.2 Phymorhynchus buccinoides | reverse complement strand
GCTACCTTCCTTTCTTCTCACGTGACACTGCGTGCTACCTTCCTTTCTTCTCACGTGACACTGCGTGCTATCTTCCTTTCTTCTCACGTGACACTGCGTGCTATCTTCCTTTCTTCTCACGTGACACTGCGTGCTACCTTCCTTTCTTCTCACGTGACACTGCGTGCTATCTTCCTTTCTTCTCACGTGACACTGCGTGCTACCTTCCTTTCTTCTCACGTGACACTGCGTGCTATCTTCCTTTCTTCTCACGTGACACTGCGTGCTACCTTCCTTTCTTCTCACGTGACACTGCGTGCTATCTTCCTTTCTTCTCACGTGACACTGCGTGCTATCTTCCTTTCTTCTCACGTGACACTGCGTGACTGCGTGCTACCTTCCTTTCTTCTCACGTGACACTGCTACCTTCCTTTCTTCTCACGTGACACTGCGTGCTATCTTCCTTTCTTCTCACGTGACACTGCGTGCTATCTTCCTTTCTTCTCACGTGACACTGCGTGCTACCTTCCTTTCTTCTCACGTGACACTGCGTGCTATCTTCCTTTCTTCTCACGTGACACTGCGTGCTACCTTCCTTTCTTCTCACGTGACACTGCGTGCTACCTTCCTTTCTTCTCACGTGACACTGCGTGCTACCTTCCTTTCTTCTCACGTGACACTGCGTGCTACCTTCCTTTCTTCTCACGTGACACTTCGTGCTATCTTCCTTTCTTCTCACGTGACACTGCGTGCTACCTTCCTTTCTTCTCACGTGACACTGCGTGCTATCTTCCTTTCTTCTCACGTGACACTGCGTGCTATCTTCCTTTCTTCTCACGTGACACTGCGTGCTATCTTCCTTTCTTCTCACGTGACACTGCGTGCTATCTTCCTTTCTTCTCACGTGACACTGCGTGCTATCTTCCTTTCTTCTCACGTGACACTGCGTGCTACCTTCCTTTCTTCTCACGTGACACTGCGTGCTACCTTCCTTTCTTCTCACGTGACACTGCGTGCTACCTTCCTTTCTTCTCACGTGACACTGCGTGCTACCTTCCTTTCTTCTCACGTGACACTGCGTGCTACCTTCCTTTCTTCTCACGTGACACTGCGTGCTACCTTCCTTTCTTCTCACGTGACACTGCGTGCTATCTTCCTTTCTTCTCACGTGACACTGCGTGCTACCTTCCTTTCTTCTCACGTGACACTGCGTGCTACCTTCCTTTCTTCTCACGTGACACTGCGTGCTACCTTCCTTTCTTCTCACGTGACACTGCGTGCTATCTTCCTTTCTTCTCACGTGACACTGCGTGCTATCTTCCTTTCTTCTCACGTGACACTGCGTGCTACCTTCCTTTCTTCTCACGTGACACTGCGTGCTACCTTCCTTTCTTCTCACGTGACACTGCGTGCTATCTTCCTTTCTTCTCACGTGACACTGCGTGCTACCTTCCTTTCTTCTCACGTGACACTGCGTGCTACCTTCCTTTCTTCTCACGTGACACTGCGTGCTACCTTCCTTTCTTCTCACGTGACACTGCGTGCTACCTTCCTTTCTTCTCACGTGACACTGCGTGCTACCTTCCTTTCTTCTCACGTGACACTGCGTGCTACCTTCCTTTCTTCTCACGTGACACTGCGTGCTATCTTCCTTTCTTCTCACGTGACACTGCGTGCTACCTTCCTTTCTTCTCACGTGACACTGCGTGCTATCTTCCTTTCTTCTCACGTGACACTGCGTGCTATCTTCCTTTCTTCTCACGTGACACTGCGTGCTATCTTCCTTTCTTCTCACGTGACACTGCGTGCTACCTTCCTTTCTTCTCACGTGACACTGCGTGCTATCTTCCTTTCTTCTCACGTGACACTGCGTGCTATCTTCCTTTCTTCTCACGTGACACTGCGTGCTACCTTCCTTTCTTCTCACGTGACACTGCGTGCTATCTTCCTTTCTTCTCACGTGACACTGCGTGCTATCTTCCTTTCTTCTCACGTGACACTGCGTGCTATCTTCCTTTCTTCTCACGTGACACTGCGTGCTATCTTCCTTTCTTCTCACGTGACACTGCGTGCTATCTTCCTTTCTTCTCACGTGACACTGCGTGCTACCTTCCTTTCTTCTCACGTGACACTGCGTGCTACCTTCCTTTCTTCTCACGTGACACTGCGTGCTATCTTCCTTTCTTCTCACGTGACACTGCGTGCTATCCTTCTTCTCACGTTCTTCTCACGTGACACTGCGTGCTACCTTCCTTTCTTCTCACGTGACACTGCGTGCTATCTTCCTTTCTTCTCACGTGACACTGCGTGCTACCTTCCTTTCTTCTCACGTGACACTGCGTGCTATCTTCCTTTCTTCTCACGTGACACTGCGTGCTATGACTTCCTTTCTTCTCACGTGACACTGCGTGCTATCTTCCTTTCTTCTCACGTGACACTGCGTGCTATCTTCCTTTCTTCTCACGTGACACTGCGTGCTACCTTCCTTTCTTCTCACGTGACACTGCGTGCTATCTTCCTTTCTTCTCACGTGACACTGCGTGCTATCTTCCTTTCTTCTCACGTGACACTGCGTGCTACCTTCCTTTCTTCTCACGTGACACTGCGTGCTATCTTCCTTTCTTCTCACGTGACACTGCGTGCTATCTTCCTTTCTTCTCACGTGACACTGCGTGCTACCTTCCTTTCTTCTCACGTGACACTGCGTGCTACCTTCCTTTCTTCTCACGTGACACTGCGTGCTACCTTCCTTTCTTCTCACGTGACACTGCGTGCTACCTTCCTTTCTTCTCACGTGACACTGCGTGCTATCTTCCTTTCTTCTCACGTGACACTGCGTGCTACCTTCCTTTCTTCTCACGTGACACTGCGTGCTACCTTCCTTTCTTCTCACGTGACACTGCGTGCTACCTTCCTTTCTTCTCACGTGACACTGCGTGCTATCTTCCTTTCTTCTCACGTGACACTGCGTGCTACCTTCCTTTCTTCTCACGTGACACTGCGTGCTACCTTCCTTTCTTCTCACGTGACACTGCGTGCTATCTTCCTTTCTTCTCACGTGACACTGCGTGCTACCTTCCTTTCTTCTCACGTGACACTGCGTGCTACCTTCCTTTCTTCTCACGTGACACTGCGTGCTACCTTCCTTTCTTCTCACGTGACACTGCGTGCTACGTGCTTCCTTTCTTCTCACGTGACACTGCGTGCTACCTTCCTTTCTTCTCACGTGACACTGCGTGCTACCTTCCTTTCTTCTCACGTGACACTGCGTGCTATCTTCCTTTCTTCTCACGTGACACTGCGTGCTAACTTCCTTTCTTCTCACGTGACACTGCGTGCTAACTTCCTTTCTTCTCACGTGACACTGCGTGCTACCTTCCTTTCTTCTCACGTGACACTGCGTGCTACCTTCCTTTCTTCTCACGTGACACTGCGTGCTACCTTCCTTTCTTCTCACGTGACACTGCGTGCTATCTTCCTTTCTTCTCACGTGACACTGCGTGCTACCTTCCTTTCTTCTCACGTGACACTGCGTGCTACCTTCCTTTCTTCTCACGTGACACTGCGTGCTACCTTCCTTTCTTCTCACGTGACACTGCGTGCTACCTTCCTTTCTTCTCACGTGACACTGCGTGCTACCTTCCTTTCTTCTCACGTGACACTGCGTGCTACCTTCCTTTCTTCTCACGTGACACTGCGTGCTACCTTCCTTTCTTCTCACGTGACACTGCGTGCTACCTTCCTTTCTTCTCACGTGACACTGCGTGCTACCTTCCTTTCTTCTCACGTGACACTGCGTGCTATCTTCCTTTCTTCTCACGTGACACTGCGTGCTATCTTCCTTTCTTCTCACGTGACACTGCGTGCTACCTTCCTTTCTTCTCACGTGACACTGCGTGCTATCTTCCTTTCTTCTCACGTGACACTGCGTGCTACCTTCCTTTCTTCTCACGTGACACTGCGTGCTATCTTCCTTTCTTCTCACGTGACACTGCGTGCTATCTTCCTTTCTTCTCACGTGACACTGCGTGCTACCTTCCTTTCTTCTCACGTGACACTGCGTGCTACCTTCCTTTCTTCTCACGTGACACTGACGTGCTACCTTCCTTTCTTCTCACGTGACACTGCGTGCTATCTTCCTTTCTTCTCACGTGACACTGCGTGCTACCTTCCTTTCTTCTCACGTGACACTGCGTGCTACCTTCCTTTCTTCTCACGTGACACTGCGTGCTATCTTCCTTTCTTCTCACGTGACACTGCGTGCTATCTTCCTTTCTTCTCACGTGACACTGCGTGCTATCTTCCTTTCTTCTCACGTGACACTGCGTGCTACCTTCCTTTCTTCTCACGTGACACTGCGTGCTACCTTCCTTTCTTCTCACGTGACACTGCGTGCTACCTTCCTTTCTTCTCACGTGACACTGCGTGCTAACTTCCTTTCTTCTCACGTGACACTGCGTGCTAACTTCCTTTCTTCTCACGTGACACTGCGTGCTACCTTCCTTTCTTCTCACGTGACACTGCGTGCTATCTTCCTTTCTTCTCACGTGACACTGCGTGCTACCTTCCTTTCTTCTCACGTGACACTGCGTGCTATCTTCCTTTCTTCTCACGTGACACTGCGTGCTACCTTCCTTTCTTCTCACGTGACACTGCGTGCTACCTTCCTTTCTTCTCACGTGACACTGCGTGCTATCTTCCTTTCTTCTCACGTGACACTGCGTGCTACCTTCCTTTCTTCTCACGTGACACTGCGTGCTACCTTCCTTTCTTCTCACGTGACACTGCGTGCTACCTTCCTTTCTTCTCACGTGACACTGCGTGCTACCTTCCTTTCTTCTCACGTGACACTGCGTGCTATCTTCCTTTCTTCTCACGTGACACTGCGTGCTATCTTCCTTTCTTCTCACGTGACACTGCGTGCTATCTTCCTTTCTTCTCACGTGACACTGCGTGCTATCTTCCTTTCTTCTCACGTGACACTGCGTGCTACCTTCCTTTCTTCTCACGTGACACTGCGTGCTATCTTCCTTTCTTCTCACGTGACACTGCGTGCTATCTTCCTTTCTTCTCACGTGACACTGCGTGCTATCTTCCTTTCTTCTCACGTGACACTGCGTGCTATCTTCCTTTCTTCTCACGTGACACTGCGTGCTACCTTCCTTTCTTCTCACGTGACACTGCGTGCTATCTATCTTCCTTTCTTCTCACGTGACACTGCGTGCTACCTTCCTTTCTTCTCACGTGACACTGCGTGCTACCTTCCTTTCTTCTCACGTGACACTGCGTGCTATCTTCCTTTCTTCTCACGTGACACTGCGTGCTACCTTCCTTTCTTCTCACGTGACACTGCGTGCTATCTTCCTTTCTTCTCACGTGACACTGCGTGCTACCTTCCTTTCTTCTCACGTGACACTGCGTGCTATCTTCCTTTCTTCTCACGTGACACTGCGTGCTACCTTCCTTTCTTCTCACGTGACACTGCGTGCTATCTTCCTTTCTTCTCACGTGACACTGCGTGCTATCTTCCTTTCTTCTCACGTGACACTACGTGCTAACTTCCTTTCTTCTCACGTGACACTGCGTGCTATCTTCCTTTCTTCTCACGTGACACTGCGTGCTACTTCCTTTCTTCTCACGTGACACTGCGTGCTATCTTCCTTTCTTCTCACGTGACACTGCGTGCTACCTTCCTTTCTTCTCACGTGACACTGCGTGCTATCTTCCTTTCTTCTCACGTGACACTGCGTGCTACCTTCCTTTCTTCTCACGTGACACTGCGTGCTACCTTCCTTTCTTCTCACGTGACACTGCGTGCTATCTTCCTTTCTTCTCACGTGACACTGCGTGCTACCTTCCTTTCTTCTCACGTGACACTGCGTGCTACCTTCCTTTCTTCTCACGTGACACTGCGTGCTACCTTCCTTTCTTCTCACGTGACACTGCGTGCTATCTTCCTTTCTTCTCACGTGACACTGCGTGCTACCTTCCTTTCTTCTCACGTGACACTGCGTGCTACCTTCCTTTCTTCTCACGTGACACTGCGTGCTACCTTCCTTTCTTCTCACGTGACACTGCGTGCTATCTTCCTTTCTTCTCACGTGACACTGCGTGCTATCTTCCTTTCTTCTCACGTGACACTGCGTGCTATCTTCCTTTCTTCTCACGTGACACTGCGTGCTACCTTCCTTTCTTCTCACGTGACACTGCGTGCTACTTGCTATCTTTCTTCTCACGTGACACTGCGTGCTACCTTCCTTTCTTCTCACGTGACACTGCGTGCTACCTTCCTTTCTTCTCACGTGACACTGCGTGCTACCTTCCTTTCTTCTCACGTGACACTGCGTGCTACCTTCCTTTCTTCTCACGTGACACTGCGTGCTATCTTCCTTTCTTCTCACGTGACACTGCGTGCTACCTTCCTTTCTTCTCACGTGACACTGCGTGCTACCTTCCTTTCTTCTCACGTGACACTGCGTGCTACCTTCCTTTCTTCTCACGTGACACTGCGTGCTACCTTCCTTTCTTCTCACGTGACACTGCGTGCTACCTTCCTTTCTTCTCACGTGACACTGCGTGCTATCTTCCTTTCTTCTCACGTGACACTGCGTGCTACCTTCCTTTCTTCTCACGTGACACTGCGTGCTACCTTCCTTTCTTCTCACGTGACACTGCGTGCTACCTTCCTTTCTTCTCACGTGACACTGCGTGCTATCTTCCTTTCTTCTCACGTGACACTGCGTGCTACCTTCCTTTCTTCTCACGTGACACTGCGTGCTACCTTCCTTTCTTCTCACGTGACACTGCGTGCTACCTTCCTTTCTTCTCACGTGACACTGCGTGCTACGTGACTTCCTTTCTTCTCACGTGACACTGCGTGCTACCTTCCTTTCTTCTCACGTGACACTGCGTGCTATCTTCCTTTCTTCTCACGTGACACTGCGTGCTACCTTCCTTTCTTCTCACGTGACACTGCGTGCTATCTTCCTTCCTTTCTTCTCACGTGACACTGCGTGCTACCTTCCTTTCTTCTCACGTGACACTGCGTGCTATCTTCCTTTCTTCTCACGTGACACTGCGTGCTACCTTCCTTTCTTCTCACGTGACACTGCGTGCTACCTTCCTTTCTTCTCACGTGACACTGCGTGCTATCTTCCTTTCTTCTCACGTGACACTGCGTGCTATCTTCCTTTCTTCTCACGTGACACTGCGTGCTATCTTCCTTTCTTCTCACGTGACACTGCGTGCTACCTTCCTTTCTTCTCACGTGACACTGCGTGCTACCTTCCTTTCTTCTCACGTGACACTGCGTGCTACCTTCCTTTCTTCTCACGTGACACTGCGTGCTACCTTCCTTTCTTCTCACGTGACACTGCGTGCTACCTTCCTTTCTTCTCACGTGACACTGCGTGCTACCTTCCTTTCTTCTCACGTGACACTGCGTGCTATCTTCCTTTCTTCTCACGTGACACTGCGTGCTACCTTCCTTTCTTCTCACGTGACACTGTGCTATCTTCCTTTCTTCTCACGTGCTACGTGCTTCCTTTCTTCTCACGTGACACTGCGTGCTACCTTCCTTTCTTCTCACGTGACACTGCGTGCTACCTTTCCTTTCTTCTCACGTGACACTGCGTGCTACGTGCTATCTTCCTTTCTTCTCACGTGACACTGCGTGCTACCTTCCTTTCTTCTCACGTGACACTGCGTGCTACCTTCCTTTCTTCTCACGTGACACTGCGTGCTACCTTCCTTTCTTCTCACGTGACACTGCGTGCTACCTTCCTTTCTTCTCACGTGACACTGCGTGCTACCTTCCTTTCTTCTCACGTGACACTGCGTGCTATCTTCCTTTCTTCTCACGTGACACTGCGTGCTACCTTCCTTTCTTCTCACGTGACACTGCGTGCTACCTTCCTTTCTTCTCACGTGACACTGCGTGCTATCTTCCTTTCTTCTCACGTGACACTGCGTGCTACCTTCCTTTCTTCTCACGTGACACTGCGTGCTACCTTCCTTTCTTCTCACGTGACACTGCGTGCTACCTTCCTTTCTTCTCACGTGACACTACGTGCTACCTTCCTTTCTTCTCACGTGACACTGCGTGCTACCTTCTTCCTTTGCTTCTCACGTGACACTGCGTGCTACCTACGTGACTTCCTTTCTTCTCACGTGACACTGCGTGCTACCTTCCTTTCTTCTCACGTGACACTGCGTGCTATCTTCCTTTCTTCTCACGTGACACTGCGTGCTAACTTCCTTTCTTCTCACGTGACACTGCGTGCTATCTTCCTTCTTCTTTCTTCTCCTTTCTTCTCACGTGACACTGCGTGCTACCTTCCTTTCTTCTCACGTGACACTGCGTGCTATCTTCCTTTCTTCTCACGTGACACTGCGTGCTACCTTCTTCTTTCGTTCTTCCTTTCTTCTCACGTGACACTGCGTGCTACCTTCCTTTCTTCTCACGTGACACTGCGTGCTACCTTCCTTTCTTCTCACGTGACACTGCGTGCTATCTTCCTTTCTTCTCACGTGACACTGCGTGCTATCTTCCTTTCTTCTCACGTGACACTGCGTGCTATCTTCCTTTCTTCTCCCGTGACACGTGCTAATCTTCCTTTCCATTCTCACGTGACACTGCGTGCTATCTTCCTTTCTTCTCACGTGACACTGCGTGCTACCTTCCTTTCTTCTCACGTGACACTGCGTGCTACCTTCCTTTCTTCTCACGTGACACTGCGTGCTACCTTCCTTTCTTCTCACGTGACACTGCGTGCTACCTTCCTTTCTTCTCACGTGACACTGCGTGCTACCTTCCTTTCTTCTCACGTGACACTGCGTGCTACCTTCCTTTCTTCTCACGTGACACTGCGTGCTACCTTCCTTTCTTCTCACGTGACACTGCGTGCTACGTGACTTCCTTTCTTCTCACGTGACACTGCGTGCTAACTTCCTTTCTTCTCACGTGACACTACGTGCTAACTTCCTTTCTTCTCACGTGACACTACGTGCTAACTTCCTTTCTTCTCACGTGACACTGCGTGCTATCTTTCCTTTCTTCTCACGTGACACTGCTACCTTACTTTTCTTCTCACGTGACACTACCTTCCTTTCTTCTCACGTGACACTGCGTGCTAACTTCCTTTCTTCTCACGTGACACTGCGTGCTACCTTCCTTTCTTCTCACGTGACACTGCGTGCTATCTTCCTTTCTTTCGTGACACTGCGTGCTACCTTCCTTTCTTCTACGTGACACTGCGTGCTACCTTCCTTTCTCTCACGTGACACTGCGTGCTACGTGACTTCCTTTCTTCTCACGTGACACTGCGTGCTACCTTCCTTTCTTCTCACGTGACACTGCGTGCTAACTTCCTTTCTTCTCACGTGACACTGCGTGCTACCTTCCTTTCTTCTCACGTGACACTGCGTGCTACCTTCCTTTCTTCTCACGTGACACTACGTGCTATCTTCCTTTCTTCTCACGTGACACTGCGTGCTACCATCCTTTCTTCTCACGTGA
Source organism: Phymorhynchus buccinoides (assembly GCA_017654935.2). Classification (NCBI taxonomy): domain Eukaryota; kingdom Metazoa; phylum Mollusca; class Gastropoda; order Neogastropoda; family Raphitomidae; genus Phymorhynchus; species Phymorhynchus buccinoides. The sequence goes on along the minus strand of CM065705.1, from coordinate 1,244,277 downwards.
CACTACGTTCTACCTTCCTTTCTTCTCACGTGACACTACGTGCTATCTTCCTTTCTTCTCACGTGACACTACGTGCTACCTTCCTTTCTTCTCACGTGACACTGCGTGCTATCTTCCTTTCTTCTCACGTGACACTACGTGCTAACTTCCTTTCTTCTCACGTGACACTACGTGCTATCTTCCTTTCTTCTCACGTGACACTGCGTGCTAACTTCCTTTCTTCTCACGTGACACTACGTGCTAACTTCCTTTCTTCTCACGTGACACTAAAAACTCTGCGTGCTATCTTCCTTTCTTCTCACGTGACACTGCGTGCTACCTTCCTTTCTTCTCACGTGACACTGCGTGCTATCTTCCTTCTTCTTGAGACTGCGTGCTATCTTCCTTTCTTCTCACGTGACACTGCGTGCTATCTTCCTTTCTTCTCACGTGACACTGCGTGCTACCTTCCTTTCTTCTCACGTGACACTGCGTGCTATCTTCCTTTCTTCTCACGTGACACTG
>CM065705.1:1228897-1243273 GCA_017654935.2 Phymorhynchus buccinoides | reverse complement strand
CTGCGTGCTATCTTCCTTTCTTCTCACGTGACACTGCGTGCTATCTTCCTTTCTTCTCACGTGACACTGCGTGCTACCTTCCTTTCTTCTCACGTGACACTGCGTGCTATCTTCCTTTCTTCTCACGTGACACTGCGTGCTACCTTCCTTTCTTCTCACGTGACACTGCGTGCTACCTTCCTTTCTTCTCACGTGACACTGCGTGCTACCTTCCTTTCTTCTCACGTGACACTGCGTGCTACCTTCCTTTCTTCTCACGTGACACTGCGTGCTACCTTCCTTTCTTCTCACGTGACACTGCGTGCTATCTTCTTTCTTCTCACGTGACACTGCGTGCTACCTTCCTTTCTTCTCACGTGACACTGCGTGCTATCTTCCTTTCTTCTCACGTGACACTGCGTGCTACCTTCCTTTCTTCTCACGTGACACTGCGTGCTACCTTCCTTTCTTCTCACGTGACACTGCGTGCTACCTTCCTTTCTTCTCACGTGACACTGCGTGCTACCTTCCTTTCTTCTCACGTGACACTGCGTGCTACCTTCCTTTCTTCTCACGTGACACTGCGTGCTACCTTCCTTTCTTCTCACGTGACACTGCGTGCTACCTTCCTTTCTTCTCACGTGACACTGCGTGCTACCTTCCTTTCTTCTCACGTGACACTGCTACCTTCCTGCTATCTTCCTTTCTTCTCACGTGACACTGCGTGCTACCTTCCTTTCTTCTCACGTGACACTGCGTGCTACCTTCCTTTCTTCTCACGTGACACTGCGTGCTATCTTCCTTTCTTCTCACGTGACACTGCGTGCTACCTTCCTTTCTTCTCACGTGACACTGCGTGCTATCTTCCTTTCTTCTCACGTGACACTGCGTGCTACCTTCCTTTCTTCTCACGTGACACTGCGTGCTACCTTCCTTTCTTCTCACGTGACACTGCGTGCTACCTTCCTTTCTTCTCACGTGACACTGCGTGCTACCTTCCTTTCTTCTCACGTGACACTGCGTGCTATCTTCCTTTCTTCTCACGTGACACTGCGTGCTATCTTCCTTTCTTCTCACGTGACACTGCGTGCTACCTTCCTTTCTTCTCACGTGACACTGCGTGCTACCTTCCTTTCTTCTCACGTGACACTGCGTGCTACCTTCCTTTCTTCTCACGTGACACTGCGTGCTACCTTCCTTTCTTCTCACGTGACACTGCGTGCTACCTTCCTTTCTTCTCACGTGACACTGCGTGCTACACTGCTTCCTTTCTTCTCACGTGACACTGCGTGCTATCTTCCTTTCTTCTCACGTGACACTGCGTGCTACCTTCCTTTCTTCTCACGTGACACTGCGTGCTACCTTCCTTTCTTCTCACGTGACACTGCGTGCTATCTTCCTTTCTTCTCACGTGACACTGCGTGCTACCTTCCTTTCTTCTCACGTGACACTGCGTGCTATCTTCCTTTCTTCTCACGTGACACTGCGTGCTACCTTCCTTTCTTCTCACGTGACACTGCGTGCTACCTTCCTTTCTTCTCACGTGACACTGCGTGCTATCTTCCTTTCTTCTCACGTGACACTGCGTGCTATCTTCCTTGACACTCTTCTCACGTGACACTGCGTGCTACCTTCCTTTCTTCTCACGTGACACTGCGTGCTATCTTCCTTTCTTCTCACGTGACACTGCGTGCTATCTTCCTTTCTTCTCACGTGACACTGCGTGCTATCTTCCTTTCTTCTCACGTGACACTGCGTGCTATCTTCCTTTCTTCTCACGTGACACTGCGTGCTACCTTCCTTTCTTCTCACGTGACACTGCGTGCTACCTTCCTTTCTTCTCACGTGACACTGCGTGCTACCTTCCTTTCTTCTCACGTGACACTGCGTGCTACCTTCCTTTCTTCTCACGTGACACTGCGTGCTACGTGCTACCTTCCTTTCTTCTCACGTGACACTGCGTGCTACCTTCCTTTCTTCTCACGTGACACTGCGTGCTATCTTCCTTTCTTCTCACGTGACACTGCGTGCTACCTTCCTTTCTTCTCACGTGACACTGCGTGCTATCTTCCTTTCTTCTCACGTGACACTGCGTGCTACCTTCCTTTCTTCTCACGTGACACTGCGTGCTACCTTCCTTTCTTCTCACGTGACACTGCGTGCTACCTTCCTTTCTTCTCACGTGTGACACGTGACACTGTGCTACCTTCCTTTCTTCTCACGTGACACTGCGTGCTATCTTCCTTTCTTCTCACGTGACACTGCGTGCTACCTTCCTTTCTTCTCACGTGACACTGCGTGCTACCTTCCTTTCTTCTCACGTGACACTGCGTGCTACCTTCCTTTCTTCTCACGTGACACTGCGTGCTACCTTCCTTTCTTCTCACGTGACACTGCGTGCTACCTTCCTTTCTTCTCACGTGACACTGCGTGCTATCTTCCTTTCTTCTCACGTGACACTGCGTGCTATCTTCCTTTCTTCTCACGTGACACTGCGTGCTACCTTCCTTTCTTCTCACGTGACACTGCGTGCTACCTTCCTTTCTTCTCACGTGACACTGCGTGCTACCTTCCTTTCTTCTCACGTGACACTGCGTGCTACCTTCCTTTCTTCTCACGTGACACTGCGTGCTATCTTCCTTTCTTCTCACGTGACACTGCGTGCTACCTTCCTTTCTTCTCACGTGACACTGCGTGCTACCTTCCTTTCTTCTCACGTGACACTGCGTGCTACCTTCCTTTCTTCTCACGTGACACTGCGTGCTACCTTCCTTTCTTCTCACGTGACACTGCGTGCTACCTTCCTTTCTTCTCACGTGACACTGCGTGCTACCTTCCTTTCTTCTCACGTGACACTGCGTGCTACCTTCCTTTCTTCTCACGTGACACTGCGTGCTACCTTCCTTTCTTCTCACGTGACACTGCGTGCTACCTTCCTTTCTTCTCACGTGACACGTGCTACCTTCCTTTCTTCTCACGTGACACTGCGTGCTATCTTCCTTTCTTCTCACGTGACACTGCGTGCTACCTTCCTTTCTTCTCACGTGACACTGCGTGCTACCTTCCTTTCTTCTCACGTGACACTGCGTGCTACCTTCCTTTCTTCTCACGTGACACTGCGTGCTATCTTCCTTTCTTCTCACGTGACACTGCGTGCTACCTTCCTTTCTTCTCACGTGACACTGCGTGCTACCTTCCTTTCTTCTCACGTGACACTGCGTGCTACCTTCCTTTCTTCTCACGTGACACTGCGTGCTACCTTCCTTTCTTCTCACGTGACACTGCGTGCTACCTTCCTTTCTTCTCACGTGACACTGCGTGCTACCTTCCTTTCTTCTCACGTGACACTGCGTGCTACCTTCCTTTCTTCTCACGTGACACTGCGTGCTACCTTCCTTTCTTCTCACGTGACACTGCGTGCTACCTTCCTTTCTTCTCACGTGACACTGCGTGCTACCTTCCTTTCTTCTCACGTGACACTGCGTGCTACCTTCCTTTCTTCTCACGTGACACTGCGTGCTACCTTCCTTTCTTCTCACGTGACACTGCGTGCTACCTTCCTTTCTTCTCACGTGACACTGCGTGCTACCTTCCTTTCTTCTCACGTGACACTGCGTGCTACCTTCCTTTCTTCTCACGTGACACTGCGTGCTACCTTCCTTTCTTCTCACGTGACACTGCGTGCTATCTTCCTTTCTTCTCACGTGACACTGCGTGCTACTTCCTTTCTTCTCACGTGACACTGCGTGCTACCTTCCTTTCTTCTCACGTGACACTGCGTGCTACCTTCCTTTCTTCTCACGTGACACTGCGTGCTATCTTCCTTTCTTCTCACGTGACACTGCGTGCTACCTTCCTTTCTTCTCACGTGACACTGCGTGCTATCTTCACGTGACACTGCGTGCTATCTTCCTTTCTTCTCACGTGACACTGCGTGCTACCTTCCTTTCTTCTCACGTGACACTGCGTGCTACCTTCCTTTCTTCTCACGTGACACTGCGTGCTATCTTCCTTTCTTCTCACGTGACACTGCGTGCTACCTTCCTTTCTTCTCACGTGACACTGCGTGCTATCTTCCTTTCTTCTCACGTGACACTGCGTGCTACCTTCCTTTCTTCTCACGTGACACTGCGTGCTACCTTCCTTTCTTCTCACGTGACACTGCGTGCTACCTTCCTTTCTTCTCACGTGACACTGCGTGCTACCTTCCTTTCTTCTCACGTGACACTGCGTGCTATCTTCCTTTCTTCTCACGTGACACTGCGTGCTACCTTCCTTTCTTCTCACGTGACACTGCGTGCTATCTTCCTTTCTTCTCTTCTTCTTTCTTCTCACGTGACACTGCGTGCTATCTTCCTTTCTTCTCACGTGACACTGCGTGCTACTTCCTTTCTTCTCACCTTTCTTCCTCACTCACGTGACACTGCGTGCTACCTTCCTTTCTTCTCACGTGACACTGCGTGCTATCTTCCTTTCTTCTCACGTGACACTGCGTGCTATCTTCCTTTCTTCTCACGTGACACTGCGTGCTACCTTCCTTTCTTCTCACGTGACACTGCGTGCTACCTTCCTTTCTTCTCACGTGACACTGCGTGCTACCTTCCTTTCTTCTCACGTGACACTGCGTGCTATCTTCCTTTCTTCTCACGTGACACTGCGTGCTACCTTCCTTTCTTCTCACGTGACACTGCGTGCTACCTTCCTTTCTTCTCACGTGACACTGCGTGCTACCTTCCTTTCTTCTCACGTGACACTGCGTGCTATCTTCCTTTCTTCTCACGTGACACTGCGTGCTACCTTCCTTTCTTCTCACGTGACACTGCGTGCTATCTTCCTTTCTTCTCACGTGACACTGCGTGCTATCTTCCTTTCTTCTCACGTGACACTGCGTGCTATCTTCCTTTCTTCTCACGTGACACTGCGTGCTATCTTCCTTTCTTCTCACGTGACACTGCGTGCTACCTTCCTTTCTTCTCACGTGACACTGCGTGCTACCTTCCTTTCTTCTCACGTGACACTGCGTGCTACCTTCCTTTCTTCTCACGTGACACTGCGTGCTACCTTCCTTTCTTCTCACGTGACACTGCGTGCTACCTTCCTTTCTTCTCACGTGACACTGCGTGCTACCTTCCTTTCTTCTCACGTGACACTGCGTGCTATCTTCCTTTCTTCTCACGTGACACTGCGTGCTACCTTCCTTTCTTCTCACGTGACACTGCGTGCTACCTTCCTTTCTTCTCACGTGACACTGCGTGCTATCTTCCTTTCTTCTCACGTGACACTGCGTGCTACCTTCCTTTCTTCTCACGTGACACTGCGTGCTACCTTCCTTTCTTCTCACGTGACACTGCGTGCTACCTTCCTTTCTTCTCACGTGACACTGCGTGCTACCTTCCTTTCTTCTCACGTGACACTGCGTGCTACCTTCCTTTCTTCTCACGTGACACTGCGTGCTACCTTCCTTTCTTCTCACGTGACACTGCGTGCTATCTTCCTTTCTTCTCACGTGACACTGCGTGCTATCTTCCTTTCTTCTCACGTGACACTGCGTGCTACTACTTCCTTTCTTCTCACGTGACACTGCGTGCTACGTGACTTCCTTTCTTCTTCTCACGTGACACTGCGTGCTATCTTCCTTTCTTCTCACGTGACACTGCGTGCTACCTTCCTTTCTTCTCACGTGACACTGCGTGCTACCTTCCTTTCTTCTCACGTGACACTGCGTGCTACCTTCCTTTCTTCTCACGTGACACTGCGTGCTACCTTCCTTTCTTCTCACGTGACACTGCGTGCTACCTTCCTTTCTTCTCACGTGACACTGCGTGCTATCTTCCTTTCTTCTCACGTGACACTGCGTGCTATCTTCCTTTCTTCTCACGTGACACTGCGTGCTATCTTCCTTTCTTCTCACGTGACACTGCGTGCTACCTTCCTTTCTTCTCACGTGACACTGCGTGCTACCTTCCTTTCTTCTCACGTGACACTGCGTGCTACCTTCCTTTCTTCTCACGTGACACTGCGTGCTACCTTCCTTTCTTCTCACGTGACACTGCGTGCTACCTTCCTTTCTTCTCACGTGACACTGCGTGCTACCTTCCTTTCTTCTCACGTGACACTGCGTGCTACCTTCCTTTCTTCTCACGTGACACTGCGTGCTATCTTCCTTTCTTCTCACGTGACACTGCGTGCTACCTTCCTTTCTTCTCACGTGACACTGCGTGCTACCTTCCTTTCTTCTCACGTGACACTGCGTGCTACCTTCCTTTCTTCTCACGTGACACTGCGTGCTATCTTCCTTTCTTCTCACGTGACACTGCGTGCTATCTTCCTTTCTTCTCACGTGACACTGCGTGCTATCTTCCTTTCTTCTCACGTGACACTGCGTGCTATCTTCCTTTCTTCTCACGTGACACTGCGTGCTATCTTCCTTTCTTCTCACGTGACACTGCGTGCTACCTTCCTTTCTTCTCACGTGACACTGCGTGCTACCTTCCTTTCTTCTCACGTGACACTGCGTGCTACCTTCCTTTCTTCTCACGTGACACTGCGTGCTACCTTCCTTTCTTCTCACGTGACACTGCGTGCTACCTTCCTTTCTTCTCACGTGACACTGCGTGCTACCTTCCTTTCTTCTCACGTGACACTGCGTGCTACCTTCCTTTCTTCTCACGTGACACTGCGTGCTATCTTCCTTTCTTCTCACGTGACACTGCGTGCTACCTTCCTTTCTTCTCACGTGACACTGCGTGCTACCTTCCTTTCTTCTCACGTGACACTGCGTGCTACCTTCCTTTCTTCTCACGTGACACTGCGTGCTACCTTCCTTTCTTCTCACGTGACACTGTGCTACCTTCCTTTCTTCTCACTACACTTCCTTTCTTCTCACGTGACACTGCGTGCTACCTTCCTTTCTTCTCACGTGACACTGCGTGCTACCTTCCTTTCTTCTCACGTGACACTGCGTGCTACCTTCCTTTCTTCTCACGTGACACTGCGTGCTACCTTCCTTTCTTCTCACGTGACACTGCGTGCTATCTTCCTTTCTTCTCACGTGACACTGCGTGCTACCTTCCTTTCTTCTCACGTGACACTGCGTGCTATCTTCCTTTCTTCTCACGTGACACTGCGTGCTACCTTCCTTTCTTCTCACGTGACACTGCCTATCTTCCTTTCTTCTCACGTGCTACCTTCCTTTCTTCTCACGTGACACTGCGTGCTACCTTCCTTTCTTCTCACGTGACACTGCGTGCTACCTTCCTTTCTTCTCACGTGACACTGCGTGCTACCTTCCTTTCTTCTCACGTGACACTGCGTGCTATCTTCCTTTCTTCTCACGTGACACTGCGTGCTATCTTCCTTCTTCTTTCTTCTCACGTGACACTGCGTGCTATCTTCCTTTCTTCTCACGTGACACTGCGTGCTACCTTCCTTTCTTCTCACGTGACACTGCGTGCTACCTTCCTTTCTTCTCACGTGACACTGCGTGCTACCTTCCTTTCTTCTCACGTGACACTGCGTGCTACCTTCCTTTCTTCTCACGTGACACTGCGTGCTACCTTCCTTTCTTCTCACGTGACACTGCGTGCTACCTTCCTTTCTTCTCACGTGACACTGCGTGCTACCTTCCTTTCTTCTCACGTGACACTGCGTGCTATCTTCCTTTCTTCTCACGTGACACTGCGTGCTACCTTCCTTTCTTCTCACGTGACACTGCGTGCTATCTTCCTTTCTTCTCACGTGACACTGCGTGCTACCTTCCTTTCTTCTCACGTGACACTGCGTGCTACCTTCCTTTCTTCTCACGTGACACTGCGTGCTACCTTCCTTTCTTCTCACGTGACACTGCGTGCTACCTTCCTTTCTTCTCACGTGACACTGCGTGCTATCCTTCCTTTCTTCTCACGTGACACTGCGTGCTACCTTCCTTTCTTCTCACGTGACACTGCGTGCTATCTTCCTTTCTTCTCACGTGACACTGCGTGCTATCTTCCTTTCTTCTCACGTGACACTGCGTGCTACCTTCCTTTCTTCTCACGTGACACTGCGTGCTACCTTCCTTTCTTCTCACGTGACACTGCGTGCTATCTTCCTTTCTTCTCACGTGACACTGCGTGCTACCTTCCTTTCTTCTCACGTGACACTGCGTGCTACCTTCCTTTCTTCTCACGTGACACTGCGTGCTATCTTCCTTTCTTCTCACGTGACACTGCGTGCTACCTTCCTTTCTTCTCACGTGACACTGCGTGCTACCTTCCTTTCTTCTCACGTGACACTGCGTGCTACCTTCCTTTCTTCTCACGTGACACTGCGTGCTACCTTCCTTTCTTCTCACGTGACACTGCGTGCTACCTTCCTTTCTTCTCACGTGACACTGCGTGCTATCTTCCTTTCTTCTCACGTGACACTGCGTGCTATCTTCCTTTCTTCTCACGTGACACTGCGTGCTACCTTCCTTTCTTCTCACGTGACACTGCGTGCTACCTTCCTTTCTTCTCACGTGACACTGCGTGCTATCTTCCTTTCTTCTCACGTGACACTGCGTGCTACCTTCCTTTCTTCTCACGTGACACTGCGTGCTACCTTCCTTTCTTCTCACGTGACACTGCGTGCTATCTTCCTTTCTTCTCACGTGACACTGCGTGCTACCTTCCTTTCTTCTCACGTGACACTGCGTGCTACCTTCCTTTCTTCTCACGTGACACTGCGTGCTATCTTCCTTCCTTTCTTCTCACGTGACACTGCGTGCTACCTTCCTTTCTTCTCACGTGACACTGCGTGCTACCTTCCTTTCTTCTCACGTGACACTGCGTGCTACCTTCCTTTCTTCTCACGTGACACTGCGTGCTATCTTCCTTTCTTCTCACGTGACACTGCGTGCTACCTTCCTTTCTTCTCACGTGACACTGCGTGCTACCTTCCTTTCTTCTCACGTGACACTGCGTGCTACCTTCCTTTCTTCTCACGTGACACTGCGTGCTATCTTCCTTTCTTCTCACGTGACACTGCGTGCTATCTTCCTTTCTTCTCACGTGACACTGCGTGCTACCTTCCTTTCTTCTCACGTGACACTGCGTGCTACCTTCCTTTCTTCTCACGTGACACTGCGTGCTATCTTCCTTTCTTCTCACGTGACACTGCGTGCTATCTTCCTTTCTTCTCACGTGACACTGCGTGCTACCTTCCTTTCTTCTCACGTGACACTGCGTGCTACCTTCCTTTCTTCTCACGTGACACTGCGTGCTATCTTCCTTTCTTCTCACGTGACACTGCGTGCTAACTTCCTTTCTTCTCACGTGACACTGCGTGCTACCTTCCTTTCTTCTCACGTGACACTGCGTGCTATCTTCCTTTCTTCTCACGTGACACTGCGTGCTATCTTTCTTTTCTTCTCACGTGACACTGCGTGCTACCTTCCTTTCTTCTCACGTGACACTGCGTGCTATCTTCCTTTCTTCTCACGTGACACTGCGTGCTACCTTCCTTTCTTCTCACGTGACACTGCGTGCTATCTTCCTTTCTTCTCACGTGACACTGCGTGCTACCTTCCTTTCTTCTCACGTGACACTGCGTGCTACCTTCCTTTCTTCTCACGTGACACTGCGTGCTACCTTCCTTTCTTCTCACGTGACACTGCGTGCTATCTTCCTTTCTTCTCACGTGACACTGCGTGCTACCTTCCTTTCTTCTCACGTGACACTGCGTGCTACCTTCCTTTCTTCTCACGTGACACTGCGTGCTACCTTCCTTTCTTCTCACGTGACACTGCGTGCTACCTTCCTTTCTTCTCACGTGACACTGCGTGCTACCTTCCTTTCTTCTCACGTGACACTGCGTGCTACCTTCCTTTCTTCTCACGTGACACTGCGTGCTACCTTCCTTTCTTCTCACGTGACACTGCGTGCTACCTTCCTTTCTTCTCACGTGACACTGCGTGCTACCTTCCTTTCTTCTCACGTGACACTGCGTGCTACCTTCCTTTCTTCTCACGTGACACTGCGTGCTACCTTCCTTTCTTCTCACGTGACACTGCGTGCTACCTTCCTTTCTTCTCACGTGACACTGCGTGCTACCTTCCTTTCTTCTCACGTGACACTGCGTGCTACCTTCCTTTCTTCTCACGTGACACTGCGTGCTACCTTCCTTTCTTCTCACGTGACACTGCGTGCTACCTTCCTTTCTTCTCACGTGACACTGCGTGCTACCTTCCTTTCTTCTCACGTGACACTGCGTGCTACCTTCCTTTCTTCTCACGTGACACTGCGTGCTACCTTCCTTTCTTCTCACGTGACACTGCGTGCTATCTTCCTTTCTTCTCACGTGACACTGCGTGCTACCTTCCTTTCTTCTCACGTGACACTGCGTGCTACCTTCCTTTCTTCTCACGTGACACTGCGTGCTACCTTCCTTTCTTCTCACGTGACACTGCGTGCTATCTCCTTTCTTCTCACTACACCTTCCCTTCTTCTCACGTGACACTGCGTGCTACCTTCCTTTCTTCTCACGTGACACTGCGTGCTACCTTCCTTTCTTCTCACGTGACACTGCGTGCTACCTTCCTTTCTTCTCACGTGACACTGCGTGCTACCTTCCTTTCTTCTCACGTGACACTGCGTGCTACCTTCCTTTCTTCTCACGTGACACTGCGTGCTACCTTCCTTTCTTCTCACGTGACACTGCGTGCTACCTTCCTTTCTTCTCACGTGACACTGCGTGCTATCTTTTTCTTCTCACGTGACACTGCGTGCTATCTTCCTTTCTTCTCACGTGACACTGCGTGCTATCTTCCTTTCTTCTCACGTGACACTGCGTGCTACCTTCCTTTCTTCTCACGTGACACTGCGTGCTACCTTCCTTTCTTCTCACGTGACACTGCGTGCTACCTTCCTTTCTTCTCACGTGACACTGCGTGCTACCTTCCTTTCTTCTCACGTGACACTGCGTGCTACCTTCCTTTCTTCTCACGTGACACTGCGTGCTACCTTCCTTTCTTCTCACGTGACACTGCGTGCTACCTTCCTTTCTTCTCACGTGACACTGCGTGCTATCTTCCTTTCTTCTCACGTGACACTGCGTGCTCACGTGACACTGCGTTCCTTTCTTCTCACGTGACACTGCGTGCTACCTTCCTTTCTTCTCACGTGACACTGCGTGCTATCTTCCTTTCTTCTCACGTGACACTGCGTGCTATCTTCCTTTCTTCTCACGTGACACTGCGTGCTACCTTCCTTTCTTCTCACGTGACACTGCGTGCTACCTTCCTTTCTTCTCACGTGACACTGCGTGCTACCTTCCTTTCTTCTCACGTGACACTGCGTGCTACCTTCCTTTCTTCTCACGTGACACTGCGTGCTACCTTCCTTTCTTCTCACGTGACACTGCGTGCTACCTTCCTTTCTTCTCACGTGACACTGCGTGCTATCTTCCTTTCTTCTCACGTGACACTGCGTGCTACCTTCCTTTCTTCTCACGTGACACTGCGTGCTACCTTCCTTTCTTCTCACGTGACACTGCGTGCTACCTTCCTTTCTTCTCACGTGACACTGCGTGCTATCTTCCTTTCTTCTCACGTGACACTGCGTGCTACCTTCCTTTCTTCTCACGTGACACTGCGTGCTACCTTCCTTTCTTCTCACGTGACACTGCGTGCTATCTTCCTTTCTTCTCACGTGACACTGCGTGCTACCTTCCTTTCTTCTCACGTGACACTGCGTGCTACCTTCCTTTCTTCTCACGTGACACTGCGTGCTACCTTCCTTTCTTCTCACGTGACACTGCGTGCTACCTTCCTTTCTTCTCACGTGACACTGCGTGCTATCTTCCTTTCTTCTCACGTGACACTGCGTGCTATCTTCCTTTCTTCTCACGTGACACTGCGTGCTACCTTCCTTTCTTCTCACGTGACACTGCGTGCTATCTTCCTTTCTTCTCACGTGACACTGCGTGCTATCTTCCTTTCTTCTCACGTGACACTGCGTGCTACCTTCCTTTCTTCTCACGTGACACTGCGTGCTACCTTCCTTTCTTCTCACGTGACACTGCGTGCTATCTTCCTTTCTTCTCACGTGACACTGCGTGCTATCTTCCTTTCTTCTCACGTGACACTGCGTGCTATCTTCCTTTCTTCTCACGTGACACTGCGTGCTACCTTCCTTTCTTCTCACGTGACACTGCGTGCTATCTTCCTTTCTTCTCACGTGACACTGCGCTGCTACGTGACTTCCTTTCTTCTCACGTGACACTGCGTGCTACCTTCCTTTCTTCTCACGTGACACTGCGTGCTACCTTCCTTTCTTCTCACGTGACACTGCGTGCTACCTTCCTTTCTTCTCACGTGACACTGCGTGCTACCTTCCTTTCTTCTCACGTGACACTGCGTGCTATCTTCCTTTCTTCTCACGTGACACTGCGTGCTACCTTCCTTTCTTCTCACGTGACACTGCGTGCTATCTTCCTTTCTTCTCACGTGACACTGCGTGCTACCTTCCTTTCTTCTCACGTGACACTGCGTGCTACCTTCCTTTCTTCTCACGTGACACTGCGTGCTACCTTCCTTTCTTCTCACGTGACACTGCGTGCTATTCTTCCTTTCTTCTCACGTGACACTGCGTGCTACTTCTTCCTTTCTTCTCACGTGACACTGCGTGCTATCTTCCTTTCTTCTCACGTGACACTGCGTGCTACCTTCCTTTCTTCTCACGTGACACTGCGTGCTACCTTCCTTTCTTCTCACGTGACACTGCGTGCTACCTTCCTTTCTTCTCACGTGACACTGCGTGCTATCTTCCTTTCTTCTCACGTGACACTGCGTGCTATCTTCCTTTCTTCTCACGTGACACTGCGTGCTACCTTCCTTTCTTCTCACGTGACACTGCGTGCTACCTTCCTTTCTTCTCACGTGACACTGCGTGCTATCTTCCTTTCTTCTCACGTGACACTGCGTGCTATCTTCCTTTCTTCTCACGTGACACTGCGTGCTACCTTCCTTTCTTCTCACGTGACACTGCGTGCTACCTTCCTTTCTTCTCACGTGACACTGCGTGCTACCTTCCTTTCTTCTCACGTGACACTGCGTGCTACCTTCCTTTCTTCTCACGTGACACTGCGTGCTACCTTCCTTTCTTCTCACGTGACACTGCGTGCTACCTTCCTTTCTTCTCACGTGACACTGCGTGCTATCTTCCTTTCTTCTCACGTGACACTGCGTGCTACCTTCCTTTCTTCTCACGTGACACTGCGTGCTACCTTCCTTTCTTCTCACGTGACACTGCGTGCTACCTTCCTTTCTTCTCACGTGACACTGCGTGCTACCTTCCTTTCTTCTCACGTGACACTGCGTGCTACCTTCCTCACGTGACACTGCGTGCTATCTTCCTTTCTTCTCACGTGACACTGCGTGCTACCTTCCTTTCTTCTCACCTTCTACCTTCCTTTCTTCTCACGTGACACTGCGTGCTACCTTCCTTTCTTCTCACGTGACACTGCGTGCTACCTTCCTTTCTTCTCACGTGACACTGCGTGCTATCTTCCTTTCTTCTCACGTGACACTGCGTGCTACCTTCCTTTCTTCTCACGTGACACTGCGTGCTATCTTCCTTTCTTCTCACGTGACACTGCGTGCTACCTTCCTTTCTTCTCACGTGACACTGCGTGCTATCTTCCTTTCTTCTCACGTGACACTGCGTGCTACCTTCCTTTCTTCTCACGTGACACTGCGTGCTATCTTCCTTTCTTCTCACGTGACACTGCGTACCTCTACGTGACTTCTACTTTCTTCTCACGTGACACTGCGTGCTATTCTCCTTTCTATCTCACGTCTTCACTGCGTGCTATCTTCCTTTCTTCTCACGTGACACTGCGTGCTATCTTCCTCTGACACTTTCTCCTCCTGACACGTGACACTACGTGCTATCTTCCTTACCTTCCTTTGCTATCTTCTCACTATCTTCCTTTCTTCTCACGTGACACTGCGTGCTAGTTGAAGATGAGTCAGAGTTCAAAGCAAGGCATCTTCTCTCAGTTCCTCTCCTCTGTTTGTTTTTTCTCCATATCTCTTTCCTGTTACCACCTTCTCCCTAACTTGTTTTTACCATCCCTTTCACCACCTTCTCCCTAACTCACCATCCCTTTCACCACCTTCTCCCTAACTCACCATCCCTTCACCACCTTCTCCCTAACTCACCATCCCTTTCACCACCTTCTCCCTAACTCACCATCCCTTTCACCACCTTCTCTTCTCCCTTTCACCACTTCACCTAACTCACCATCCCTTCACCACCTTCTCCCTAACTCACCATCCCTTTTACCACCTTCTCCCTAACTCACCATCCCTTTTACCACCTTCTCCCTAACTCACCATCCCTTTCACCACCTTCTCCCTAACTCACCATCCCTTCACCA
>CM065705.1:1213897-1221397 GCA_017654935.2 Phymorhynchus buccinoides | reverse complement strand
TTTTTATGGACAGTGAATCCACATCAGACCATTGACGGCACAAAGGAAAGGACCGGAACATAAACAGAACAACGAAGAGGAGGACAGGCAGAAGAGAACAGAAGATGAATGAGTGAATTTGGTAAAGAACTATTATAGATTGAGGCGAGGAATGTGCCCTTTCAACCCT
This sequence comes from Phymorhynchus buccinoides, assembly GCA_017654935.2. NCBI lineage: Eukaryota > Metazoa > Mollusca > Gastropoda > Neogastropoda > Raphitomidae > Phymorhynchus > Phymorhynchus buccinoides. Next base: position 1,221,228 of record CM065705.1, on the reverse strand, counting down.
TCCCCCTCCTCCCCATTCCCCACACATAATACTCCCTCCCCACTCCATCCATCCTACCCACCCAGTTCCGGCTAACTTCCCCCTCCTCTGTCTGTCTGTCCGTTTGTCTGTCTGTCTGTCTGTCTGTCTTTGTCTAAAAACAATACAGCTGAACAAATGACAGAGATAAGCCAACAAACAGACGAGGACAACGTACAATGCAAGCACGCATAGAAACAAATAACTTCCAAGCACCTGCTGAAGATAAACTGGGAATAACTCCAAATATATGTGTCGCGTTCAATTAACCCAGTTATTACAAAACAGAGGCGTCATTCCGTTTAAAACCAGTTGTTGTTTTGGATTCCTGGGTTTGCAGCATTCGCATGTTGTCAACACACAACTTTTCAAAGAGAGTAAGAAGAGGGGAGAAGGGAACACTAGCTGCCCCATTGTCTCCCCGTCCTGTTATCTGATGGCCCGCCTGGAGTTCCACACACGGCGCAAAAGATGAAATAACGAAGAAAAGAAGAAGGTGAAGAAAACGTAGCTGTTTCACTGCAGTCAAAATGTTCTCACGGTTTCTGCATAGTAAAAGTCAGTTGTGTTTACTTTTATTCTATTTTTGTTTGTTTATTTGTTTGTTTCTACACCCCTTCCCTTCTGTCTGTCTGTATGTCTGTGTGTATCTGTCTATTTCTCTGTCTGTCTCTGTCTGTCTCTGTCTGTCTCTGTCTGTCTCTGTCTGTCTGTCTGTCTGTTGGTCTGTCTGTTGGTCTGCCTGTCTGTCTGTCTGTCTGTCTGTCTCTCTGTCTCTCTCTCTCTGAGTACTTTTCTCTTGAATGTCCTTGTCTGGAAAGAAAAAAAACTACTCTCGCTTTTTATTTGGTCAAGAAAGAAAGAAAAGAGAAGAAGAAAGAAAGAAAGAAAAGGACACAGAAAGATTTCTGCTTTGAATTAGACAAGAAACTTTGGTTTGTTTTTATCGGTTTGTGGGGGGGGGGGGGGGGGGTTGAGATTTTTTGTTCTAAGCCCGTAACATGTACTGTGTGTTAAATGTAAAGAAGAAGAAGAAGAGAAGATGGGAAAAAAGAAGACGGAAGGAAGGAAGGAGTAACCCTAGCCCTAAACCTAACCCTACCCCCCACCCTATAAGACGGGGCGCAACGAACACAACTGTGACAAATCGCGGTGTACTGCAGTAATAGAACACCTTTGGAGGGCTATTGGAATTCCAAAAAGGCTGAAAAATTTCCTAAAATACCAGCGGCAAAAACAAAAAAATTTAACCGAGAAATGCATTGGCACATCTTTATATTTACCGGGTTTTTTCAGGTATTGCAGTACCTCCAGGACCGACCCACTATCTGAATGTCTAACAATGTCCCACATGCAGGCCTACCTGGTTCAGGGCGGAGGATGCTATACGGATTTTCTTCTTCTACGATGTCTAAACCAGAGTAAAACTCTTTGAGACCAATCATTCTTCAGAAAAGTGCTGAGGGGAAAAAAGTGCAGAAAAAGGTCTCTGGAACTACTTCCTTTGCACAGAAGTGCTGAAGAAAGCGAATTCCATCCACAGTTGAAAGACGTTTAAAAAAAATGAGGGAAGGGAAGGTGTGTGTGTGGGGTGGGGTGGGGTGGGGTAGGGTGGGGGTAAATGGAAAACCCCGTGGGAAGGCAAGAATAACAATGTGTACAGCAGTGGCGTAGGCGGGAAAGACGTAACTTCCTCAAAATACAATCAACGTCTGGAGAAAGAAGACAAGAGGCAAAGCCTTCAAGGCTCACTCGAACAGGCACATGTGGGACAACAACAAAGATTGAGACAAGTACCTAACCGCAGTCTGGGCTCCAATTTTCATTGGACAATATTAATAGTTTCAGAAGAGCCAAAATGAAAGTATTTTCAAGTTCTGAACTCACTGCTACTCCTATCCCTTTCTGCAGGTCGGGATAAGGTTAGACAGGGATAGGGTTAGGACATAACGCCCGGGAAAGGGATAGGGTTAGGATTAGGGTTGGGGTTAGGGTTAGAAATGAAAACAAAAAGTCAAGACAAAATGGCCGCTTGTTATCCAATTAAATTGCTTAAAGTAGCTGGAGTCCAGACTGCATATAGCTCACTGTAAGATTGAGAGGGGTGTCTAAAGTACAAGATTGCCAATAAACTTTTGAAGTACTATGAAACTATCGTTAATGGATACAACTAAAAAACAATACTAAAACAAAAGTGCACGTGCCGAGAATGGAACCCGGAACCATTGGCATGACAGACAGGCACTCTACCAATGAGCTATCGAGGTACTCTACCAATGAGCTATCGAGGCTTTCAGTGTTGATGAGTTTCTTAACTCATGCTGCCTGTTGAATACTCTCTAACCCACTAATCTCAAATGTTAATTGTTTGCTATCTGTTTACAGTGTAAAGCATATAATTATTCAAATCATTATTGCTTGAAAGCTGGCATAAACATCTATGTGTATGCAAAGTTTGAACAATGTACGCCTTCTGTTTCCTGAGAAAATGCCAACGTTAAAGTTTAGAAAATAGATCACGGACGCAACACACACACACACACACACACACACACACACACACACACACACACACACACACACACACACACACACACAACACACACACAACTGAACAAATATCATACTATAGACTCATTTCGTTAACACGAGTGAGCCCAAAAGCAAAGTTAGAGTTACACAAGGTGAAGAAGAAGATGAGAAGCAGTGAGAGTTACACAAGATGAATGTTATAATCTTCTTCTTCTTCTCTCCTTTTTCTTCTCCTTCTCCTTCTATCCACCCTCTCTATTCTGCCTTTCACCTTCGGATCGGCCGTTTCTTTGGTAAGTATCTTTTCAGTAAAACAAACTTTCGTCTCTTTCGTCCAATTGTTATTTATGTAACATCAGTGATTGTGGTTTCGCCGGTTAGGGGGTATTCTTGCCAATCAGAGAAAGAAACAAAGTAAGAAAATGGTATTAAAAAAACGTCAGTACTAACTATTAATGGTCTGACACCATGAAGTCTGATAAACTCCATGATTTTGAGTTATGTTTAAACGACGACTTTGTTGTTTATTTACTCGCTTGTTTTTCAACCAAAATGCTGGTTTTAGGCGTGCACATGCTCAAATCTTGCATTGACAAAGTCATAAAATGTCAGCAAGATTCAATGAACGGTGTTGAAAATATGAAGCAAAACGTAAAAGTATGGGTGCAAACACACCCACGGGGCACGGGAAGGGCTACGTGACATTCTCACCCGCCCATACACCAATCCAAATCTGTGCACACCGTTTGGTTCCAGTGTACACAAACCCACAACCCAGGAGAGACACGCACATCTCCAGCATGCAGTGCTAAGACTGACAGTACGAACAGAGTAGGCTACGTTAGCGTAGGTTTGCATTCTCAAAGCACGGCCTTCAGAATGTTTTGTTTTTATAAAACCACACAATCCACATTTATCTAAACTCGCATCCAATCAAGTTGATGATTGATGTGTTCCACGTGCTTTCAAGCCAACATACACTACAGGGCAGCAAGTATGACGTCTGTAGCGGTATGCTATCTTAGACTATCACACAGCATGCTGATGATTGATGTGTTCCACGTGCTTTCAAGCCAACATACACTACAGGGCAGCAAGTATGACGTCTGTAGCGGCATGCTATCTTAGACTATCACATAGCATGCTGATGATTGATGTGTTCCACGTGCTTTCAAGCCAACATACACTACAGGGCAGCAAGTATGACGTCTGTAGCGGTATGCTATCTTAGACTATCACACAGCATGCTGATGATTGATGTGTTCCACGTGCTTTCAAGCCAACATACACTACAGGGCAGCAAGTATGACGTCTGTAGCGGCATGCTATCTTAGACTATCACATAGCATGCTGATGATTGATGTGTTCCACGTGCTTTCAAGCCAACATACACTACAGGGCAGCAAGTATGACGTCTGTAGCGGTATGCTATCTTAGACTATCACACAGCATGCTGATGATTGATGTGTTCCACGTGCTTTCAAGCCAACATACACTACAGGGCAGCAAGTATGACGTCTGTAGCGGTATGCTATCTTAGACTATCACATAGCATGCTGATGATTGATGTGTTCCACGTGCTTTCAAGCCAACATACACTACAGGGCAGCAAGTGTGACGTCTGTAGCGGTATGCTATCTTAGACTATCACATAGCATGCTGATGATTGATGTGTTCCACGTGCTTTCAAGCCAACATACACTACAGGGCAGCAAGTATGACGTCTGTAGCGGTATGCTATCTTAGACTATCACACAGCATGCTGATGATTGATGTGTTCCACGTGCTTTCAAGCCAACATACACTACAGGGCAGCAAGTATGACGTCTGTAGCGGTATGCTATCTTAGACTATCACACAGCATGCTGATGATTGATGTGTTCCACGTACTTTCAAGCCAACATACACTACAGGGCAGCAAGTATGACGTCTGTAGCGGCATGCTATCTTAGACTATCACACAGCATGCTGATGATTGATGTGTTCCACGTGCTTTCAAGCCAACATACACTACAGGGCAGCAAGTATGACGTCTGTAGCGGCATGCTATCTTAGACTATCACATAGCATGCTGATGATTGATGTGTTCCACGTGCTTTCAAGCCAACATACACTACAGGGCAGCAAGTATGACGTCTGTAGCGGCATGCTATCTTAGACTATCACATAGCATGCTGCTACGTACGTTACTCTCTCTCTCTCCCCCCCCCTTTTTTTTTTTTAATGAGCGATGAAATACAGGGATGGTTTGCCAAAACAATGAATTTTAAAATGCATTCAACAAAATGTATTTGGAACATAAAGGCAACACGACCCTCATCCCATTCAAAGTTACACTTACAGCATTGCACACATTGCACACGTTCATTAACTGTCCCCAATTCACTGCATGTTGAATGCATTTCAAAAGACCATGATTTGGCAAAGCATCCCTACTGTTTGTTGCTCAGTTAAAAAATAATAGCGGGATGCCTCTGGCTTGGAGACACTAGGCCTACAAAAAGCAAAGAAATACATGTCACAAAATGTGCTTTTCAGCTTTTTGAGTAAAATTGCCAACGACTTGGCAACAGTGTAGCTTGTAATGTAGGCCTTAAGTCTCTGAGTGGCGTTAGCTTGGCTGTATCGCATCAGACACGGTGAAGCACTTGACGGCAGTTGATCTTGTTCACTTCATGAATGTCATGAGGGCCGCAGCTCAAGTGCACGGTGATCAACTTCCTGACGACTGCCAGCAGCCTCCTCACGTGCCATCGCCTGTTATTCTACAATCGTCGCTTTGCTCTATTTTCTATTTTGGGGCATGTTCAAGTAATGTTAAGTTTTGTGGAAATGAGAGCTTAGTTTGGCACGAAACTGAGCACAGATCATGAGCAGATGTGGGGTGTGGACATGCAGCTCAGTTGGCTTCTCTCGGGCATCCCGTTGTTTGTAAGCAATGAACAGTGATTGTTCCCCCATTAATGGAGAATCATGCTGGTAGCAATGAACAGTGATGTGGTACAGTTCAGTCTTCAGGGACTATCGCTGGTAGAAAGCAATAAGCAGTGTTCCCCCATTAATGACATGCAGCTGATTGTTCCCCCATTAATGGAGAATCATGGTACAGTTCAGTCTTCAGTTAAGGACTATCGCTGGTAGAAAGCAATGAACAGTGATTGTTCCCCCATTAATGGAGAATCATGGTACAGTCAGTCTTCAGTTAAGGACTATCGCTGGTAGAAAGCAATGAACAGTGATTGCTTCCCCATTAATGGAGAATCATGGTACAGTTCAGTCTTCAGTTAAGGACTATCGCTGGTAGAAAGCAATGAACAGTGATTGTTCCCCCATTAATGGAGAATCATCATGGTACAGTTCAGTCTTCAGTTAAGGACTATCGCTGGTAGAAAGCAATGAACAGTGATTGTTCCCCCATTAATGGAGAATCATGGTACAGTTCAGTCTTCAGTTAAGGACTATCGCTGGTAGAAAGCAATGAACAGTGATTGTTCCCCCATTAATGGAGAATCATGGTACAGTCAGTCTTCAGTTAAGGACTATCGCTGGTAGAAAGCAATGAACAGTGATTGTTCCCCCATTAATGGAGAATCATGGTACAGTTCAGTCTTCAGTTAAGGACTATCGCTGGTAGAAAGCAATGAACAGTGATTGTTCCCCCATTAATGGAGAATCATGGTACAGTTCAGTCTTCAGTTAAGGACTATCGCTGGTAGAAAGCAATGAACAGTGATTGTTTCCCCATTAATGGAGAATCATGGTACAGTTCAGTCTTCAGTTAAGGACTATCGCTGGTAGAAAGCAATGAACAGTGATTGTTTCCCCATTAATGGAGAATCATGGTACAGTTGTCTTCAGTTAAGGACTATCGCTGGTAGAAAGCAATGAACAGTGATTGTTTCCCCATTAATGGAGAATCATGGTACAGTTCAGTCTTCAGTTAAGGACTATCGCTGGTAGAAAGCAATGAACAGTGATTGTTTCCCCATTAATGGAGAATCATGGTACAGTTCAGTCTTCAGTTAAGGACTATCGCTGGTAGAAAGCAATGAACAGTGATTGTTCCCCCATTAATGGAGAATCATGGTACAGTTCAGTCTTCAGTTAAGGACTATCGCTGGTAGAAAGCAATGAACAGTGATTGTTCCCCCATTAATGGAGAATCATGGTACAGTTCAGTCTTCAGTTAAGGACTATCGCTGGTAGAAAGCAATGAACAGTGATTGTTCCCCCATTAATGGAGAATCATGGTACAGTTCAGTCTTCAGTTAAGGACTATCGCTGGTAGAAAGCAATGAACAGTGATTGCTTCCCCATTAATGGGAATCATGGTACAGTTGTCTTCAGTTAAGGACTATCGCTGGTAGAAAGCAATGAACAGTGATTGTTTCCCCATTAATGGAGAATCATGGTACAGTTCAGTCTTCAGTTAAGGACTATCGCTGGTAGAAAGCAATGAACAGTGATTGTTTCCCCATTAATGGAGAATCATGGTACAGTCATGGTACAGTCTTCAGTTAAGGACTATCGCTAGTAGAAAGCAATGAACCCCTTAATGGAGAATCAGTTTCAGTCTTCAGTTAAGGACTACCCCATTAATGATGGTACAGTCATGGAAGCCCCTATTAGAAAGCAATGAACAGGCGATGTCAATCATGGTACTTCAGTAGCCTCACCCCCTCTCCGTACCGAGAAATGGAGATGCCCCGTCAGTAGGCAACACTCTAAGGGTAGAAAGCAATGAACAGTGATTGTTTCCCCATTAATGCTGGTCAACACAT
>CM065705.1:1198897-1208897 GCA_017654935.2 Phymorhynchus buccinoides | reverse complement strand
AGACTGCTTTATGCAGAGCAACCATGGAGAGAATTTCGGTGCTGCCTCTATCATATCTTCAGAGAAAAACATTGTCACCCATATGTGCTGGGGTGGTTTTTGTATATAGAAGAAACACCTGGATTTGGGGCAACGTGCATCCTTCATGAGCTGGACATTCAATCTGTCACGGTAGAACTGTCCCTTCTGTGAATCCCACAATGCAAATACTCAACACCCAGCAAAATACATGCACAGTTGTAAGATGCTCGTTTGCCTGGACAGAATTCCAGTGCATCTTAGGCCATGTAGCCTTATCCTTGCTTGACCTTCAGAGGTATTTCTCACCAATTTAATCATTTGGCTCGTTTGACATATCTGGTAGCATTTTCTAAAATGACCGTGAACATGGGATAAGTGTGCTAGAGTGAACTGAGGGCGAATCTTGGACTGGTTCTTGCATTTGTCACAACAAAAAGCCTGCTTTGTCGTGCCCTTGCGTTTATTAATTTTTGTGTCAATTAATATCGTTATCAGTTTTTGCATCACACTTGTGGTCTTAAAATGAATGATGTAGACAAACTGTCCAGTCATCTTGACTTTTTTTCTGCCTTATTGCGCAAACAACTTTACATTTGTATCGATCACAGATGGTTTTAGGGGATCATTACTGAGCTGCAAACCATACCCGTGATGGCAGTCCCTCTTCTTTACATCCTGCATCAGAGCATTGTTCTCCTACTTCGTCGACCGCTCACACAGTCCCTCTTCTTTACATCCTGCATCAGAGCATTGTTCTCCTACTTCGTCGATCGCTCACACAGTCCCTCTTCTTTACATCCTGCATCAGAGCATTGTTCTCCTACTTCGTCGATCGCTCACACAGTCCCTCTTCTTTACATCCTGCATCAGAGCATTGTTCTCCTACTTCGTTCATCGCTCACACAGTCTCTCTTCTTTACATCCTGCATCAGAGCATTGTTCTACTACTTCGTCGACCGCTCACACAGTCCCTCTTCTTTACATCCTGCATCAGAGCATTGTTCTCCTACTTCGTCGATCGCTCACACAGTCCCTCTTCTTTACATCCTGCATCAGAGCATTGTTCTCCTACTTCGTCGATCGCTCACACAGTCCCTCTTCTTTACATCCTGCATCAGAGCATTGTTCTCCTACTTCGTTCATCGCTCACACAGTCTCTCTTCTTTACATCCTGCATCAGAGCATTGTTCTCCTACTTCGTCGATCGCTCACACAGTCCCTCTTCTTTACATCCTGCATCAGAGCATTGTTCTACTACTTCGTCGACCGCTCACACAGTCCCTCTTCTTTACATCCTGCATCAGAGCATTGTTCTCCTACTTCGTCGACCGCTCACACAGTCCCTCTTCTTTACATCCTGCATCAGAGCATTGTTCTCCTACTTCGTCGACCGCTCACACAGTCCCTCTTCTTTACATCCTGCATCAGAGCATTGTTCTCCTACTTCGTCGACCGCTCACACAGTCCCTCTTCTTTACATCCTGCATCAGAGCATTGTTCTCCTACTTCGTCTATCGCTCACACAGTCCCTCTTCTTTACATCCTGCATCAGAGCATTGTTCTCCTACTTCGTCGACCGCTCACACAGTCCCTCTTCTTTACATCCTGCATCAGAGCATTGTTCTACTACTTCGTCGACCGCTCACACAGTCCCTCTTCTTTACATCCTGCATCAGAGCATTGTTCTCCTACTTCGTCGACCGCTCACACAGTCCCTCTTCTTTACATCCTGCATCAGAGCATTGTTCTCCTACTTCGTCGATCGCTCACACAGTCCCTCTTCTTTACATCCTGCATCAGAGCATTGTTCTCCTACTTCGTCGATCGCTCACACAGTCCCTCTTCTTTACATCCTGCATCAGAGCATTGTTCTCCTACTTCGTCGATCGCTCACACAGTCTCTCTTCTTTACATCCTGCATCAGAGCATTGTTCTCCTACTTCGTCGATCGCTCACACAGTCCCTCTTCTTTACATCCTGCATCAGAGCATTGTTCTCCTACTTCGTCTATCGCTCACACAGTCCCTCTTCTTTACATCCTGCATCAGAGCATTGTTCTCCTACTTCGTCGATCGCTCACACAGTCCCTCTTCTTTACATCCTGCATCAGAGCATTGTTCTCCTACTTCGTTCATCGCTCACACAGTCTCTCTTCTTTACATCCTGCATCAGAGCATTGTTCTCCTACTTCGTCTATCGCTCACACAGTCCCTCTTCTTTACATCCTGCATCAGAGCATTGTTCTACTACTTCGTCGACCGCTCACACAGTCCCTCTTCTTTACATCCTGCATCAGAGCATTGTTCTCCTACTTCGTCGACCGCTCACACAGTCCCTCTTCTTTACATCCTGCATCAGAGCATTGTTCTCCTACTTCGTCTATCGCTCACACAGTCCCTCTTCTTTACATCCTGCATCAGAGCATTGTTCTCCTACTTCGTCGACCGCTCACACAGTCCCTCTTCTTTACATCCTGCATCAGAGCATTGTTCTCCTACTTCGTCGACCGCTCACACAGTCCCTCTTCTTTACATCCTGCATCAGAGCATTGTTCTCCTACTTCGTCGACCGCTCACACAGTCCCTCTTGTTCTCCTACCGCTCACACAGTCCCTCTTCTTTACATCCTGCATCAGAGCATTGTTCTCCTACTTCGTCGATCGCTCACACAGTCCCTCTTCTTTACATCCTGCATCAGAGCATTGTTCTCCTACTTCGTCGATCGCTCACACAGTCTCTCTTCTTTACATCCTGCATCAGAGCATTGTTCTCCTACTTCGTCGATCGCTCACACAGTCCCTCTTCTTTACATCCTGCATCAGAGCATTGTTCTCCTACTTCGTCTATCGCTCACACAGTCCCTCTTCTTTACATCCTGCATCAGAGCATTGTTCTCCTACTTCGTCGATCGCTCACACAGTCTCTCTTCTTTACATCCTGCATCAGAGCATTGTTCTCCTACTTCGTCGATCGCTCACACAGTCCCTCTTCTTTACATCCTGCATCAGAGCATTGTTCTCCTACTTCGTCGATCGCTCACACAGTCTCTCTTCTTTACATCCTGCATCAGAGCATTGTTCTCCTACTTCGTCGACCGCTCACACAGTCCCTCTTCTTTACATCCTGCATCAGAGCATTGTTCTCCTACTTCGTCGATCGCTCACACAGTCCCTCTTCTTTACATCCTGCATCAGAGCATTGTTCTCCTACTTCGTCGATCGCTCACACAGTCTCTCTTCTTTACATCCTGCATCAGAGCATTGTTCTCCTACTTCGTCTATCGCTCACACAGTCCCTCTTCTTTACATCCTGCATCAGAGCATTGTTCTCCTACTTCGTCGATCGCTCACACAGTCCCTCTTCTTTACATCCTGCATCAGAGCATTGTTCTCCTACTTCGTCGATCGCTCACACAGTCCCTCTTCTTTACATCCTGCATCAGAGCGTTGTTCTCCTACTTCGTCGATCGCTCACACAGTCCCTCTTCTTTACATCCTGCATCAGAGCATTGTTCTCCGACTTCGTCTATCGCTCACACAGTCCCTCTTCTTTACATCCTGCATCAGAGCATTGTTCTCCTACTTCGTCGATCGCTCACACAGTCCCTCGTCTTTACATCCTGCATCAGAGCATTGTTCTCCTACTTCGTCGATCGCTCACACAGTCTCTCTTCTTTACATCCTGCATCAGAGCATTGTTCTCCTACTTCGTCGATCGCTCACACAGTCTCCTGTCTTGAGCCCAGATGCGTCATACTGCCTTTAAGCGCCTAACTAAAAAAAAAGTTAGGCCCAGGATATCTATCTTCGGCTGGAGAATATCTTTATAGGGGTTAATGAAAACAGGCGCAGTTGAAGGGTTAATTAACACAGGCGCAGTTGAAGGGTTAATTAAAACAGGTGCAGTTGAAGGGTTAATTAACAACAGGTGCAGTTGAAGGGTTAATTAACACAGGCACAGTTGAAGGGTTAATTAAAGCAGGCACAGTTGAAGGGTTGATTAACACAGGCGCAGTTGAAGGGTTAATTAAAACAGACGCAGTTGAAGGGTTAATTAACACAGGCGCAGTTGAAGGGTTAATTAACACAGGCGCAGTTGAAGGGTTAATTAACACAGGCACAGTTGAAGGGTTAATTAACACAGGCGCAGTTGAAGGGTTAATTAACACAGGCACAGTTGAAGGGTTAATTAAAACAGGCACAGTTGAAGGGTTAATTAAAACAGGCACAGTGGAAGGGTTAATTAAAACAGGCACAGTTGAAGGGTTAATTAACACAGGCACAGTTGAAGGGTTAATTAAAACAGGCACAGTTGAAGGGTTAATTAAAACAGGCACAGTTGAAGGGTTAATTAACACAGGCACAGTTGAAGGGTTAATTAAAACAGGCACAGTTGAAGGGTTAATTAAGACAGGCACAGTTGAAGGGTTAATTAAAACAGGCACAGTTGAAGGGTTAATTAAAACAGGTGCAGTTGAAGGGTTAATTAAAACAGGCACAGTTGAAGGGTTAATTAAGACAGGCACAGTTGAAGGGTTAATTAAAACAGGCACAGTTGAAGGGTTAATTAACACAGGCACAGTTGAAGGGTTAATTAAGACAGGCACAGTTGAAGGGTTAATTAAAACAGGCACAGTTGAAGGGTTAATTAAAACAGGCACAGTTGAAGGGTTAATTAAAACAGGCACAGTTGAAGGGTTAATTAAAACAGGCACAGTTGAAGGGTTAATTAAGACAGGCACAGTTGAAGGGTTAATTAAGACAGGCACAGTTGAAGGGTTAATTAAGACAGGCACAGTTGAAGGGTTAACTAAAACAGGCACAGTTGAAGGGTTAACTAAAACAGGCACAGTTGAAGGGTTAATTAAAACAGGCACAGTTGAAGGGTTAATTAAGACAGGCACAGTTGAAGGGTTAATTAAGACAGGGGCAGTTGAAGGGTTAACTAAAACAGGCACAGTTGAAGGGTTAACTAAAACAGGCACAGTTGAAGGGTTAATTAAAACAGGCACAGTTGAAGGGTTAATTAAGACAGGGGCAGTTGAAGGGTTAACTAAAACAGGCACAGTTGAAGGGTTAACTAAAACAGGCACAGTTGAAGGGTTAATTAAAACAGGCACAGTTGAAGGGTTAATTAAAACAGGCACAGTTGAAGGGTTAATTAAGACAGGCACAGTTGAAGGGTTAACTAAAACAGGCACAGTTGAAGGGTTAATTAAAACAGGCACAGTTGAAGGGTTAATTAAAACAGGCACAGTTGAAGGGTTAATTAAAACAGGCACAGTTGAAGGGTTAACTAAAACAGGCACAGTTGAAGGGTTAATTAAAACAGGTGCAGTTGAAGGGTTAATTAAGACAGGCACAGTTGAAGGGTTAATTAAGACAGGCACAGTTGAAGGGTTAATTAAAACAGGCGCAGTGAAGGGTTAATTAAGACAGGCACAGTTGAAGGGTTAATTAAGACAGGCACAGTTGAAGGGTTAATTAAGACAGGCACAGTGGAAGGGTTAATTAAGACAGGCACAGTGGAAGGGTTAATTAAAACAGGCACAGTGGAAGGGTTAATTAAAACAGGCGCAGTGGAAGGGTTAACTAAAACAGGCGCAGTGGAAGGGTTAATTAAGACAGGCACAGTTGAAGGGTTAATTAAAACAGGCACAGTTGAAGGGTTAATTAAGACAGGCACAGTGGAAGGGTTAATTAAGACAGGCACAGTTGAAGGGTTAACTAAAACAGGCGCAGTTGAACTACGTAACGTGTGTGCGTGCGCGCGCGCGCGCGTGTGTGTGTGTGTGTGTGTGCGCGCGCATGCGTGCGCGCGTGTTGTGTATGTGATTGTCTTGCTGTCATCTTTTTTAAATCACTGCATTCTTTTTTTATGTTCACCAATTATTCACACAGCCTTATGTTTAAAAGGCCGATTCTCTTTTCTCCTTTTGCGACTAATACTGTAATAGAAGAGTTCCACAAATATCAGCACACAGAGAATTCAACCCCAAATCCTGTCATATAGCGTTTCAAGATGGCTGCCAGGCCGTCACGTGACTGAATGAGTCTAAACGAGAGGCACTGACGTGCGCACAGCCGTAATTAACTCGCAGACGAGAAAACCTGGCACAGATGGGAAGAATATGATTATGAAAACATCCAGGGAATGGGGAGATAATGAAAGATAACTCAACGGTCATTCCTTGGAGATTGGCTAAGCTTACAAAAACTGAAAGAATTGACCTTTTTTTGCAGATTTCATCATGAAACACTTTTCCTCCACCTTCCCTTCCTCCATTCCCGATCCCCACAATACTGATCTGTGAACTGAATATATTTTGGGACTAATTAGGTTCTAAATATAGCTCACGAAGAAAATGGGGCGTGTGATTCCATCTGAAATTAATGGCAAAAACAGGGCACTATTTCATTGCTCGTAGGCCTATGTTTCTTGCACAGAGAGAGAGAGAGAGAGAGAGAGAGAGAGAGAGAGAGAGAGAGAGAGAGAGAGAGAGAGAGAGAGAGAGAGAGAGAGAGAGAGAGAGAGAGAGAGAGAGAGAGAGAGAGAGAGAGAGAGAGAGAGAGAGAGAGAGAGAGAGAGAGAGAGAGAGAGAGAGAGAGAGAACGAACGAACGAACGAATGTTTTTTATTGAGGAAAAGCGGAATAAGCACAATAACCGGCTTTTTTTTCATCCGGCCCTCAGAACCAAAAGAAAATAAATTTAAAAAATACAAATAGACAAAAAAAACATCGCAAAATACAAGAAAAAAACCTCAACCTTCAATCAAGGTCGCAAACGGACGCACCGTGCAAGGCATATGAATAAGATAAATTACATCAATTAACGAGACTGAGACAAGGACAGACAGACAGACGGACAGACAGACAGATACAGAGAGAGGGAGGTCAAAATAAAAGAACAGAATAAAATGGAAGAAATGAAGCAATATATGCAGGAAAAATAATGCATAGTAAATACAATGTACTTAAAAGAAGACTTAACACATAAGCATGTATTATAACAAATGAGATATTTAAAAAAAGATATTAAGTAGACATTCTTGGATATTATGAGCTAGAGTATTCCTTCATGAGTATTTGATGATATCTTTTTTTGAATGTGTTTAAACAAACATGAACGTTAAATTGGGAAGAAATGCCGTTCCAAAGGAGACCCCCTGCATATGGTAAGCTAGATTTGAATAAATCTAATTTGTGAAGAGGTAACATCAGTCTATGAGGAAGATGTTTCATGTTGAATTGAATTTTTTCTTGTAAAGAAGGAGGAGCATAGCCTGACATAATTTTGAACATAAATATTGCCTTATTATATCTTAATTTAAAATGAAGAGGGAGAATGTCTAATGATACATAATCGGATTGAGTAAGACTCGATGATTTTAGTAAGACTAATTTCAGTGCTCGTCTATAGAGACTATGCAGTGCAGAGAGAGAGAGAGAGAGAGAGAGAGAGAGAGAGAGAGAGAGAGAGAGAGAGAGAGAGAGAGAGAGAGAGAGAGAGAGAGAGAGAGAGAGAGAGAGAGAGAGAGAGAGAGAGACAGAGAGAGGAGAGGGTCATCCTAGCCTAAACTACTGAAGTGATTAAGACTGAACTTGGACAGAATAAGTGTGGATGTCCTAAAGGCATACACCTGTTATCTCAATTCATTTGCTAAATGTTCCGGCTTTAACTTTCTTATTACACCCTGTCTCTTTCTCCATCCCTCTAGGACTCCTTTCACCTCCTGGTTTAAACCATTTATTCTTCAATTACATTCGCATAGACATAACACACAACAGACTGAAGCAACAACAAGAGAAGCTTATAGCGTGCTCAGTTAGAAAATATACACAGCAATAGGCCTGTTGGCGGAATTTGCAATGACTGAATTAAACGTGGAAAACTGCGTATCTCCGCCCTTCTGTCTCTTCTTTACCTCTGTCTGTCTGTGTCTGTCTCTGTCACACACACACACACACACACACACACACACACACACACACACACACATGTATACACACACACGCGCGCGCGCACTTACGCACGCGCACACAAGCAACAACCCAACTCACTGGGATTGTTTATATATGGCCTGTCGTCTTGTTTATCTGTTTTCTTTCTTGGTTGTGCTTTGTTTCCCTGTTGTTGGTTTGTTTTGTGTCGGTTCTGTGGGATGCACTCTTCAGTCTTTGAAAACACCTGGCGTCATTCGTCATTGTGTGCCGCCACTGGCAGCCATTGTTACTAAATATAGATCACCAGTCGGCAGGCACTGAACACACACACACACACACATACACACACTCACACACACACACAGACACTGTGCCACACACACACACACACACACACGTACATACAGAGAGAGAGAGAGAGAGAGAGAGAGAGAGAGAGAGAGAGAGAGAGAGAGAGAGAGAGAGAGAGAGAGAGAGAGAGAGAGAGAGAGAGAGAGAGAGAGACGCACACACAGAGAGACACACACACACACTACACACACACACACTCACACACACTGATAAAAGTGTACCTTTTATTTTCATTTATGACGCATCCGACTAATGGAAATCAGATAAAACGAAAACGAAAACGAACTTTTATTTAACCAGGGAACATGAGAGGCACAACAGCATACTTATAAGGTGAATAATCGAAACCTGTGACAGAAAAATAATGAAGCTATTATTATTATGATTACGTTCACATTTTATCTTTTAATATTTGAACAGAAATTTGTGATACGCGATTTTAAATGAATTAATAACTGGGGTTTTGTTTTAATTAAGATGAGAAGGAGTTCCACATGTTTCCACCTGAGAAAGTTAAACTTGTTTTGAAAAGATCAGTTCTGGGTTTGGGGATAAGAATATTGTTGGTATATCGTGACTGGTTCAATGGACAAATCTTTTTATTAGAGTTGAAGAGAGATTCAATTCAATTCAATTCAAACAATTTTAATGACTAGGCCTTCTGCCCGTATCATAGGGAGGCTGGGGGAGGGGGTTATAAAGACACATAACATTTGCATCGAAAACTAGAAAACAACAAATTCTTGTGGATTTAGAGTTAGAGAGAGAGAGAGAGAGAGAGAGAGAGAGAGAGAGAGAGAGAGAGAGAGAGAGAGAGAGAGAGAGAGAGAGAGAGAGAGAGAGAGAACACTGAACATGTTTTAATGCACATTCGCCTAAGGCTACAATACATATGATGGGGAGTGGTTTGAGTTGGACATAGAAATTAGCATTTCCATAAATCGATAAGAATAAGAGAGAGAGAGAGAGAGAGAGAGAGAGAGAGAGAGAGAGAGAGAGAGAGAGAGAGAGAGAGAGAGAGAGAGAGAGAGAGAGAGAGAGAGAGAGAGAGAGAGAGAGAGAGAGAGAGAGAGAGAGAGAGAGAGAGAGAGAGCAAACAAAACAAAGCACAGGTTTTTAAGCTGCAACATTTTATTTTCATCAACAAATCACCCATTTTTCATTGGTCATTTGAATAACAAAATAGCATGGTTAAGGTCAACTCTAAACCGATCACTTAAGCGAAGAACATTTCTGGAACTGAAACACTTTAATTTCATGAAACCAATCGGTTCATATAATCTACATAGAAAAACCACATGATGCTTAATGCTTATGTAACAAACCAATCAGCAAGCAGTCCGTCAGCTCCAGTCACCTGCTTCTGTCACAGTGTACAGTAACTAAATAGTTCAACCTGTCACACACCTGCCTTTCACCACCCACATCTTTGAACACACACATTACATTCTCCTTAGCTTGAGTGTGGATACAAAATGAAACAGACTGCAACGTCACTGGAACATACAGCAAACAAACAACTACACGACAAGTGCAAAGTGACGTTATTTTATTCACAAGAGACAAAACAAAACTACTGGATATTTCGGCGAATGCGCCTTTATCAACACAGACAAAGCATGTGGATAGTTGCAAAAAAATAAAAACTCCTCTGTGGAAAACTTCGTGACATGGCCTCAGCAAC
>CM065705.1:1188897-1193897 GCA_017654935.2 Phymorhynchus buccinoides | reverse complement strand
ACTAGCACTCAGAACCAGTGCACATGTCTCCACCTTTCACAGTGGAGTCATTCACCAACGGTATACCATGATTTCCCACTAGCACTCAGAACCAGTGCACATGTCTCCACCTTTCACAGTGGAGTCATTCACCAACGGTATACCATGATTTCCCACTAGCACTCAGAACCAGTGCACATGTCTCCACCTTTCACAGTGGAGTCATTCACCAACGGTATACCATGATTTCCCACTAGCACTCAGAACCAGTGCACATGTCTCCACCTTTCACAGTGGAATCATTCACCAACGGTATACCATGATTTCCCACTAGCACTCAGAACCAGTGCACATGTCTCCACCTTTCACAGTGGAGTCATTCACCAACGGTATACCATGATTTCCCACTAGCACTCAGAACCAGTGCACATGTCTCCACCTTTCACAGTGGAGTCATTCACCAACGGTATACCATGATTTCCCACTAGCACTCAGAACCAGTGCACATGTCTCCACCTTTCACAGTGGAATCATTCACCAACGGTATACCATGATTTCCCACTAGCACTCAGAACCAGTGCACATGTCTCCACCTTTCACAGTGGAATCATTCACCAACGGTATACCATGATTTCCCACTAGCACTCAGAACCAGTGCACATGTCTCCACCTTTCACAGTGGAGTCATTCACCAACGGTATACCATGATTTCCCACTAGCACTCAGAACCAGTGCACATGTCTCCACCTTTCACAGTGGAGTCATTCACCAACGGTATACCATGATTTCCCACTAGCACTCAGAACCAGTGCACATGTCTCCACCTTTCACAGTGGAGTCATTCACCAACGGTATACCATGATTTCCCACTAGCACTCAGAACCAGTGCACATGTCTCCACCTTTCACAGTGGAGTCATTCACCAACGGTATACCATGATTTCCCACTAGCACTCAGAACCAGTGCACATGTCTCCACCTTTCACAGTGGAGTCATTCACCAACGGTATACCATGATTTCCCACTAGCACTCAGAACCAGTGCACATGTCTCCACCTTTCACAGTGGAGTCATTCACCAACGGTATACCATGATTTCCCACTAGCACTCAGAACCAGTGCACATGTCTCCACCTTTCACAGTGGAGTCATTCACCAACGGTATACCATGATTTCCCACTAGCACTCAGAACCAGTGCACATGTCTCCACCTTTCACAGTGGAGTCATTCACCAACGGTATACCATGATTTCCCACTAGCACTCAGAACCAGTGCACATGTCTCCACCTTTCACAGTGGAGTCATTCACCAACGGTATACCATGATTTCCCACTAGCACTCAGAACCAGTGCACATGTCTCCACCTTTCACAGTGGAGTCATTCACCAACGGTATACCATGATTTCCCACTAGCACTCAGAACCAGTGCACATGTCTCCACCTTTCACAGTGGAGTCATTCACCAACGGTATACCATGATTTCCCACTAGCACTCAGAACCAGTGCACATGTCTCCACCTTTCACAGTGGAGTCATTCACCAACGGTATACCATGATTTCCCACTAGCACTCAGAACCAGTGCACATGTCTCCACCTTTGACAGTGGAGTCATTCACCAACGGTATACCATGATTTCCCACTAGCACTCAGAACCAGTGCACATGTCTCCACCTTTCACAGTGGAGTCATTCACCAACGGTATACCATGATTTCCCACTAGCACTCAGAACCAGTGCACATGTCTCCACCTTTCACAGTGGAATCATTCACCAACGGTATACCATGATTTCCCACTAGCACTCAGAACCAGTGCACATGTCTCCACCTTTCACAGTGGAGTCATTCACCAACGGTATACCATGATTTCCCACTAGCACTCAGAACCAGTGCACATGTCTCCACCTTTCACAGTGGAGTCATTCACCAACGGTATACCATGATTTCCCACTAGCACTCAGAACCAGTGCACATGTCTCCACCTTTCACAGTGGAGTCATTCACCAACGGTATACCATGATTTCCCACTAGCACTCAGAACCAGTGCACATGTCTCCACCTTTCACAGTGGAATCATTCACCAACGGTATACCATGATTTCCCACTAGCACTCAGAACCAGTGCACATGTCTCCACCTTTCACAGTGGAGTCATTCACCAACGGTATACCATGATTTCCCACTAGCACTCAGAACCAGTGCACATGTCTCCACCTTTCACAGTGGAATCATTCACCAACGGTATACCATGATTTCCCACTAGCACTCAGAACCAGTGCACATGTCTCCACCTTTCACAGTGGAATCATTCACCAACGGTATACCATGATTTCCCACTAGCACTCAGAACCAGTGCACATGTCTCCACCTTTCACAGTGGAGTAACTCACCAACGGTATACCATGATTTCCCACTAGCACTCAGAACCAGTGCACATGTCTCCACCTTTCACAGTGGAGTCATTCACCAACGGTATACCATGATTTCCCACTAGCACTCAGAACCAGTGCACATGTCTCCACCTTTCACAGTGGAGTAACTCACCAACGGTATACCATGATTTCCCACTAGCACTCAGAACCAGTGCACATGTCTCCACCTTTCACAGTGGAGTCATTCACCAACGGTATACCATGATTTCCCACTAGCACTCAGAACCAGTGCACATGTCTCCACCTTTCACAGTGGAGTCATTCACCAACGGTATACCATGATTTCCCACTAGCACTCAGAACCAGTGCACATGTCTCCACCTTTCACAGTGGAGTCATTCACCAACGGTATACCATGATTTCCCACTAGCACTCAGAACCAGTGCACATGTCTCCACCTTTGACAGTGGAGTAACTCACCAACGGTATACCATGATTTCCCACTAGCACTCAGAACCAGTGCACATGTCTCCACCTTTGACAGTGGAGTAACTCACCAACGGTATACCATGATTTCCCACTGCAGTCGAACATCACTTCTCGTTTTGTAATGTGGCCATAAAACAACGTGCATAAAATAAAATACCCAGGGATCCCCCGAAGTCGGGAGTGTGGCTGCCCACGTGGCGGGGTAATCAACGGTCACACACATCGTGTTCTCATCCATAGCAGATAATAATACTAATAATAATACTGTACATTTAGGGCGCACTTACCTCCTGCCAAAGCCTGGAGCTCAAGGCGTTTACAATGACAAATAGTTAATAGTTAAAAGCAGTAATAAAAGGCTTCATAAAATATTATATTTAAATAGATGCACCTGTGCCACAGTGTTCAAGTGCTTCCGCTGTTGGGATGATCCCTGGAGTCTTTTAGCCATGGTAAGCCAACAACAACGAACAAACAAATACCCAGGGAAGATGATAGGTTGTGTGTGACTGCGCTTGCCTTTGTGTTTGCTTTGTTTTATCGCTGTAAGAAAAATATATTTTATTGCTTCAAAAATTAACGACCTTTCATTTTAGAAAAACAAAGACAAACTTGCCAGCAAACAATATTGATTGAGATATCAGAACACCTCTGATTGTGAGAAACGCTTCAAATACAACAGAAAACACAACAACAAACAGATATAAAAAAAATGAGAGAGAGAGAGGGGTGGGGGGAGACAGACAGACAGAGACACGGAGAGAGAGAGATAGAGAGAGAGAGAGAGAGAGAGAGAGAGAGAGAGAGAGAGAGAGAGAGAGAGACAGAGAGAGAGAGAGAGAGAGAGAGAGAGAGAGAGAGAGAGAGAGAGAGAGAGAGAGAGAGAGAGAGAGAGAGAGAGAGAGAGAGAGAGAGAGAAGGCACTAACAGCAAATGAATAAAGAAACAAAAGAGCAATTTCGCTCAAATGAAATAATTTTTGCCCATTCCATTACGATTCTTAGCTTGTCCACTAACTGTCACAGTAACTTCATCATCCATCAAAACTAAAGAATGAAAATGGGGCGGCGGCTTATAGTCAGAGAAATATAGTATGTGAACACATGCAACATGTACACGCACACACAGGCACACACACATGCTTCAAAATGATATTTTAGATTAACAACAAATTTAGTGTGTAGATTAATTTGAAGGCAATGCATTTCACTGAAACAAACATTTCATCAAAATGCATACACAACTTTAAAAACAATATCAAGCTACGAGCACAGAACTGAAAATGTATGTGCTTTTGAAATTTCCTCATTAAGTGAAACAATAATTTTTGTCATCAAATGACACTTCAATATGCCTCAAAAACTCATAATTAACACAGTCACAACCTCTGTGCCCGAATCACACAGGAAGAAACAATGAGAGAAACACTTGTGTTCAAATATGTACACAGAACACTCACCGCATTTCACGGACCACAAGGCGCACCTCATTATAAGGCGCACCTCATTATAAGGCGCACCCCCCAAATTTGACACAAAATTCAGATTTTGTTATTTTCTTTTCTTACTGTATTATCAGTCACATTATAAGGTGCAGGGTCTCAGTCTAGGAACAACGTATCGCCTTGTCCGTAAAATACGGTAGTAAGAATAAAGCAGAAACAGAAATGATGAAAACCAAGACACTTAGTAACCAGCCAACCAACCAATACTGAACACAGAAAGGGAAAAAAAAAAACACTTGGAATTTAAACACACATACACACACACACATGTGCACATACACACACATACAGACACACACACACAGTGACATACATACACAGTGACACACGCACACATGTACACAAACACGCACACATGCGCACACACACACACCAAACTATACACACACACACGCACGCACAGATTTTCAATTTCAGTTCAGATTCAACCATTCTCCTATTGCTGTTTTGTCTATCAGTATTTTCTTTCAGCTTTTAGGGCTTTAATGGCTAAAAAGCAGCCTAAGAATGGCTAAAAATTACTTATGAAACACACACACACCTCACACACAAACACTTTACACACACATACACACACTACACACACTTACATGCACACATACACTGACACCGGCTCACACACTTACTACGCACACAAACATGCATGCTCGTGCACGCATG
>CM065705.1:1076397-1183897 GCA_017654935.2 Phymorhynchus buccinoides | reverse complement strand
TATTGATGACATCAATTTTGAAACTTTCTTTTCTGTTCCACAATTTAACATCACGAGAAAGTCAGAAGGCAAAATCTTTATTAGACATTGTCAAAGTAATAGAAGAAAATTTTCATTTTCTTATAGAGTTGCTGTTCATTGCAATGAACTAAGTACTAACATCAAGTTTGCATACAGCAAACAAACAACTACAGTCCAACGTAGAGGGGAAGTATTGTTTTTATTTTGATCTTGATGTGTGTGTTTTTGTTTTTTGCTCCTTCTGTTGCCTACTTTTTGCTCCTTTTGCTATATTTGATGTTTGCTGTTTAATTGCTTGTCTGTGTTGATAAAGGCGCATTCGCCGAAATATCCAGTAGTTTTGTTTTGTCTCTTGTGAATAAAATAACGTCACTTTGCACTTGTCGTGTAGTTGTTTGTTTGCTGTATGTTCCAGTGACGTTGCAGTCTGTTTCATTTTTTTGTTGATCAAGTTTGCAACTAATATTAACACCTTTAAAAATCTTCTGGATTCCAGTCAGAAATTTCAGAGTCTTTTTAATGATTTTGACTGATTGTCCTTCAAAAACTTGCTCAGACCCAAAATAATTTTTGCAATGTCATTGCCAAAGAGGGGACGTTATATAGGCCGCGAGGCCTAGGCTTGAGAGCCTGTCCCTACAACTACTACTACCCTGATCATTTATGCCAAATTTGAAGACTCTGTGTGAAGGCACTATGAAAGCATAGAGTCCACCTAAAAAAAATTCACACAAAATCTTAGCCCCTCAACAGCGCTGGATTCAAACACTGCATGGTGATGCTGATCATTTGTCCACTTTCCTAAGACATCAAAGAGTGCAATGGTCATAAAATTAGCATGTCTGAGATGTTAACTCACGTTCTTTGTCTCATCAAACAATAGTAAACCATTTACAGGATCTCGCTTGAGACAAAGAATGCGAGTGAACAACTCAGACATGCTAATGTTATGCTTATTGCACTCTTTGATGTGCCACCTTAACCAAATGAATTTCAACATTTTGCAGCAAACACCACAATAGCATCAGTAGTCAGCTTGGCATAGCAGCAGCAGCAGCAGTAGTAGTAGCAGCAGTAGCAGTAGGAAGAAAAGCAGTAGCAACACCCATGTATCGACAAGTTCAAGGATAACAGTCGTCAGAAATATCTGTGTTAAGAACCCAGTTGTCTAACCAGCATCATCACAGCCGACCCAGTTGTCCAACCAACATCATCACAGCCGACCCAGTTGTCTAACCAGCATCATCACAGCCGACCCAGTTGTCCAACCAACATCATCACAGCCGACCCAGTTGTCTAACCAGCATCATCACAGCCGACCCCGTTGTCTAAACAGCATCATCACAGCCGACCCAGTTGTCTAACCAACATCATCACAGCCGACCCAGTTGTCTAACCAATCATCACAGCTGACCCAGTTGTCTAACCAATCATCACAGCTGACCCAGTTGTCTAACCAGCATCATCACAGTCGATCGCCCAATCCACTGACGCTGGCTCTCAACTAATATCGTCAACACCGGGTCAGTCTGACAGATTATTATTGGTAAAATAACGTCATGATCAGAAGCAAACAAAAATGCTGCCAGAACTTTATAATCTTCAGCTGGCAATAACAAGCTCTCTGAAATCTGCAAACCTTGTGAAAATATAAAAAAAAAAACTAAACAAAGAAGAAAAATAAAATCAATACAATCTCTCTGTCCCTCTCTGATTCTCTTTCTCTCTCTCTCTGAATCACTCTCTATAAATCTCTTTCTCAATCTTTCTCTCTGAATCATTCTCTATAAATCTTTCTCAATCTTTCTCTCTGAATCACTCTCTATAAATCTCTCTCAATATTTCTGAATCACTCTCTATAAATCTCTTTCTAAATCTTTCTCTCAATCACTCTCTAAATCTCTTTTTCAATCTTTCTCTCCGAATCACTCTCTCTAAATCTCTTTCTTAATCTCTCTCTCTCTCTGTGCTCCATCTCTGTCTGAATCTTTCTCTCTAATCCATTGTATGGTGAAGTTCAAAAGACACCAGGAATCCATGAAATATTCTTCTCCATCATCATGTTCATTTTGAGACACACACAGAATCTTGTAGAGTCCGATGAAGACTGGAAGACAATGATGTCACTGACATTAATCTCCTGTAGTTGTGCCATCCAATTATTCCCAGCCTTGGAGACTCTGGAGGGAGATCAATCCTATGCTGATCTCATATGCAGTGCAATGGAGGCTAGGGACGTTGGGCAGGACACAGACCATCTTCTGCAGTGCAATGGAGGCTAGGAGACATTGGACACAGACCATCTTCTGCAGTGCAATGGAGGCTAGGAGACGTTGGGCAGGACACAGACCATCTTCTGCAGTCGCCCTATCAAGTCACTCAGCTGTTCTAGACCATTCCTCAGCGTTATCCTGGGAAACAGCACACAGAACTTACGATTAGCACAAAACAAGGCGCATCAACACTGAATGATCAGCACAAAACAAGGCGCATCAACACTGATTGATCAGCACAAAACAAGGCGCATCAACACTGATTGATCAGCACAAAACAAGGCGCATCAACACTGATTGATCAGCACAAAACAAGGCGCATCAACACTGATTGATCAGCACAAAACAAGGCGCATCAACACTGATTGATCAGCACAAAACAAGGCGCATCAACACTGATTGATCAGCACAAAACAAGGCGCATCAACACTGATTGATCAGCACAAAACAAGGCGCATCAACACTGATGATCAGATCAGCACAAAACAAGGCGCATCAACACTGATTGATCAGCACAAAACAAGGCGCATCAACACTGATTGATCAGCACAAAACAAGGCGCATCAACACTGATTGATCAGCACAAAACGATGCACATCAACACTATAACTACTCTAACACTATAAGGCAGTACTTTTTTTCAACGTTGAGACCCTTGCATCTTGTAATATGACTAATAATCTAAGGTGACAACATCATAATTTAAAGTAAACATTTGGGAGGTGGGCACCTAGGCAAGCAAAGTGCAACAGGCCTGTGTCTGTATGCCAATCAGTCGCTTCCCACAATGACTGCCCGATAGCAGAGGGGGCAAAGTGCAACAGGCCTTTGTCTGTATGCCATTCAGTCGCTTCCCACAATGACTGCCAGATAGCAGAGGGGGCAGCTGCTATTCCGGCGGGCTGGGCTAAAGTTTGTTTATAGCGCTGAAACCGTGCCCAGGGTACATCCCCATTCTCTCGGCCAAAGGGATTTCAGTACGTTGGGGAAGGTCCCCAAAGGCCAACCAATCCCTGGCGCTATAGCCAGTGCAAAAGCACCCTAGTTTGAAAGTCATAGTCTTCCCAAAAAAGTAAGCTGAATTAAGATATTCCAATACTGTAGAAAATCATTTATTGTACAGCTCTCATTTACTATTGGCCCATAC
This sequence comes from Phymorhynchus buccinoides, assembly GCA_017654935.2. Taxonomy (NCBI): domain Eukaryota; kingdom Metazoa; phylum Mollusca; class Gastropoda; order Neogastropoda; family Raphitomidae; genus Phymorhynchus; species Phymorhynchus buccinoides. The sequence goes on along the minus strand of CM065705.1, from coordinate 1,180,456 downwards.
TACAGGCTAACGCCATCCAGAGCCTTTAAGTCTGTAAAATATGGCAGACAGATTGTTAGAACTGATAGTATCAGTGATACAAATGATGATCATCGTAAAGGCATTCTTGGAATCTCCAAACTGATATCCCCACCCCCCACCCCACTAACCTGTTTTTAGGTTCCTTCATGAAGACTATCAGGTTGCCAGGGGCGACGCTGGGAAGGGAGGTAACTGGAATGTCGGCTTCGCTGACGAAGGAATTGAGACGGGAGCAGAACGCACTGAAACTGTGGGCCTGTCTCTCCATCACACAGGGAGAGAAGGAGAGACATCTGGAGAGAAACGAAATACGTCATCACATCCATGTATAATGTGCATAGCGCTGAAACTGTGGGCCTGTCTCTCCATCACACAGGGAGAGAAGGAGAGACATCTGGAGAGAAACGAAATACGTCATCACATCCATGTATAATGTGCATAGCGCTGAAACTGTGGGCCTGTCTCTCCATCACACAGGGAGAGAAGGAGAGACATCTGGAGAGAAACGAAATACGTCATCACATCCATGTATAATGTGCATAGCGCTGAAACTGTGGGCCTGTCTCTCCATCACACAGGGAGAGAAGGAGAGACATCTGGAGAGAAACGAAATACGTCATCACATCCATGTATAATGTGCATAGCACTGAAACTGTGGGCCTGTCTCTCCATCACACAGGGAGAGAAGGAGAGACATCTGGAGAGAAACGAAATACGTCATCACATCCATGTATAATGTGCATAGCGCTGAAACTGTGGGCCTGTCTCTCCATCACACAGGGAGAGAAGGAGAGACATCTGGAGAGAAACGAAATACGTCATCACATCCATGTATAATGTGCATAGCGCTGAAACTGTGGGCCTGTCTCTCCATCACACAGGGAGAGAAGGAGAGACATCTGGAGAGAAACGAAATACGTCATCACATCCATGTATAATGTGCATAGCGCTGAAACTGTGGGCCTGTCTCTCCATCACACAGGGAGAGAAGGAGAGACATCTGGAGAGAAACGAAATACGTCATCACATCCATGTATAATGTGCATAGCGCTGAAACTGTGGGCCTGTCTCTCCATCACACAGGGAGAGAAGGAGAGACATCTGGAGAGACACGAAATACGTCATCACATCCATGTATAATGTGCATAGCGCTGAAACTGTGGGCCTGTCTCTCCATCACACAGGGAGAGAAGGAGAGACATCTGGAGAGAAACGAAATACGTCATCACATCCATGTATAATGTGCATAGCGCTGAAACTGTGGGCCTGTCTCTCCATCACACAGGGAGAGAAGGAGAGACATCTGGAGAGAAACGAAATACGTCATCACATCCATGTATAATGTGCATAGCGCTGAAACTGTGGGCCTGTCTCTCCATCACACAGGGAGAGAAGGAGAGACATCTGGAGAGAAACGAAATACGTCATCACATCCATGTATAATGTGCATAGCGCTGAAACTGTGGGCCTGTCTCTCCATCACACAGGGAGAGAAGGAGAGACATCTGGAGAGAAACGAAATACGTCATCACATCCATGTATAATGTGCATAGCGCTGAAACTGTGGGCCTGTCTCTCCATCACACAGGGAGAGAAGGAGAGACATCTGGAGAGAAACGAAATACGTCATCACATCCATGTATAATGTGCATAGCGCTGAAACTGTGGGCCTGTCTCTCCATCACACAGGGAGAGAAGGAGAGACATCTGGAGAGAAACGAAATACGTCATCACATCCATGTATAATGTGCATAGCGCTGAAACTGTGGGCCTGTCTCTCCATCACACAGGGAGAGAAGGAGAGACATCTGGAGAGAAACGAAATACGTCATCACATCCATGTATAATGTGCATAGCGCTGAAACTGTGGGCCTGTCTCTCCATCACACAGGGAGAGAAGGAGAGACATCTGGAGAGAAACGAAATACGTCATCACATCCATGTATAATGTGCATAGCGCTGAAACTGTGGGCCTGTCTCTCCATCACACAGGGAGAGAAGGAGAGACATCTGGAGAGAAACGAAATACGTCATCACATCCATGTATAATGTGCATAGCGCTGAAACTGTGGGCCTGTCTCTCCATCACACAGGGAGAGAAGGAGAGACATCTGGAGAGAAACGAAATACGTCATCACATCCATGTATAATGTGCATAGCGCTGAAACTGTGGGCCTGTCTCTCCATCACACAGGGAGAGAAGGAGAGACATCTGGAGAGAAACGAAATACGTCATCACATCCATGTATAATGTGCATAGCGCTGAAACTGTGGGCCTGTCTCTCCATCACACAGGGAGAGAAGGAGAGACATCTGGAGAGAAACGAAATACGTCATCACATCCATGTATAATGTGCATAGCGCTGAAACTGTGGGCCTGTCTCTCCATCACACAGGGAGAGAAGGAGAGACATCTGGAGAGACATCTGGAGAGAAACGAAATACGTCATCACATCCATGTATAATGTGCATAGCGCTGAAACTGTGGGCCTGTCTCTCCATCACACAGGGAGAGAAGGAGAGACATCTGGAGAGAAACGAAATACGTCATCACATCCATGTATAATGTGCATAGCGCTGAAACTGTGGGCCTGTCTCTCCATCACACAGGGAGAGAAGGAGAGACATCTGGAGAGAAACGAAATACGTCATCACATCCATGTATAATGTGCATAGCGCTGAAACTGTGGGCCTGTCTCTCCATCACACAGGGAGAGAAGGAGAGACATCTGGAGAGAAACGAAATACGTCATCACATCCATGTATAATGTGCATAGCGCTGAAACTGTGGGCCTGTCTCTCCATCACACAGGGAGAGAAGGAGAGACATCTGGAGAGAAACGAAATACGTCATCACATCCATGTATAATGTGCATAGCGCTGAAACTGTGGGCCTGTCTCTCCATCACACAGGGAGAGAAGGAGAGACATCTGGAGAGAAACGAAATACGTCATCACATCCATGTATAATGTGCATAGCGCTGAAACTGTGGGCCTGTCTCTCCATCACACAGGGAGAGAAGGAGAGACATCTGGAGAGAAACGAAATACGTCATCACATCCATGTATAATGTGCATAGCGCTGAAACTGTGGGCCTGTCTCTCCATCACACAGGGAGAGAAGGAGAGACATCTGGAGAGAAACGAAATACGTCATCACATCCATGTATAATGTGCATAGCGCTGAAACTGTGGGCCTGTCTCTCCATCACACAGGGAGAGAAGGAGAGACATCTGGAGAGAAACGAAATACGTCATCACATCCATGTATAATGTGCATAGCGCTGAAACTGTGGGCCTGTCTCTCCATCACACAGGGAGAGAAGGAGAGACATCTGGAGAGAAACGAAATACGTCATCACATCCATGTATAATGTGCATAGCGCTGAAACTGTGGGCCTGTCTCTCCATCACACAGGGAGAGAAGGAGAGACATCTGGAGAGAAACGAAATACGTCATCACATCCATGTATAATGTGCATAGCGCTGAAACTGTGGGCCTGTCTCTCCATCACACAGGGAGAGAAGGAGAGACATCTGGAGAGAAACGAAATACGTCATCACATCCATGTATAATGTGCATAGCGCTGAAACTGTGGGCCTGTCTCTCCATCACACAGGGAGAGAAGGAGAGACATCTGGAGAGAAACGAAATACGTCATCACATCCATGTATAATGTGCATAGCGCTGAAACTGTGGGCCTGTCTCTCCATCACACAGGGAGAGAAGGAGAGACATCTGGAGAGAAACGAAATACGTCATCACATCCATGTATAATGTGCATAGCGCTGAAACTGTGGGCCTGTCTCTCCATCACACAGGGAGAGAAGGAGAGACATCTGGAGAGAAACGAAATACGTCATCACATCCATGTATAATGTGCATAGCGCTGAAACTGTGGGCCTGTCTCTCCATCACACAGGGAGAGAAGGAGAGACATCTGGAGAGAAACGAAATACGTCATCACATCCATGTATAATGTGCATAGCGCTGAAACTGTGGGCCTGTCTCTCCATCACACAGGGAGAGAAGGAGAGACATCTGGAGAGAAACGAAATACGTCATCACATCCATGTATAATGTGCATAGCGCTGAAACTGTGGGCCTGTCTCTCCATCACACAGGGAGAGAAGGAGAGACATCTGGAGAGAAACGAAATACGTCATCACATCCATGTATAATGTGCATAGCGCTGAAACTGTGGGCCTGTCTCTCCATCACACAGGGAGAGAAGGAGAGACATCTGGAGAGAAACGAAATACGTCATCACATCCATGTATAATGTGCATAGCGCTGAAACTGTGGGCCTGTCTCTCCATCACACAGGGAGAGAAGGAGAGACATCTGGAGAGAAACAAAATACGTCATCACATCCATGTATAATGTGCATAGCGCTGAAACTGTGGGCCTGTCTCTCCATCACACAGGGAGAGAAGGAGAGACATCTGGAGAGAAACGAAATACGTCATCACATCCATGTATAATGTGCATAGCGCTGAAACTGTGGGCCTGTCTCTCCATCACACAGGGAGAGAAGGAGAGACATCTGGAGAGAAACGAAATACGTCATCACATCCATGTATAATGTGCATAGCGCTGAAACTGTGGGCCTGTCTCTCCATCACACAGGGAGAGAAGGAGAGACATCTGGAGAGAAACGAAATACGTCATCACATCCATGTATAATGTGCATAGCGCTGAAACTGTGGGCCTGTCTCTCCATCACACAGGGAGAGAAGGAGAGACATCTGGAGAGAAACGAAATACGTCATCACATCCATGTATAATGTGCATAGCGCTGAAACTGTGGGCCTGTCTCTCCATCACACAGGGAGAGAAGGAGAGACATCTGGAGAGAAACGAAATACGTCATCACATCCATGTATAATGTGCATAGCGCTGAAACTGTGGGCCTGTCTCTCCATCACACAGGGAGAGAAGGAGAGACATCTGGAGAGAAACGAAATACGTCATCACATCCATGTATAATGTGCATAGCGCTGAAACTGTGGGCCTGTCTCTCCATCACACAGGGAGAGAAGGAGAGACATCTGGAGAGAAACGAAATACGTCATCACATCCATGTATAATGTGCATAGCGCTGAAACTGTGGGCCTGTCTCTCCATCACACAGGGAGAGAAGGAGAGACATCTGGAGAGAAACGAAATACGTCATCACATCCATGTATAATGTGCATAGCGCTGAAACTGTGGGCCTGTCTCTCCATCACACAGGGAGAGAAGGAGAGACATCTGGAGAGAAACGAAATACGTCATCACATCCATGTATAATGTGCATAGCGCTGAAACTGTGGGCCTGTCTCTCCATCACACAGGGAGAGAAGGAGAGACATCTGGAGAGAAACGAAATACGTCATCACATCCATGTATAATGTGCATAGCGCTGAAACTGTGGGCCTGTCTCTCCATCACACAGGGAGAGAAGGAGAGACATCTGGAGAGAAACGAAATACGTCATCACATCCATGTATAATGTGCATAGCGCTGAAACTGTGGGCCTGTCTCTCCATCACACAGGGAGAGAAGGAGAGACATCTGGAGAGAAACGAAATACGTCATCACATCCATGTATAATGTGCATAGCGCTGAAACTGTGGGCCTGTCTCTCCATCACACAGGGAGAGAAGGAGAGACATCTGGAGAGAAACGAAATACGTCATCACATCCATGTATAATGTGCATAGCGCTGAAACTGTGGGCCTGTCTCTCCATCACACAGGGAGAGAAGGAGAGACATCTGGAGAGAAACGAAATACGTCATCACATCCATGTATAATGTGCATAGCGCTGAAACTGTGGGCCTGTCTCTCCATCACACAGGGAGAGAAGGAGAGACATCTGGAGAGAAACGAAATACGTCATCACATCCATGTATAATGTGCATAGCGCTGAAACTGTGGGCCTGTCTCTCCATCACACAGGGAGAGAAGGAGAGACATCTGGAGAGAAACGAAATACGTCATCACATCCATGTATAATGTGCATAGCGCTGAAACTGTGGGCCTGTCTCTCCATCACACAGGGAGAGAAGGAGAGACATCTGGAGAGAAACGAAATACGTCATCACATCCATGTATAATGTGCATAGCGCTGAAACTGTGGGCCTGTCTCTCCATCACACAGGGAGAGAAGGAGAGACATCTGGAGAGAAACGAAATACGTCATCACATCCATGTATAATGTGCATAGCGCTGAAACTGTGGGCCTGTCTCTCCATCACACAGGGAGAGAAGGAGAGACATCTGGAGAGAAACGAAATACGTCATCACATCCATGTATAATGTGCATAGCGCTGAAACTGTGGGCCTGTCTCTCCATCACACAGGGAGAGAAGGAGAGACATCTGGAGAGAAACGAAATACGTCATCACATCCATGTATAATGTGCATAGCGCTGAAACTGTGGGCCTGTCTCTCCATCACACAGGGAGAGAAGGAGAGACATCTGGAGAGAAACGAAATACGTCATCACATCCATGTATAATGTGCATAGCGCTGAAACTGTGGGCCTGTCTCTCCATCACACAGGGAGAGAAGGAGAGACATCTGGAGAGAAACGAAATACGTCATCACATCCATGTATAATGTGCATAGCGCTGAAACTGTGGGCCTGTCTCTCCATCACACAGGGAGAGAAGGAGAGACATCTGGAGAGAAACGAAATACGTCATCACATCCATGTATAATGTGCATAGCGCTGAAACTGTGGGCCTGTCTCTCCATCACACAGGGAGAGAAGGAGAGACATCTGGAGAGAAACGAAATACGTCATCACATCCATGTATAATGTGCATAGCGCTGAAACTGTGGGCCTGTCTCTCCATCACACAGGGAGAGAAGGAGAGACATCTGGAGAGAAACGAAATACGTCATCACATCCATGTATAATGTGCATAGCGCTGAAACTGTGGGCCTGTCTCTCCATCACACAGGGAGAGAAGGAGAGACATCTGGAGAGAAACGAAATACGTCATCACATCCATGTATAATGTGCATAGCGCTGAAACTGTGGGCCTGTCTCTCCATCACACAGGGAGAGAAGGAGAGACATCTGGAGAGAAACGAAATACGTCATCACATCCATGTATAATGTGCATAGCGCTGAAACTGTGGGCCTGTCTCTCCATCACACAGGGAGAGAAGGAGAGACATCTGGAGAGAAACGAAATACGTCATCACATCCATGTATAATGTGCATAGCGCTGAAACTGTGGGCCTGTCTCTCCATCACACAGGGAGAGAAGGAGAGACATCTGGAGAGAAACGAAATACGTCATCACATCCATGTATAATGTGCATAGCGCTGAAACTGTGGGCCTGTCTCTCCATCACACAGGGAGAGAAGGAGAGACATCTGGAGAGAAACGAAATACGTCATCACATCCATGTATAATGTGCATAGCGCTGAAACTGTGGGCCTGTCTCTCCATCACACAGGGAGAGAAGGAGAGACATCTGGAGAGAAACGAAATACGTCATCACATCCATGTATAATGTGCATAGCGCTGAAACTGTGGGCCTGTCTCTCCATCACACAGGGAGAGAAGGAGAGACATCTGGAGAGAAACGAAATACGTCATCACATCCATGTATAATGTGCATAGCGCTGAAACTGTGGGCCTGTCTCTCCATCACACAGGGAGAGAAGGAGAGACATCTGGAGAGAAACGAAATACGTCATCACATCCATGTATAATGTGCATAGCGCTGAAACTGTGGGCCTGTCTCTCCATCACACAGGGAGAGAAGGAGAGACATCTGGAGAGAAACGAAATACGTCATCACATCCATGTATAATGTGCATAGCGCTGAAACTGTGGGCCTGTCTCTCCATCACACAGGGAGAGAAGGAGAGACATCTGGAGAGAAACGAAATACGTCATCACATCCATGTATAATGTGCATAGCGCTGAAACTGTGGGCCTGTCTCTCCATCACACAGGGAGAGAAGGAGAGACATCTGGAGAGAAACGAAATACGTCATCACATCCATGTATAATGTGCATAGCGCTGAAACTGTGGGCCTGTCTCTCCATCACACAGGGAGAGAAGGAGAGACATCTGGAGAGAAACGAAATACGTCATCACATCCATGTATAATGTGCATAGCGCTGAAACTGTGGGCCTGTCTCTCCATCACACAGGGAGAGAAGGAGAGACATCTGGAGAGAAACGAAATACGTCATCACATCCATGTATAATGTGCATAGCGCTGAAACTGTGGGCCTGTCTCTCCATCACACAGGGAGAGAAGGAGAGACATCTGGAGAGAAACGAAATACGTCATCACATCCATGTATAATGTGCATAGCGCTGAAACTGTGGGCCTGTCTCTCCATCACACAGGGAGAGAAGGAGAGACATCTGGAGAGAAACGAAATACATCATCACATCCATGTATAATGTGCATAGCGCTGAAACTGTGGGCCTGTCTCTCCATCACACAGGGAGAGAAGGAGAGACATCTGGAGAGAAACGAAATACGTCATCACATCCATGTATAATGTGCATAGCGCTGAAACTGTGGGCCTGTCTCTCCATCACACAGGGAGAGAAGGAGAGACATCTGGAGAGAAACGAAATACGTCATCACATCCATGTATAATGTGCATAGCGCTGAAACTGTGGGCCTGTCTCTCCATCACACAGGGAGAGAAGGAGAGACATCTGGAGAGAAACGAAATACGTCATCACATCCATGTATAATGTGCATAGCGCTGAAACTGTGGGCCTGTCTCTCCATCACACAGGGAGAGAAGGAGAGACATCTGGAGAGAAACAAAATACGTCATCACTTTGTATAATGTGCATAGCGTAATAACGTAACATCGATGTCATCATATTCATGCATCATGCACAAGGCATAATGACATGACATTGATGTCATCATATTCTTGCATAATGCACATAGCATAATAGCATGACATCGAGGTCAACATATTCTTGCATAATGCACATAGCATAATGACGTAACATTGATGTCATCATATTCTTGCATAATGCACATAGCGCAATGACGTAACATTGATGTTATCATTATTCATGCATAGCGTAATAACGCAACATTGATGTCATCATATTCTTGCATAATGCACATAGCGTAATAACGCAGACCTGTTTACCCTTATAATGAAAAACCCGGAATTTGCCACAAAAAACCCCAGAATTTGAGAACAAAAACCGGAATTCACATGATCTGTACACGACTCACGATCAAGCGGTTTCTTCTTCTTCTCCTTTCCGCGAACATCGGCGTCGATTTTCAATATTGTGATGATTTCTTGGCTCAATTTCGCCAGAAAAGTTTTATTAGTAAATTCAGTCACTAATTCTTAGTAAATTTTAGTATAAAACAAGCTGCAAAACGCAAAATACCTGGAAATGTCCACGATCGGACAGAGAAAAATCACTCTGCTGCGGATCGGCGGATGCGAAGTTGCAACTCGGCACCATCGCGATCAATTTTCACTTCATTTTCCATTGAAAACTTCAAAATTCTCACATCATCATATTTTCCAGTGATAATATAATCTAAATTGACTCATTTCAAGCCCTAATTACAATCTCTACCATTAAAAAACTGCCTGGAAAGCTCTTCGAATCGACAGTAAACAACCCTCCCCACCAGCACTCACTACAAACAACCCTCCCCACCAGCACTCACTACAAACAACCCTCCCCACCAGCACTCACTACAAACAACCCTCCCCACACAGCACTCACTACAAACAACCCTCCCCACACAGCACTCACTACAAACAACCCTCCCCACACAGCACTCACTACAAACAACCCTCCCCACACAGCACTCACTACAAACAACCCTCCCCACACAGCACTCACTACAAACAACCCTCCCCACACAGCACTCACTACAAACAACCCTCCCTCCCCACACAGCACTCACTACAAACAACCCTCCCCACACTGCACTCACTACAAACAACCCTCCCCACACAGCACTCACTACAAACAACCCTCCCCACACTGCACTCACTACAAACAACCCTCCCCACACTGCACTCACTACAAACAACCCTCCCCACACTGCACTCACTACAAACAACCCTCCCCACACAGCACTCACTACAAACAACCCTCCCCACACTGCACTCACTACAAACAACCCTCCCCACACAGCACTCACTACAAACAACCCTCCCCACACTGCACTCACTACAAACAACCCTCCCCACACTGCACTCACTACAAACAACCCTCCCCACACAGCACTCACTACAAACAACCCTCCCCACACAGCACTCACTACAAACAACCCTCCCCACACAGCACTCACTACAAACAACCCTCACCACACAGCACTCACTACAAACAACACTCCCCACACTGCACTCACTACAAACAACCCCCCCACACAGCACTCACTACAAACAACCCTCCCCACACAGCACTCACTACAAACAACCCTCCCCACACTGCACTCACTACAAACAACCCTCCCCACACAGCACTCACTACAAACAACCCTCACCACACTGCACTCACTACAAACAACCCTCCCCACACAGCACTCACTACAAACAACCCTCACCACACTGCACTCACTACAAACAACCCTCCCCACACAGCACTCACTACAAACAACCCTCCCCACACAGCACTCACTACAAACAACCCTCCCCACACTGCACTCACTACAAACAACCCTCCCCACACAGCACTCACTACAAACAACCCTCCCCACACTGCACTCACTACAAACAACCCTCACCACACTGCACTCACTACAAACAACCCTCCCCACACTGCACTCACTACAAACAACCCTCCCCACACAGCACTCACTACAAACAACCCTCCCCACACTGCACTCACTACAAACAACCCTCCCCACACAGCACTCACTACAAACAACCCTCCCCACACTGCACTCACTACAAACAACCCTCCCCACACAGCACTCACTCAGTAAAGCTCTCCTGTAGCTGCACTGCCAGAGGGATCAGACGAAGCAAAACGTCCTTCACATTGCCAAGGTCAGAGGTCAAGGTCACCGAGGATGATGACCCCATCGTCTCTACATTGTTGCTGAATGACACACAGAGAGTAATGACAATCATCATCATCATCAACACCATCATCAACATCACCATCATCATCACACCTATCATCATCATCATCACAACTATCATCATCATCATCACCATCATCATCACCATCATCATCATCACCATCATCTTCACACCTATCATCATCATCATCACAACTATCATCATCATCACCATCATCATCACCATCATCACTATGATCATCACCACTATCATCATCATCATCACAACTATCATCATCATAATTATCACCACTATCATCATCATAATCATCACCACTATCATCATCATCATCACAACTATCATCATCATCATCATCACCACTATCATCATCATCATCACAACTATCATCATCATCACCACTATCATCATCATCATCACAACTATCATCATCATCATCACCACCACTATCATCATCATCATCACAACTATCATCATCATCATCATCATCACAACTATCATCATCATCACAACTATCATCATCATCATCAATATCATCATCATCATCACTATCATCATCATCAACGAAATAATTGATGCTAACCTAATGGTGTTTGTTACCCTAAGGCTCCTTAATCATAATCAACCCTCAATCATCATCATCATCACTATCATCATCATCATCACTATCATCATCATCACTATCATCATCACCATCATCATCATCATCATCATCATCATCACTATCATCATCATCATCAATATCATCATCATCATCATCATCATCATCATCATCATCATCATCACTCATCATCACTATCATCATCATCATCATCATCATCATCATCACTATCATCACTATCATCACTATCATCATCATCATCACTATCATCACTATCATCATCACTATCATCATCATCATCACCATCATCATCATCATCATCATCATCATCATCATCATCATCATCATCATCACATCATCATCATCATCATCACCATCACTCATCATCATCATCATCATCTATCATCATCATCATCATCATCATCATCATCACCATCATCATCACTATCATCATCATCACCATCATCATCACTATCATCATCATCACCATCGTCATCATCATCATCATCATCACTATCATCATCATCATCATCATCATCATCACTATCATCATCATCATCATCACCACCATCACTATCATCATCATCACTATCATCATCATCATCATCATCATCATCATCATCATCATCATCATCACTATCATCATCATCACCACATCATCATCATCACTCATCATCATCATCACCATCATCATCACTATCATCATCATCACCATCGTCATCACTATCATCATCATCACCATCATCATCACTATCATCATCATCACCATCATCATCACTATCATCATCATCACCATCATCATCACTATCACTATCATCATCATCATCATCACCATCACTATCATCATCATCACTATCATCATCATCATCACTATCATCATCATCATCACTATCATCATCATCACCATCATCATCACTATCATCATCATCACTATCATCATCATCATCATCATCATCACTATCATCATCATCGTCATCACTATCATCATCATCACCATCATCATCATCACATCACTATCATCATCATTATCACCACTATCATCATCATAATCATCACCACTATCATCATCATCATCATCACTATCATCATCATCATCACCACTATCATCATCATCATCACCACTATCATCATCATTATCACCACTATCATCATCATCACCACTATCATCATCATAATCATCACCACTATCATCATCATCACCACTATCATCATCATCATCACCACTATCATCATCATTATCACCACTATCATCATCATCACCACTATCATCATCATAATCATCACCACTATCATCATCATCAACGAAATAATTGATGCTAACCTAATGGTGTTTGTTACCCTAAGGCTCCTTAATCATAATCAACCCTCAATCATCATCATCATCACTATCATCATCATCATCATCATCACCATCACCATCATCATCATCACCATCATCATCATCACCATCATCATCATCATCACCATCATCACTATCATCATCATCATCACTATCATCATCATCAACGAAATAATTGATGCTAACCTAATGGTGTTTGTTACCCTAAGGCTCCTTAATCATAATCAACCCTCAATCATCATCATCATCACTATCATCAACACCATCATCATCACCATCATCATCATCATCACCATCATCACTATCATCATCACTACTATCATCATCATCATCATCACTATTATCACTATCATCATCACCACTATCATCATCATCATCACCCCCCACTCACCAGCAGTTAAAGATGGCACCCCAAATCCCTTGGAACACTTGTTCAATGGCTGCGTTGTCCTCAGCTGAGTTGGTCTTAGGAACCTGAGCAACACAAACACATGAAAGGATTGTAATGATGTTGAACACTTGTTCAATGGCTGCGTTGTCCTCAGCTGAGTTGGTCTTAGGAACCTGAGCAACACAAACACATGAAAGGATTGTAATGATGTTGAACACTTGTTCAATGGCTGCGTTGTCCTCAGCTGAGTTGGTCTTAGGAACCTGAGCAACACAAACACATGAAAGGATTGTAATGATGTTGAACACTTGTTCAATAGATGCGTTGTCCTCAGCTGAGTTGGTCTTAGGAACCTGAGCAACACAAACACATGAAAGGATTGTAATGATGTTGAACACTTGTTCAATAGATGCGTTGTCCTCAACTGAGTTGGTCTTAGGAACCTGAGCAACACAAACACATGAAAGGATTGTAATGATGTTGAACACTTGTTCAATAGATGCGTTGTCCTCAGCTGAGTTGATCTTAGGAACCTGAGCAACACAAACACATGAAAGGATTGTAATGATGTTGAACACTTAATCTTTCTCTTTGCAGACCTGTTTACCACCTACACAAGTCTTGAGTAGTCTGGATAGCTAAAATGAGTAGTCTTGGTGTAAAATGTGTAGTTTTATTCATTAAACCATTAAACAATGTTCACTGAAAATGAGTAATTACAGCAATATTTTCAAATTTGAAGAGTAGTAGAGGTCAAAATTGAGTAGAAATTACTAGAATACTACTCAAAAAGAGTACAGTAAACTGGTCTGATTTGACTCTGCCTTTTCCCTTTGCTTACTGCCATCTACTATCTTTCTGCCTTACCGGTCCATTCTCTTGCCTTTTGAAGAAACACTTTCAAAAAGATTTCCTCCAGCCGAAGTCGGACTTGCTGGGCCTAACTATTTCTTAGTTAGACGCATAACGGCAGCATGACGCATCTGCGCTGATAACTGACAGGAAGCTGTCTGAGCGATCGAAGAAGAAGGGGCGTGGGAGAGAGTTGGGACTCAGAATGAGCAGCGTGGGACTAAAAGTGCTGAAGAAGAAGAAGGGGCGTGGGAGAGAGTTGGGACTCAGAATGAGCAGCGTGGGACTAAAAGTGCTGAAGAAGAAGAAGGGGCGTGGGAGAGAGTTGGGACTCAGAATGAGCAGCGTGGGACTAAAAGTGCTGAAGAAGAAGAAGGGGCGTGGGAGAGAGTTGGGACTCAGAATGAGCAGCGTGGGACTAAAAGTGCTGAAGAAGAAGAAGGGGCGTGGGAGAGAGTTGGGACTCAGAATGAGCAGCGTGGGACTAAAAGTGCTGAATAAGCAGTAAAACAAACTAAACAAGACCCCCCCCCCCCCCCTACAGCAGTTTCCAATCGTGGTTAACCAGTTTTCCCAGACAGGCATTTGAGGAGAACGGGTCATCAACATCATGAAATAATTCAGGGACAAAGTATTACAGATCATTCTGATTTGGGTCAAATTGGGAGGATGCACCTTGTTGTCAGACACTACATTGATTTATTTCCCCGGCATTATGGGAAAATCATTTACTGCGCAGCCTTCACTCACTTTACTGTTGGCCCTAGCTCCAGGCTAATGTCAACCAATGAAAAACAGCCACTGGAATCATTTACTGCGCAGCCTTCACTCTCTTTACTGTTGGCCCCCAGCTCCAGGCTAATGTCAACCAATGAAAAACAGCCACTGGAATCATTTACTGCGCAGCCTTCACTCACTTTACTGTTGGCCCCCAGCTCCAGGCTAATGTCAACCAATGAAAAACAGCCACTGGAATCATTTACTGCGCAGCCTTCACTCTCACTTTACTGTTGGCCCCCAGCTCCAGGCTAATGTCAACCAATGAAAAACAGCCACTGGAATCATTTACTGCGCAGCCTTCACTCACTTTACTGTTGGCCCCCAGCTCCAGGCTAATGTCAACCAATGAAAAACAGCCACTGGAATCATTTACTGCGCAGCCTTCACTCTCACTTTACTGTTGGCCCCCAGCTCCTGGCTAATGTCAACCAATGAAAAACAGCCACTGGAATCATTTACTGCGCAGCCTTCACTCTCACTTTACTGTTGGCCCCCAGCTCCTGGCTAATGTCAACCAATGAAAAACAGCCACTGGAATCATTTACTGCGCAGCCTTCACTCTCACTTTACTTTGGCCCCAGCTCCTGGCTAATGTCAACCAATGAAAAACAGCCACTGGAATCATTTACTGCGCAGCCTTCACTCACTTTACTGTTGGCCCCTAGCTCCAGGCTAATGTCAACCAATGAAAAACAGCCACTGGAATCATTTACTGCGCAGCCTTCACTCTCACTTTACTTTGGCCCCAGCTCCAGGCTAATGTCAACCAATGAAAAACAGCCACTGGAATCATTTACTGCGCAGCCTTCACTCTCTTTACTGTTGGCCCCAGCTCCTGGCTAATGTCAACCAATGAAAAACAGCCACTGGAATCATTTACTGCGCAGCCTTCACTCTCACTTTACTGTTGGCCCCCAGCTCCTGGCTAATGTCAACCAATGAAAAACAGCCACTGGAATCATTTACTGCGCAGCCTTCACTCACTTTACTGTTGGCCCCCAGCTCCAGGCTAATGTCAACCAATGAAAAACAGCCACTGGAATCATTTACTGCGCAGCCTTCACTCACTTTACTGTTGGCCCCCAGCTCCAGGCTAATGTCAACCAATGAAAAACAGCCACTGGAATCATTTACTGCGCAGCCTTCACTCACTTTACTGTTGGCCCCTAGCTCCAGGCTAATGTCAACCAATGAAAAACAGCCACTGGAATCATTTACTGCGCAGCCTTCACTCTCTTTACTGTTGGCCCCCAGCTCCAGGCTAATGTCAACCAATGAAAAACAGCCACTGGAATCATTTACTGCGCAGCCTTCACTCTCACTTTACTGTTGGCCCCCAGCTCCAGGCTAATGTCAACCAATGAAAAACAGCCACTGGAATCATTTACTGCGCAGCCTTCACTCACTTTACTGTTGGCCCTAGCTCCAGGCTAATGTCAACCAATGAAAAACAGCCACTGGAATCATTTACTGCGCAGCCTTCACTCACTTTACTGTTGGCCCCAGCTCCAGGCTAATGTCAACCAATGAAAAACAGCCACTGGAATCATTTACTGCGCAGCCTTCACTCTCACTTTACTGTTGGCCCCCAGCTCCAGGCTAATGTCAACCAATGAAAAACAGCCACTGGAATCATTTACTGCGCAGCCTTCACTCACTTTACTGTTGGCCCCTAGCTCCAGGCTAATGTCAACCAATGAAAAACAGCCACTGGAATCATTTACTGCGCAGCCTTCACTCTCTTTACTGTTGGCCCCCAGCTCCAGGCTAATGTCAACCAATGAAAAACAGCCACTGGAATCATTTACTGCGCAGCCTTCACTCACTTTACTGTTGGCCCCTAGCTCCAGGCTAATGTCAACCAATGAAAAACAGCCACTGGAATCATTTACTGCGCAGCCTTCACTCTCACTTTACTTTGGCCCCAGCTCCAGGCTAATGTCAACCAATGAAAAACAGCCACTGGAATCATTTACTGCGCAGCCTTCACTCTCACTTTACTGTTGGCCCCCAGCTCCAGGCTAATGTCAACCAATGAAAAACAGCCACTGGAATCATTTACTGCGCAGCCTTCACTCACTTTACTGTTGGCCCCCAGCTCCAGGCTAATGTCAACCAATGAAAAACAGCCACTGGAATCATTTACTGCGCAGCCTTCACTCACTTTACTGTTGGCCCCCAGCTCCAGGCTAATGTCAACCAATGAAAAACAGCCACTGGAATCATTTACTGCGCAGCCTTCACTCTCTTTACTGTTGGCCCCCAGCTCCAGGCTAACGTCAACCAATGAAAAACAGCCACTGGAATCATTTACTGCGCAGCCTTCACTCTCACTTTACTTTGGCCCCCAGCTCCAGGCTAATGTCAACCAATGAAAAACAGCCACTGGAATCGGCAACACACGCAAGAAACAACCAACAGAACTGTCGGGCTTCATTTGAACTCACCTGTATTTTCCCCTCACTGGACGACTGAAGATGTCTTTCAGCGGTTTGTGATGCTTGCTGGCTTTGGGGGGCCGGGGGCGGGGGGCTAAACGCTGCCTGGCTGTTCCGGGGCAGTGGGACTGCTGTGCTAAGCGCCGATTTGTTGCCTTGGGAGGCTGGAGGAGGGGGGTTGCTAAAGGTTGACTTGTTGCCTTGGGAGGGTGGAGCAGGGGGGGCGCTAAAGGTCGACTTGTTGCCTTGGGAGGGTGGAGGAGGGGGGGCGCTAAAGGTCGACTTGTTGCCTTGGGAGGCTGGAGGAGGGGGGGCGCTAACTGCCGATTTGCTGCTTTGGGAGGGAACAGGATGGGCAATAAATGCTGTCCTCTTGTTCTGGGAGGGTGAGGGCAATGAACGGAATGCTGGACTATTTTGTTGGGCCGGTAGGGGAGGAGTACTCAATGTTTGGTTGTTCTGCGAGGGAGGGTACGACACAACTCTCCGTGTTTTGACACTTTGGTGATTTACTGTCTGTGATGACTGTCTGCTGACTGACGATGACGACAATGACGATGACGATGAGGAGAATGTTGATGATGATGATGATATCACTTTTGCAGCTCTTGACGACGATAATGAAGAAGAAGATGATATTAACGGGACTGGGCCTTTTGCTTCTTTCGCTGATGATGACGATGATGATGATGATGAGGAGGAGGAGGAGGAAGTGGTTGCATCACCCGCTGGTCTTTTCAGGGTGTTTTTGCAGCGCTGTGAAGTTGAGCTGGGTGTACCGCTCGCTCCAACCATCCCAGAGGAACACTGTGAAACACAAAACACCAATGCATATAACATATACTGACATAAAACACCAATGCATATAACATATACTGACATCAAACACCAATGCATATAACATATACTGACATAAAACACCAATGCATATAACATATACTGACATAAAACACCAATGCATATAACATATACTGACATAAAACACCAATGCATATAACATATACTGACATAAAACACCAATGCATATAACATATACTGACATCAAACACCAATGCATATAACATATACTGACAAAACACCAATGCATATAACATATACTGACATAAAACACCAATGCATATAACATATACTGACATCAAACACCAATGCATATAACATATACTGACACAAAACACCAATGCATATAACATATACCGACATAAAATACCAAACCTGGCACACTATACTGACATAAAATACCAAACCTGGCACACATATACTGACATAAAACACCAATGCATGGCACATATACTGACATAAAATACCAAACCTGGCACATATACTGACATAAAATACCAAACCATGGCACACTCTACCGACATAAAATACCAAACCTGGCACACACTCTTTTACATAAAATACCAAACCTGGCACACTCTGTTAACATAAAATACCAAACCTGGCACACACTCTCACATAAAATACCAAACCTGGCACACTCTTTTGACATAAAATACCAAACCTGGCACACATTCTTTTGACATAAAATACCAAACCTGGCACACACTTTTTTGACATAAAATACCAAACCTGGCACACACTCCCGTTCGGTCACACATAAAATACCAAACCTGGCACACTCTTTTGACATAAAATATCAAACCTGGCACACACTCTTTTATCATAAAATACCAAACCTGGCACACACTCTCACATACCAAACCTGACACACACTCTTATATACCAAACCTCACACACACACTTAACATAAAATACCAAACCTGGGACACTCTTTTGACATAAAATACCAAACCTGACACACACTTTTTTGACATACAATACCAAACCTGGCGCACACTCCCGTTCGGTCACACATTAACTGGCAGGCCATCGCCTTAACCATCCTGCCACCTTCCTACCTTCCTCCTGGGATTGGAACCCCAGTCAGTCACACACTGAAGTGGTAGGTGAATGTCTTAACCACCCTGCCACCTTCCCCCTGGGATTGGAACCCCAGTCAGTCACACACTGAAGTGGCAGGTGAATGTCTTAACCACCCTGCCACTTTCCCCCTGGGATTGGAACCCCAGTCAGTCACACACTGAAGTGGCAGGTGAATGTCTTAACCACCCTGCCACCTTCCCCCTGGGATTGGAACCCCAGTCAGTCACACACTGCCTTAAGTGGCAGGTGAATGTCTTAACCACCCTGCCACCTTCCCCCTGGGATTGGAACCCCAGTCAGTCACACACTGAAGTGGCAGGTGAATGTCTTAACCACCCTGCCACCTTCCTCCAGGGATTGGAACCCCAGTCAGTCACACACTTAAGTGGCAGGTGAATGTCTTAACCACCCTGCCACACTCTCTGGGGTTGGTACCCCAGTCAGCAACACACTGAAGTGACAGGTGAATGTCTTAACCACCCTGCCACCTCTCCCCCTGTGTGCACTGGCTCCTCTTTCAGGCGGATGCTAACAATCATCCCAGTCAAACGCCTTAACCACCCTGCCACCTCTCCCCTGTGTGCACTGGCTCCTCTTTCAGGCGGATGCTAACAATCATCCCAGTCAAACGCCTTAACCACCCTGCCACCTCTCCCCTGTGTGCACTGGCTCCTCTTTCAGGCGGATGCTAACAATCATCCCAGTCAAACGCCTTAACCACCCTGCCACCTCTCCCCTGTGTGCACTGGCTCCTCTTTCAGGCGGATGCTAACAATCATCCCAGTCAAACGCCTTAACCACCCTGCCACCTCTCCCCTGTGTGCACTGGCTCCTCTTTCAGGCGGATGCTAACAATCATCCCAGTCAAACGCCTTATCTACGAATACAGATGTCAGGATTTTTTTTCTAAGGGCCACAACTCCACGCCCCCACATTATTATTATTTATTTAATTGATTAAAATGTGGTTATTATAGCATGCCACAAAGTACTTTCTCAGCTGTGAGATAATGAAGCAGACTGGAGTCACATTCCTGAGTTGGGGCCAATTATCTAGCGATACAAACATCGTTACTTTGTCCAAGGGCCATAACTACATACAACCGCATCCCCCACCTGAACACCAGAGGGCGTTGACAGCTGCGTTGACGCAGTTGTGTCCCTTGGCCAGGCCACCAGCAGTGCTCTCCCTTTGTCCAGCAGATCTTCCAGACGTTTCACACTGTGCAGGCAGGGACTGGGTGGGAAGTAACAAAACCAATAACATATTTGATGGATTAAAAGGCCACACTTTTCACCAGACTGAGACACCTACGCTTATAATCTGACTAACAACAGTCGCAATAACAAAATCTGAATTCAGAGAAAAATTGGGGTGTGGGGGAGGGGCAGGACTGCGCCTATAATCTGACAAATACTTTGAATAATGAGGCCATTTTGCTATAGTCCTGTCAACAGCAGGGTTTCTGAAAACGTACATACTGTGCATATTTAGGTCTCTCAAATCTCCCCCTAGAACCTCAAACCATGCGTGAGATTTACCCTTTAAAATCTCAAGTAGGGGGTGAGATGACGCATGAAAGTGATGATTTATGCGTGGACACAATACAACACACAATACAACACACCATAAATACATGCAATACAACACACCATAATACAACATAACACAATACAACACACCATAATACAACAAAACACAATACAACACACCATAATACAACATAACACAATACAACACACCATAATACAACATAACACAATACAACACACCATAATACAACAAAACACAATACAACACACCATAATACAACATAACACAATACAACACACACAATACAACATAACATAATACAACACACCATAATACAACATAACACAATACAACACACATAACATAATACAACACCATAACACAACATAACACAACACAACACATAATACATACAACACAACACAACACAACACAACATAATACAACACACATAACACAATACACACACCACAATACAACATAACACAATACAACACACCATAATACAACATAACACAATACAACACAACATAACACAACATAACACAACACAAATACAACACAACGGTAAACAAACAAAGTAACACAAGGCAACACAACACAACACACCATACTGAATACAATCAGTGACAAACAGCTAACACAATTCACAACACACAAGGTAACACAACAGCTGGTTTACCTGGACTGACTGACACAATCAGCGACAACATAACACAATACAACACACCATAACACACCATAACACAACATAACACAATACAAGATAACACGGTGTAACGCAAGACAAAGTAACACAAGGCAACACAACAGCTGGTTTACCTGGACTGACTGAATCCAGCGATCAGTGACAAACAGCTGTACAGGTGGTTCACAAGGTAACACAACAGCTGGTTTACCTGGACTGACTGACTCCAGCGATCAGCGACAAACAGCTGTACAGGTGGTTCACAAGGTAACACAACAGCTGGTTTACCTGGACTGACTGACTCCAGCGATCAGCGACAAACAGCTGTACAGGTGGTTCACAAGGCAACACAACAGCTGGTTTACCTGGACTGACTGACTCCAGCGATCAGCGACAAACAGCTGTACAGGTGGTTCACAAGGCAACACAACAGCTGGTTTACCTGGACTGACTGACTCCAGCGATCAGCGACAAACAGCTGTACAGGTGGTTCACAAGGTAACACAACAGCTGGTTTACCTGGACTGACTGACTCCAGCGATCAGCGACAAACAGCTGTACAGGTGGTTCACAAGGTAACACAACAGCTGGTTTACCTGGACTGACTGACTCCAGCGATCAGCGACAAACAGCTGTACAGGTGGTTCACAAGGCAACACAACAGCTGGTTTACCTGGACTGACTGACTCCAGCGATCAGCGACAAACAGCTGTACAGGTGGTTCACAAGGCAACACAACAGCTGGTTTACCTGGACTGACTGACTCCAGCGATCAGCGACAAACAGCTGTACAGGTGGTTCACAAGGCAACACAACAGCTGGTTTACCTGGACTGACTGACTCCAGCGATCAGTGACAAACAGCTGTACAGGTGGTTCACAAGGCAACACAACAGCTGGTTTACCTGGACTGACTGACTCCAGCGATCAGCGACAAACAGCTGTACAGGTGGTTCACAAGGCAACACAACAGCTGGTTTACCTGGACTGACTGACTCCAGCGATCAGCGACAAACAGCTGTACAGGTGGTTCACAAGGCAACACAACAGCTGGTTTACCTGGACTGACTGACTCCAGCGATCAGCGACAAACAGCTGTACAGGTGGTTCACAAGGCAACACAACAGCTGGTTTACCTGGACTGACTGACTCCAGCGATCAGCGACAAACAGCTGTACAGGTGGTTCACAAGGCAACACAACAGCTGGTTTACCTGGACTGACTGACTCCAGCGATCAGCGACAAACAGCTGTACAGGTGGTTCACAAGGGTAACACAACAGCTGGTTTACCTGGACTGACTGACTCCAGCGATCAGCGACAAACAGCTGTACAGGTGGTTCACAAGGTAACAACACAACAGCTGGTTTACCTGGACTGACTGACTCCAGCGATCAGCGCTGTACAGCTGTGGTTCACAATGTAACACAAGGCAACACAACAGCTGGTTTACCTGGACTGACTGACTCCAGCGATCAGCGACAAACAGCTGT
Organism: Phymorhynchus buccinoides; assembly: GCA_017654935.2. Classification (NCBI taxonomy): domain Eukaryota; kingdom Metazoa; phylum Mollusca; class Gastropoda; order Neogastropoda; family Raphitomidae; genus Phymorhynchus; species Phymorhynchus buccinoides. The sequence goes on along the minus strand of CM065705.1, from coordinate 1,157,348 downwards.
AGAGATGGTTCACAAGGCAACACAAGGCAACACAACAGCTGGCTTACCTGGACTGACTGACTCCAGCGATCAGCGACAAACAGCTGTACAGGTGGTTCACAAGGTAACACAAGGTAACACAACAGCTGGTTTGCCTGGACTGACTGACTCCAGCGATCAGCGACAAACAGCTGTACAGGTGGTTCACAAGGTAACACAAGGTAACACAACAGCTGGTTTGCCTGGACTGACTGACTCCAGCGATCAGTGACAAACAGCTGTACAGGTGGTTCACAATGTAACACAAGGTAACACAACAGCTGGTTTACCTGGACTGACTGACTCCAGCGATCAGTGACAAACAGCTGTACAGGTGGTTCACAATGTAACACAAGGTAACACAACAGCTGGTTTACCTGGACTGACTGACTCCAGCGATCAGTGACAAGCAGCTGTAGAGGTGGTTCACAATGTAACACAATGTAACACAATGTAACACAACAGCTGGTTCACCTGGACTGACTGACTCCAGCGATCAGTGACAAGCAGCTGTAGAGGTGGTTCACAATGTAACACAATGTAACACAAGGCAACACAACAGCTGGTTTACCTGGACTGACTGACTCCAGCGATCAGCGACAAACAGCTGTACAGGTGGTTCACAAGGTAACACAAGGTAACACAACAGCTGGTTTACCTGGACTGACTGACTCCAGCGATCAGCGACAAACAGCTGTACAGGTGGTTCACAAGGTAACACAAGGTAACACAACAGCTGGTTTACCTGGACTGACTGACTCCAGCGATCAGTGACAAACAGCTGTACAGGTGGTTCACAAGGCAACACAACAGCTGGTTTACCTGGACTGACTGACTCCAGCGATCAGCGACAAACAGCTGTACAGGTGGTTCACAAGGTAACACAAGGTAACACAACAGCTGGTTTACCTGGACTGACTGACTCCAGCGATCAGTGACAAACAGCTGTAGAGATGGTTCACAAGGCAACACAAGGCAACACAACAGCTGGTTTACCTGGACTGACTGACTCCAGCGATCAGTGACAAACAGCTGTAGAGATGGTTCACAATGTAACACAAGGCAACACAACAGCTGGTTTACCTGGACTGACTGACTCCAGCGATCAGTGACAAACAGCTGTAGAGATGGTTCACAAGGCAACACAAGGCAACACAAGAGCTGGTTTACCTGGACTGACTGACTCCAGCGATCAGTGACAAACAGCTGTACAGGTGGTTCACAAGGCTGTCCTCCTTCATCTCAAGGCCTGTATGCACACACACACACGCACACACACACACACACGCACACATACACACACACACAAACACACACAAACATGCATAATAAAGGTCAACAGCTTTTATTTCCAACTCACTTAACTCAAAGTTGAGAAGAGCAGCATAGTTTGAAGAGCAAGAAGCTTTACAGTCCGAGGAAGAAAACAAAGACGAAGAACAATGAGCACTGGACACAACAGACACAGAAAACAGAAGAACAATGAGCACTGGACACAACAGACACAGAAAACAGAAGAACAATGAGCACTGGACACAACAGACACAGAAAACAGAAGAACAATGAGCACTGGACACAACAGACACAGAAAACAGAAGAACAATGAGCACTGGACACAACAGACACAGAAAACAGAAGAACAATGAGCACTGGACACAACAGACACAGAAAACAGAAGAACAATGAGCACTGGACACAACAGAAACAGAAAACAGAAGAACAATAAGCACTGGACACAACAGACACAGAAAACAGAAGAACAATGAGCACTGGACACAACAGACACAGAAAACAATGAGCACTGGACACAACAGACACAGAAAACAGAAGAACAATGAGCACTGGACACAACAGACACAGAAAACAATGAGCACTGGACACAACAGACACAGAAAACAATGAGCACTGGACACAACAGACACAGAGAACAATGAGCACTGGACACAACAGACACAGAGAACAATGAGCACTGGACACAACAGACACAGAGAACAATGAGCACTGGACACAACAGACACAGAAAACAATGAGCACTGGACACAACAGACACAGAGAAAGAACAATGAGCACTGGACACAACAGACACAGAAAACAATGAGCACTGGACACAACAGACACAGAGAACAATGAGCACTGGACACAACAGACACAGAGAACAATGAGCACTGGACACAACAGACACAGAGAACAATGAGCACTGGACACAACAGACACAGAGAACAGATGAACAATGCACTGGACACAACAGACACAGAGAACAATGAGCACTGGACACAACAGACACAGAGAACAATGAGCACTGGACACAACAGACACAGAGAACAATGAGCACTGGACACAACAGACACAGAGAACAATGAGCACTGGACACAACAGACACAGAGAACAATGAGCACTGGACACAACAGACACAGAGAACAGAAGGGTAGAACAATGAGCACTGGACACAACAGACACAGAGAACAATGAGCACTGGACACAACAGACACAGAGAACAATGAGCACTGGACACAACAGACACAGAGAACAATGAGCACTGGACACAACAGACACAGAAAACAGAAGAACAATGAGCACTGGACACAACAGACACAGAAAACAATGAGCACTGGACACAACAGACACAGAGAACAATGAGCACTGGACACAACAGACACAGAAAACAATGAGCACTGGACACAACAGACACAGAGAACAATGAGCACTGGACACAACAGACACAGAGAACAATGAGCACTGGACACAACAGACACAGAGAACAGAAGGGTAGAACAATGAGCACTGGACACAACAGACACAGAGAACAGAAGGGTAGAACAATGAGCACTGGACACAACAGACACAGAGAACAATAGAACAATGAGCACTGGACACAACAGACACAGAAGAACAATGAGCACTGGACACAACAGACACAGAGAACAGAAGGGTAGAACAATGAGCACTGGACACAACAGACACAGAGAAGGGTAGAACAATGAGCACTGGACACAACAGACACAGAGAACAGAAGAACAATGAGCACTGGACACAACAGACACAGAGAACAATGAGCACTGGACACAACAGACACAGAAAACAGAAGGGTAGAACAATGAGCACTGGACACAACAGACACAGAGAACAATGAGCACTGGACACAACAGACACAGAGAACAATGAGCACTGGACACAACAGACACAGAAAACAGATGAACAATGCACTGGACACAACAGACACAGAGAACAGAACAATGAGCACTGGACACAACAGACACAGAAAACAATGAGCACTGGACACAACAGACACAGAGAACAGAAGGGTAGAACAATGAGCACTGGACACAACAGACACAGAAAACAATGAGCACTGGACACAACAGACACAGAGAACAATGAGCACTGGACACAACAGACACAGAAAACAATGAGCACTGGACACAACAGACACAGAGAACAGAAGAACAATGAGCACTGGACACAACAGACACAGAGAACAATGAGCACTGGACACAACAGACACAGAGAACAGAAGAACAATGAGCACTGGACACAACAGACACAGAGAACAGAAGAACAATGAGCACTGGACACAACAGACACAGAAAACAGAAGAACAATGAGCACTGGACACAACAGACACAGAAAACAGAAGAACAATGAGCACTGGACACAACAGACACAGAAAACAGAAGAACAATAAGCACTGGACACAACAGACACAGAAAACAGAAGAACAATGAGCACTGGACACAACAGACACAGAGAACAATGAGCACTGGACACAACAGACACAGAGAACAATGAGCACTGGACACAACAGACACAGAGAACAGAAGGGTAGAACAATGAGCACTGGACACAACAGACACAGAGAACAGAAGGGTAGAACAATGAGCACTGGACACAACAGACACAGAGAACAATGAGCACTGGACACAACAGACACAGAGAACAGAAGGGTAGAACAATGAGCACTGGACACAACAGACACAGAGAACAGAAGGGTAGATGGAAGAAAAAAAACAAGGATGAAAAAGAAGAAAGAGAAGAAAAGAAACAAAAAAGAAGAGGAGAGGACGAAGAAGAAAAGGATGAAGAAACATGACAATGATGATGTAGATAATGATGATGAAGACGACAAATAAGATGACACTGATGATGATAATGACAGTGATGATGACAATGACAATGATGATGACAATGATGACACTGATGATGACGATGTGACAGTGGTCTCACCATGGACGGGTCTGAAGTCTCTGCCCAGGCTGTCAATGATAATGGAGATGACAATAATGATGACACTGATGATGACAATGACAATGATGACAACACTGATGATGATGATGATAATGATGATGACACTGATGACGACAATGATGATGACAGTGATGATGACACTGATGATGACGATGTGACAGTGGTCTCACCATGGACAGGGCTGAGGTCTCTGACCAGGCTGTCAATGATAATGTAGATGACACTGATGATGACAATGATGATGACAATGATGATGACACTGATGATGACGATGTGACAGTGCTCTCACCATGGACAGGGCTGAGGTCTCTGACCAGGCTGTCAATGATAAAGGAGATGACACTGATGACGACAATGATGATGACAATGATGACGCCACTGATGATGACGATGTGACAGTGGTCTCACCATGGACGGGTCTGAAGTCTCTGCCCAGGCTGTCAATGATAATGGAGATGACAATAATGATGACACTGATGATGACAATGACAATGATGACAACACTGATGATGATGATGACAATGATGATGACACTGATGACGACAATGATGATGACAGTGATGATGACAATGACAATGATGACAACACTGATGATGATGATGACAATGATGATGACACTGATGATGACAATGATGATGACACTGATGATGACACTGATGATGACGATGTGACAGTGGTCTCACCATGGACAGGGCTGAGGTCTCTGACCAGGCTGTCAATAATGTAGATGACACTGATGACGACAATGATGATGACACTGATGATGACAATGATGATGACAGTGATGATGACACTGATGATGACACTGATGATGACGATGTGACAGTGGTCTCACCATGGACAGGGCTGAGGTCTCTGACCAGGCTGTCAATGATAATGTAGATGACACTGATGACGACAATGATGATGACAATGATGATGACAGTGATGATGACACTGATGATGACACTGATGATGACACTGATGATGACGATGTGACAGTGCTCTCACCATGGACAGGGCTGAGGTCTCTGACCAGGCTGTCAATGATAATGGAGATGACACTGATGACGACAATGATGATGACAATGATGACGACACTGATGATGACGATGTGACAGTGGTCTCACCATGGACGGGTCTGAGGTCTCTGACCAGGCTGTCAATGATAATGGAGATGACAGTGATGACGACAATGATGATGACACTTATGATGACGATGTGACAGTGGTCTCACCATGGACAGGGCTGAGGTCTCTGACCAGGCTGTCAATGATAATGGAGATGCTAATAATGATGACATGTCGACAGTGATGATGACAGTGATGACGATGATGACGACAATGATGACAACACGGATGGTGACACTGATGATGACGATGTGACAGTGGTCTCACCGTGGACAGGTCTGAAGTCTCTGACCAGGCTGTCAATGGAAGACTTCACCCCCCTCTGTAACTTGAGGCTGAACACTGCGATCCAGTGTCTGTAGACAAACACAACATACATAGTGTTAATGTCTCTGTCAATGAAGACTTCACCCCCCTCTGTAACTTGAGGCTGAACACTGCTATCCAGTGTCTGTAGACAAACACAACATACATAGCATTAATGTCTGGTCTGTCAATGGAAGACTTCACCCCCCTGTGTAACTTGAGGCTGAACACTGCTATCCAGTGTCTGTAGACAAACACAACATACATAGCATTAATGTCTGGTCTGTCAATGGAAGACTTCACCCCCCTGTGTAACTTGAGGCTGAACACTGCGATCCAGTGTCTGTAGTAAAACACAACATAAACAGCATTAACTCGCTCAGAACAAATGAGCCGGATCCAGCTCATGGCTTACACAGCTGTTTAGGATGAATGAGCCGGAGCCGGCAAATGAGTTTTCAAGGTTTTGATTTCTGGCGTGTAACCGGCTTTCAAGAGCCAAATTAAAACCTACTATCAGTTTTATGACCATTCCTCTCTTGAAATCAACCAATCATTGCAGATTTTACTTTCAGGTTTGGCATGTGTAAGCTATTTTTGTCAATCGTAAAATATCAGATTCCATACCTTCGTCACTTGTCTCCGATTAGGAGGCATGGAATCTGATATTTTACGATTGTTTAGTGCATGGTGTTGCTAATATTTTTTCTGAAAATATTGATGCCTAACTCTTCATAACTTACTTTTGGTTATTGTTTTCCGAACCCGATCAAATGCCCAGTCCCCACAGAACAAGGGGAAGCAAATGGGCCAGTCCCCACAGAACAAGGGGAAGCAAATGGGCCAGTCCCCACGGAACAAGGGGAAGCAAATGGGCCAGTCCCCATGGAACAAGGGGAAGCAAATGGGCCAGTCCCCACAGAACAAGGGGAAGCAAATGGGCCAGTCCCCACAGAACAAGGGGAAGCAAATGGGCCAGTCCCCATGGAACAAGGGGAAGCAAATGGGCCAGTCCCCATGGAACAAGGGGAGGTAAATGGGCCAGTCCCCACGGAACAAGGGGAAGCAGATGGGCCAGTCCCCACAGAACAAGGGGAAGCAGATGGGCCAGTCCCCATGGAACAAGGGGAGGTAAATGGGCCAGTCCCCATGGAACAAGGGGAAGCAGATGGGCCAGTCCCCACAGAACAAGGGGAAGCAGATGGGCCAGTCCCCATGGAACAAGGGGAGGTAAATGGGTCAGTCCCCATGGAACAAGGGGAGGTAAATGGGCCAGTCCCCATGGAACAAGGGGAAGCAGATGGGCCAGTCCCCACGGAACAAGGGGAAGCAAATGGGCCAGTCCCCATGGAACAAGGGGAGGTAAATGGGCCAGTCCCCATGGAACAAGGGGAAGCAAATGGGCCAGTCCCCATGGAACAAGGGGAAGCAGATGGGCCAGTCCCCATGGAACAAGGGGAGGTAAATGGGCCAGTCCCCATGGAACAAGGGGAAGCAAATGGGCCAGTCCCCATGGAACAAGGGGAGGTAAATGGGCCAGTCCCCATGGAACAAGGGGAATCAAATGGGCCAGTCCCCATGGAACAAGGGGAGGTAAATGGGCCAGTCCCCACCGAACAAGGGGAAGCAGATGGGCCAGTCCCCATGGAACAAGGGGAGGTAAATGGGCCAGTCCCCACGGAACAAGGGGAAGCAGATGGGCCAGTCCCCATGGAACAAGGGGAGGTAAATGGGCCAGTCCCCATGGAACAAGGGGAGGTAAATGGGCCAGTCCCCACGGAACAAGGGGAAGCAGATGGGCCAGTCCCCATGGAACAAGGGGAGGTAAATGGGCCAGTCCCCACGGAACAAGGGGAAGCAGATGGGCCAGTCCCCATGGAACAAGGGGAGGTAAATGGGCCAGTCCCCATGGAACAAGGGGAAGCAGATGGGCCAGTCCCCACGGAACAAGGGGAAGCAGATGGGCCAGTCCCCATAGAACAAGGGGAAGCAGATGGGCCAGTCCCCATGGAACAAGGGGAAGCAGATGGGCCAGTCCCCATGGAACAAGGGGAATCAAATGCCCAGTCCCCACGGAACAAGGGGAGGTAAATGGCCAGTCCCCACAGAACAAGGGGAAGCAAATTGGCCAGTCCCGAGTGAGTTGATGTGATTGTCTGTCTGTCTGTCTGTCTGTCTGTCTGTTTGCACTCTGATTCACTTCAGGCTGGATACTGATTTCCAGTGTCTGAAGAAAAGCACAGCATAAATTAATATCATGTTTTTCTTCGTCGATCGCTCAGTCACACAGTTTCCTGTCATACGAGCGCTGATGCGTCATGCTGCCGTTATGCGCCTAAGAAATAGTTAGGCCTGACATGTCCGTCATTAGCTGGAAAAAATCTTTGCAAGTAGTTTTAGAATAAAGAAAAGCAGAACAGAAGAAAGGCAGGAGAGTGGGCCAGTAAAGCAGAAAGATAGATAACAGTAAGCAACAGGAAAAGGCTGAGTCAAAGAGAGCAACAGATTAGAGGACATTACAAGCACAGGACTTCCAGAAGACTGGGGAACTATTTGTATGAAAGACCCCCGGTATCCCACAGGGAAAAAAACAACCCAATGTTATTGTCCATTAAAGTTGAACTTAGAAGAAGTGTTACGTATAACATGTGTGTGTGAGTGTGTGTGTGTGTATGTTCATATGCGCATGAATGTGTTTGCATGCATGGTTGTAAGTGTCTGCATGTGCACGTGCACGTGCAAGCTCATGCTATCTATGTGTGTGTGTGTGTGTATGTATGTGTCTGTGTGTGTGCATGCATTGGCGAGCTAAACCAAGCATGTGTATGTATGTGTATGTGTCCATGCACACATGTATGTCTGTATGCATGTGTGTTTGTTGGTACAGGTGTGTGGATGGTGTCAGCATGTGCAGGTTTCACTGACTTCTGTAGGATCAGCATCAGGTGGTGAGGCGACCAGGGCGGCTTGCGATACACCATGTCCAGCCTGCAGAACACACAGCAACATACTGAGGGACACACACACACACACCATGTCCAGCCTGCAGAACACACAGCAAAATACTGAGGGACACACACACACCATGTCCAGCCTGCAGAACACACAGCAAAATACAGAGGTACACACACACACACCATGTCCAGCCTGCACAACACACAGCAAAATACAGAGGTACACACACACACCATGTCCAGCCTGCAGAACACACAGCAAAATACAGAGGTACACACACACACCATGTCCAGCCTGCAGAACACACAGCAAAATACAGAGGTACACACACACACACACACACACCATGTCCAGCCTGCAGAACACACAGCAAAATACAGAGGTACACACACACACCATGTCCAGCCTGCAGAACACACAGCAAAATACAGAGGTACACACACACACACACACACACACACACACACCATGTCCAGCCTGCAGAACACACAGCAAAATACTGAGGGACACACAAACACACACCATGTCCAGCCTGCACAACACACAGCGACATACAGAGGGACACACACACACACACACACACACACACTATGTCCAGCCTGCAGAACAAACAGCAAAATACTGAGGGACACACACACACACACACACATGTCCAGCCTGCACAACACACAGCAACATACAGAGGGACACACACACACACACACCATGTCCAGCCTGCAGAACAAACAGCAAAATACTGAGGGACACACACACACACACACCATGTCCAGCCTGCAGAACAAACAGCAAAATACTGAGGGACACACACACACACACACACACACACACACACCATGTCCAGCCTGCACAACACACAGCAAAATACAGAGGGACACACACACACACACCATGTCCAGCCTGCACAACACACAGCAACATACTGAGGGACACACACACACACACACACACACCATGTCCAGGCTGCACAACACACAGCAAAATACTGAGGGACACACACACACACACACACACACCATGTCCAGCCTGCAGAACACACAGCAACATACAGAGGGACACACACACACACACACACACACCATGTCCAGCCTGCAGAACACACAGCAACATACAGAGGTACACGCACACACACACCATGTCCAGCCTGCACAACACACAGCAACATACTGAGGGACACACACACACACACACACACACCATGTCCAGCCTGCACAACACACAGCAACATACAGAGGGACACACACACACACACACACACCATGTCCAGCCTGCAGAACACACAGCAACATACAGAGGGACACACACACACACACACACACCATGTCCAGCCTGCAGAACACACAGCAACATACAGAGGGACACACACACACACACACACACACCATGTCCAGCCTGCACAACACACAGCAACATACAGAGGGACACACACACACACACACCATGTCCAGCCTGCACAACACACAGCAACATACTGAGGGACACACACACACACACACCATGTCCAGCCTGCACAACACACAGCAACATACTGAGGGACACACACACACACACACACCATGTCCAGCCTGCAGAACACACAGCAACATACAGAGGGACACACACACACACACACACACACACACACATGTCCAGCCTGCAGAACACACAGCAACATACAGAGGGACACACACACACACACACCATGTCCAGCCTGCACAACACACAGCAACATACAGAGGGACACACACACACACACACACACATGTCCAGCCTGCACAACACACAGCAACATACTGAGGGACACACACACACACACACCATGTCCAGCCTGCACAACACACAGCAACATACAGAGGGACACACACACACACACACCATGTCCAGCCTGCACAACACACAGCAACATACAGAGGTACACACACACACACACCATGTCCAGCCTGCACAACACACAGCAAAATACTGAGGGACACACACACACACACACCATGTCCAGCCTGCACAACACACAGCAACATACAGAGGGACACACACACACACACACCATGTCCAGCCTGCACAACACACAGCAACATACAGAGGGACACACACACACACACCATGTCCAGCCTGCACAACACACAGCAACATACAGAGGGACACACACACACACACCATGTCCAGCCTGCACAACACACAGCAACATACAGAGGTACACACACACGCACACACCATGTCCAGCCTGCACAACAAACAGCAAAATACAGAGGGACACACACACACACACCATGTCCAGCCTGCAGAACAAACAACAAAATACTGAGGGACACACACACACACACCATGTCCAGCCTGCAGAACACACAGCAACATACAGAGGTACACGCACACACACACACCATGTCCAGCCTGCAGAACACACAGCAACATACAGAGGTACACGCACACACACACCATGTCCTGCCTGCAGAACAGCCAGCAAAATACTGAGGGACACACACACACACACCATGTCCAGCCTGCACAACACACAGCAACATACAGAGAGACACACACACACACACAGACATGCGCGTGGTACACACACTCACATGCGTACACACACATATTTATACACACACATACACTAATTTTACACACACACACACACACTATTTATACACACACACACACATGCACACAAACAAACACACACGCACAACAACAAAAAAGTCATGCTCACACACACACACACAGAAACACACACATATGCGCACGCTCACACACACACACACACATGCGCAAGCTCATACAAACAAATTTGTCCTAAAATGTTCTCAATCTGTCTAAAATTCACATCTTCATATTTATCTCAGATGGTTTACCATGCAAGTTATTTCTTTATTTTGATAAATCTATATTATATATCACATAAAATTTAAGCTCTATGCTCTGAATTTTTGAATGTTACAAGAATAAAGAGTGATGATCTCACCACAGATCTACATAGGCCTCCTTCATCCCCCACAATGGTGGAGTGTCTCACTAATACTGTTGGATAATAATAAAGTGTGATGATCTCACCACAGATCTCCATAGGCCTCCTTCATCCCCCACAATGGTGGAGTGTCTCACTAATACTGTTGGATAATAATAAAGTGTGATGATCTCACCACAGATCTCCATAGGCCTCCTTCATCCCCCACAATGGTGGAGTGTCTCACTAATACTGTTGGATAATAATAAAGTGTGATGATCTCACCACAGATCTCCATAGGCCTCCTTCATCCCCCACAATGGTGGAGTGTCACACTAATACTGTTGGATAATAATAAAGTGTGATGATCTCACCACAGATCTCCATAGGCCTCCTTCATCTCATCCTCCACAAAGCCTTTCACCACTTGCTCCACCTCCCTCCTCGCTTCACCCAGCAAACCATCAGCCTGCAGGACAAACAGCAACACATTATCGGTCATTGTTTCTAGTCACAGAAACTGGTCTCTGTGAAATTCGGGTTGCTCCCACTGAGAGTGCATCACTGTAGTACAGCGCCACCCATTGTTGCATGCTACGTGAGTTTGTGTCATCCATCCCACCAAGAGAGTGCATCACTGTAGTACAGCGCCACCCATTGTTGCATGCTACGTGAGTTTGTGTCATCCATCCCACCAAGAGAGTGCATCACTGTAGTACAGCGCCACCCATTGTTGCATGCTACGTGAGTTTGTGTCATCCATCCCACCAAGAGAGTGCATCACTGTAGTACAGCGCCACCCATTGTTGCATGCTACGTGAGTTTGTGTCATCCATCCCACCAAGAGAGTGCATCACTGTAGTACAGCGCCACCCATTGTTGCATGCTACGTGAGTTTGTGTCATCCATCCCACCAAGAGAGTGCATCACTGTAGTACAGCGCCACCCATTGTTGCATGCTACGTGAGTTTGTGTCATCCATCCCACCAAGAGAGTGCATCACTGTAGTACAGCGCCACCCATTGTTGCATGCTACGTGAGTTTGTGTCATCCATCCCACCAAGAGAGTGCATCACTGTAGTACAGCGCCACCCATTGTTGCATGCTACGTGAGTTTGTGTCATCCATCCCACCAAGAGAGTGCATCACTGTAGTACAGCGCCACCCATTGTTGCATGCTACGTGAGTTTGTGTCATCCATCCCACCAAGAGAGTGCATCACTGTAGTACAGCGCCACCCATTGTTGCATGCTACGTGAGTTTGTGTCATCCATCCCACCAAGAGAGTGCATCACTGTAGTACAGCGCCACCCATTGTTGCATGCTACGTGAGTTTGTGTCATCCATCCCACCAAGAGAGTGCATCACTGTAGTACAGCGCCACCCATTGTTGCATGCTACGTGAGTTTGTGTCATCCATCCCACCAAGAGAGTGTATCACTGTAGTACAGCGCCACCCATTGTTGCATGCTACGTGAGTTTGTGTCATCCATCCCACCAAGAGAGTGCATCACTGTAGTACAGTGCCACCCATTGTTGCATGCTACGTGAGTTTGTGTCATCCATCCCACCAAGAGAGTGCATCACTGTAGTACAGCGCCACCCATTGTTGCATGCTACGTGAGTTTGTGTCATCCATCCCACCAAGAGAGTGCATCACTGTAGTACAGCGCCACCCATTGTTGCATGCTACGTGAGTTTGTGTCATCCATCCCACCGGCACAACACGGTCTACTCTTACGGAATAGTGCAATGGGCTTTAACGTGTGCGCAAGATCTTGTGCATGCATTCAGGACCTCGGTTTTCTGTCTCATCTGAAGGACCAGGAAATAGCAGTAAAGTATCTTTCCCAAGGACACAACAGCGTGAACCAGTGCACTGGCAAACCCATTGGATTAAGAGCGGCGACACTAACCAACTACACCACGGCGCCTCCTAGTTATTTTTAAATTTGTTTTTTAATAGAAAGACATGAAATTGTTACATGTATACAGATACAGTGAACCCCCCCATTAAGGCCTTGAATAAACAGCCACAAAAGGTCTCAATAAACGTTTTTGGGAAGCGCGCCTTATATCAAGATGCGCCTTATAGTCAGAAAACTACGGCATTAAAAAACGAACAAAACAAGGAAACATTTTGAGTTGAAGAAACCCAAATATAAGCCGACACCAACCAGTTTTCTCTGATGTGGCTGCAACGTCTGATCTGCAGGACTGGCTGTCTGCCTCTGTCTCCCGCTGGTGGGCGTGCCTGGCACCACAGCGCTGTTGTTACGCCTGTTATTACTGGCCTCGTTCTCCATACGGTTACTGTTGGCACTGGGGGTGGTGGAGAGGGCAGCGGGGTGGGGGGTGGAGTCTCTCCGGGGGGTGGAGGCATCAGCTGGCGCTTGAGATGATTCAGCGACTGGGGTGTCTGTCACAGAGAGAGAGAGAGAGAGAGAGAGAGAGAGAGAGAGAGAGAGAGAGAGAGAGAGAGAGAGAGAGAGAGAGAGAGAGAGAGAGAGAGAGAGAGAGAGAGAGAGAGAGAGAGAGAGAGAGAGAGAGAGAGAGAGAGAGAGAGAGAGAGAGAGTGAGAGAGAGAGAGAGAGAGAGACAGTGAGAGAGAGAGAGAGAGAGAGAGAGAGAGAGAGAGAGAGAGAGAGAGAGAGAGAGAGAGAGAGAGAGAGAGAGAGAGAGAGAGAGAGAGAGAGAGAGAGAGAGAGAGAGTGAGAGAGAGAGAGAGTGAGAGAGAAACAGTGAGAGAGAGAAAGAGAGAGAGAGAGAGAGAGAGAGAGAGAGAGAGAGAGAGAGAGAGAGAGAGAGAGAGAGAGAGAGAGAGAGAGAGATATTCACAGATCAGTGGTTTAATATGAACGAATATGTCGTTCACAGAAAGGACAGACAACTAAGGGAGGGGGCGTACTGATAGCAGTGAGGGAGGATTTGTCCAGCACAGAAGAGGCCATTGCCACTGATGAAAACTGCGAGCTGCTGTGGGTGAAGGTCAGAATGAAGCGCAACCGTCACCTTCTGATCGGTGCTTACTACAGACCTGATGTCTCCGACAAGACCAGCCTCCAGCTGATGCATGATTCTGCCGTCCATGCCATGAAGACAGGGAACATAGTCGTGCTTGGGGGAGATTTCAATTTCCCTGGGTGGGACTGGGACACCAAGAAGCTGAAGAAAGGCTCCCCTTACCCTACTGTACACCACCAGTTCATGGACATTCTGGCAGACTTGGGCCTGGAACAAATGGTTGAGCAGCCGACCAGACAGGAGAACACGCTTGACTTGCTCTGCACCAACCACCCCAGCTTAGTTCCTCGCATCCAGACAGTGCCAGGCCTCTCAGACCACGACATCGTCTACATGGAGCTGCAGCTGAGACCAGCCAAGGAACGGCAAATCCCTCGCCCCATGCCGTGCTACAACAGGGCGGACTGGGACTCTCTGCGAGCTTCTGTAGATACACTGTCCACCTCCATCATGAACGACTTCAGCTCAACCTCAAACCCTGAAGAGATATGGTCCACTTTAAAGGATGGCTTACTGGAAGGTGTACAGAAACACATCCCCCATCGCACCCTTGGAGCCAAACGAAGCCTTCCCTGGATTGATCTCAGAACGAAGGCTCTCATCAGGCGCCAGGACCGTATCCACAAAAAGTGGAAGAAAACAGCAAATCCAATACTTCATGAGGAATTCAAGTCCCTGAAGCGATTAATTCAGAGAAAGCTACGCCAACAACATTGGAGATACACAGAAGATCGTATCACTGAACCAGTCACCACCAGCGACCAGCCCCTGCCTAACAAGACATTCTGGTCCTTCATCCACCAAAGGAAGACTGAGCACTCTGGCGTTGCCCGACTGAAGGTGAACGGGAAGTTGGAGACCGACAACAGGACCAAAGCAGATGAGCTCAACAGGCAGTTTCAGCCAGCCTTCAGCCCTTCTGAAGCCCTCACAGAAGAGGAAATGGCTGAACGCTGCCCCATGCCCCCTCTCCACAACAACACGCCATGCGAGGACATTGTGATAACAGAGGACATTGTGATATCAGAGGACATTGTGATATCAGAGGACATTGTGATAACAGAGGACATTGTGATAACAGAGGACATTGTGATATCAGAGGACATTGTGATATCAGAGGACATTGTGATAACAGAGGACATTGTGATAACAGAGGACATTGTGATAACAGAGGACATTGTGATATCAGAGGACATTGTGATATCAGAGGACATTGTGATATCAGAGGGAGGAGTCCTGAAATTGATGCAAGAGCTGGATACAACCAAGGCCAGTGGCCCGGACGGCATCAGCCCCAGTGTCCTGAAGAAGTGGCAGCAGAAATAACACCGCCTCTCTCACTGCTGTTCCAGGCATCTCTAGACACAGGTACGGTTCCGGCTGACTGGAGGGAAGCGCTCGTCACCCCGATTTTCAAGAATGGAGAGATATAACGCCGAAAATTATAGGCCGATCTCCCTGATGAGCATTCCTTGCAAGCTCCTGGAACACATCATCGTGAAGAGCATCATGGGATATGCAGAGGACAACAACATCCTGCGTCCTGAACAGCACGGACTCCATAGACACCACTCATGCGAGTCCCAACTCGTTGGGTTTGTGGATGAGGCCTCAGAGGCTCTGGAAAGAGGCCACCAGGAGGATGTCTTGATCATGGATTTTGCCAAGGCATTTGACAAGGTCAGCCATCCCCTCCTCATCTACAAACTAAGGAAATACGGAATCTCGCCGAAAACCTGCCGGTGGATCAAGAACTTTCTGGCTGACCGGAAACAGGCAGTCGTCGTTGGTGGAGCGAAGTCCGACCCCGTACCTGTCCAATCTGGAGTCCCACAGGGGTCAGTGCTCGGCCCATCTCTCTTCCTCCTGTACATTAACGATCTTCCCGAAGGTCTTCACTCCACTGCCCGCTTATTTGCCGATGACACCATGTCACCAGGACATCAAAGCCTCATGTGATCAGAGCACGCTCCAAGAGGACATTGATAGGCTGGCCACATGGGGAGACAGATGGAGAATGGCTTTCCACCCTCACAACTGCTCTGTTCTCCACATGACAAGATGCAGAAACACCATGGAGAAGGTCTACTTCCTACACGGACACCAACTCCAGAGCGTGCCCCATGCTAAATACCTGGGTGTGACTATCTCCACTGACCTTAAGTGGGACACCCACATCAACGAAGTGGTGCACAGGGCAAACAAAACCCTTGGCTTCCTGGGGAGAGACCTGAAGATGAATAATAAAAAGCTCAAGCAGCAGGCCTACAAGGCTATGGTACGCCCCCTCCTCCTGGAATACGCCAGCCCAGTCTGGGACCCCCACAACAAGGGCAGCATCAATACCTTAGAGAAAATCCAGAGCTGAGCTGCAAGATGGGTGGCCCGTGACTTCCATGCGACAACAAGATCAGCAGACCTCAAGAATACCCTGAAATGGCCCCTTCTTGAGAACCGCAGAACAGAAGCCCGCCTGAACACATTCTATAAATTCCACACCGGTCTTCTGTCCATCAATACCAAATACTCACCAACAAATACACAACAGAAGAAAAGCCTCCGTCAGTCCCACTCTGCTGCCTACGACATTCCAAGCCACAGAACACAGTACAGACAATCCACATTCTTCCCCGGCACCATCCCACAGTGGAACTGCCTCCCAGAAGCAGTTGCCTCCTCTCAGTCATTGGAGGCATTCAAAAGAGGCCTCCACAAACACCTCAACTGTAACTAAAACCAGGGAACTAGGGGCCATAATCAAGGTAGTGGTAAATGAAGGGCAGGAGCTGTGCCGGTCAGGGTTCGCCCCCGGGGACTGCTACGGTAGCCGGATTGGTCTTGCCCAGATACTACGAAATAAAGGCTACGGTCCTTCTTTTTAAAAAAAAAATCAGATCCACACTAGGTTTATTTTATGTGTCCTTTCCTTTCCATTAGGCTACTTCTATCTCCTCAGCTTTCTAATTTCTTATCTCCTTACTACCCCCCAAAGTGCAGCAGACTCTTCAGCCTGATGAAGTTGGCTGCCTGAGTCGAAGAAGAAGAAGAGTGAGAAAAGCAAAACAAAACAGATCAGGGATGGTGAAATAATCAGATGGGATGTGAGAAAAAAGAGACATTGACTCATTGATTGACAGGTTAATTGTGCATAAACCTTGGTGCATTGCAAGCACACTCAGCATCAATGTGCTCTTGGGTTTAACCATGCACACTCTCATACACACAGACACACAGACACACACACACAGACACACACTCGCAAACACACACAGACACATACACACAGAAACACACACACAGACACACACATAGAAACACACACACACACTCACCATTTCTGGAGGAAGGTCGTGAGTTTCCTTTGTCCACAATCTTTTCTCCCAACAATGGCTGTAGGCGCTGTAAACACATCAACAAGGCCTTCAGACTACACATCATCAACACATAATAAACTAGGCTGTAGGCGCTGTAAACACATCAACAAGGCCTTCAGACTACACATCATCAACACATAATAAACTAGGCTGTAGGCGCTGTAAACACATCAACAAGGCCTTCAGACTACACATCATCAACACATAATGTGTTGAGTCCTCTGTGTGAATGGTAGACACTCAGAGCCTTCAGATGTCTCCTTTGGTGTTCCCCAGGGCTCTGTCTTGAGGCCCACTGTCACGAGTTTGTGACATTGTTCTTCTGAACAGACCGAGAAAGGCACAGTCTACCACTCGATCGCAAAGGACCCCGAGATCTTTCCTTTTCTTCGAACCTAATCGAGACAACCTACTTGTGAAATCCGTGCAACCCGTGTTAGCTCTGACCTCTCGCGAGACTCCACATTCAACTGGCGACTTCATGAGTTTCGACCGGTCAAACGTCACTCCATATTTTTCCTTCAGTTAAGCAACATCGCTTCATCGCTTCATCCTTTCTCCTTTTCATCGTTCTGTCCACCTACGGCCGCCCAGTGCTGAGGTGTGGTGAGGGCCACGTCCCTGAAGGATCCTGTTATCAATTGTTTATCCTGCACGAGTCCTAGACGTGGGGATAGCGAAGCTGTAGAGCTTCGGCTGACATCGTTTCTCCTCTTCATCTTCATCTCCATCTTCACCCCTTTTTATTTGGTTCCTCATTGTCCTCCTTTCCCCGTCATCGTCCCTGGCGTTCACTGGAGTCCTGGAAGAAAGCTGTGGCCGGTCCGGAACCCCTTCCACCTGCTCGCGCTTACCCCGAGCCCTTGGCGAGACCAGAGCTGCGACTGTCTTGTGGGGAGGATTCTTCTTCTTCATTCCGCCACTTGGAAGTTTGGTCAGTAGCTGCATAAAATTAGTATTAATCCCGTTAAAACTCGTACAACAACGCGCGCGTAACAATGTAGAATAGCTAGTTATAGGTTTGCTAACATGTATATTTGTGTGCGTTTTCTTTGGTTCATTTTTCTTATTATTTTCTTGATTTTTGCATAAGGGGCTAAGGAACTGACTGGCTGGGTCATGACTTGTCAGTTGGATAGGTTTTTGCCGGTTGTAGAATTTGGTACTTGAACTCGGCACATATTTTTGAATCAATGTTTTGGCTCGCCATTGTGTGTTTAGGCCGTGCAAATCGTTTTTCGGTGCAAAGCGTATTTGAGTTCACAGAGATTCAGAATCCTAAATGCGTGCACGCGCGCGCATTATTCCTTATTGCGGTATATGTTTAGCCTCGCGGCCTATGTTTAGCCTCGCGGCCTATGTTTAGCCTTGCGGTATATGTTTAGCCTCGCGACCTATGTTTAGCCTCGCGGTCATCGTCCTAGCTTAATTAGGTATTAAGAGACTCTGCGGAGAGCTGGATAACAGAGGGTTATTCCAGTCGCGCTTCTAGCTATGCTGATAGGAGCTTTGTAAAGCGTTCATCCCCGTTTCTGTTTTTATTTTTGAGAGAAAGTGTAATTAGTGTTTTCAAGGCTTTTTGACCTTTTGAAGTACATTGTGAATGCCATTTTGGGGAAATACATTCTTTGCCTGTAGTTCGTCCGCCTTCTGGAAGAAATGATAATGAAGGGACATATTTTTGGTGGTGAAGTTCTATGTGATATTTTCAGAAGAATTTAAGTGTCCATTCTTGTACCTGAAAAGCTGTGAAATTTTCAGAAGAATGTAATTGTTAATTTTTGTATTTGAAAGGCTAGAATTTTCTAAATGTATGAAAGCCTTGTTGTTCCAGAAAAAGTGAAACCTTTTAGTTAATCCTTTTTGATGAAATATTACCCCTAGACTGAGTCGTGTGAAAAGGATTGTAAAGAAAGTGTTTTTCAGCGTTTTGGGGTTCTTGGAGAGAACCAAGTTTAAAGAGGGTGGGTTTTTACATCCCTGAAGAGGACTGTTGGGGAATTAGTTTTTGGGTAAACACAAAACTGTTGTTACTCTGGGAGTTCAAAACTAGGTTTTTGTTTTGGTTTTTCATACAGTCCTGATCCTGATCCTGAGCCTGAGCCTGAGCCTGAGCCTGAGCCTGAGCCTGAGCCTGACCTGACCTGACCTGTTGCTGCCTGGTTGACCGCCCGGTCAACCGCTCTTTTCTCCGTTTCCGGCTGTGGGAGGCCGCCCGCCTTTCTGTCTGGCCCCGTGTTAGGCCCGATCTGTGGGCCTGTCTGTGCGTTCGGGCCAGGCTTCGACGTTCCTGTTGAGGAGTCTGTGGGCGACCTCTGCCGTCTCTCTTCTTTTGTTTCTGCTGCTGTAGCCTGCCCCAGGAGGGGGAGCAGTTTTTCTACTGACTTTTGTTTTCCCCTTTTGTCTTCTTCTTCGGACGCTCTGCTGTTTTTGTTGGACTTCTTTTCTTCGTCTGCCCTTTCGTCGTTTTTCCCTTCAATTTTGTGTTTCTGCTTACAAACTCTCTTTTAGTTATTCAGTTAAGTTGCCGGCTTTAGTTTATTCTTTGGACAAACTTTTGAATGCCATGTAAATTGTGTAGATAATTTGTTGAACATTGAGTGTATTGAATTGTGTAAGTGTGTGTGTGTGCTTGTTTATAATAAATAGTCTTGTTTTGTATTGTACTTCTGGTGTGCGCGTGTGCCTTCTCCTGCGAGTTTGTCTGTCTGGGCGTGCGAGACTCTCCTCGGGGTTCGCGATTTCCCTCTCCCGATCTCTGATCAGGATCGAGCGGGGGATTTCGTGACATCTTGGGCTCGTCCGGGATTGTCTCGCATCTGTCCCAGGCCGGCAGGTTCGCTGGGATAAGGCAGTGAATGTTTGGGGTGTGAATGTAAGGGTGGTTGGTTGGGAGACCGTGTAGAGGCAAGGCGGTCCGATTTTCCCTCATTGCTTAGGTCTTTTGGCCGGTTGAGTGGAAAATTTGTTGTGTTCGTTTTGTTTACTTGTTTGTCGGAGAGCGTGTGAAATATAGTTATTTAAGACCACTTATAGTTTTCTTTGTGTGTGAGTTTTGAGCGCACACGCGTTTATAAAACAAACTGAGATAAAGTTTGTTTAGGGTTTTTTCTTAGTTTGTTTTGGGAATAGGGGGTTAAAAGAGGGGATTAGTTAGGAATAAAGGGGGGAAAGAACTGGGGAAAAGAAATAGTTCTAGTTCCTTCAACAACAAAAAAGATCTCGACTGGTTGAGCTTTGGCTTGTTCAGTCTGAGAAATGATTCCCTCCCTTGACACACTAGTTTGCATGCATTGACTGAGTGCTGGTGTGTGTTAGTCTTATTTAAAAATTTATTAATGTGTTGTTGTTTTTTGTGTTCATATATATGTACGCGCGTATTTAATTAGCAAACTAAACCCGGACTATTCACTTGGAACTATTATCGTGTCTGTGACTGGTTCTATTTTGCAAGACAATTCTTGGTTTTGATGCATTGTAGTTGATTTGCACTGAATTGCTGTGTTCCGTGCATTGGATTGTGTCCTGCATTGAGTTACCATTTTTTTTATGCCATCGCTTGGTTATTTGTTGAGTTGCATGTGAACCTGTGCGCGCACGCGTTTATGCTTAGTGTAGCTTGTGCTATAGAGCAAACTTGCTGGGATAAACCGGAACGTTTTTGTGCAACACAAATCGTAGTTTTTATAACGCTTTCAAACACTGGGGTGTGTTCATAGCTACATCGTGTTGTTAGTTTTACCGCAGAAAGTTACCGCAGGAAGTTACTGTGCGCTGTTTGGCCGTTGAGGTAGTTCATGCGACCGCCTCCCGTGGTGCGCAATAGGGTTTTTGTGCAAACGTGGTTGTTGTCCACGCGGGTCGTTTAGTCGCAGAAGCGTTCTACGCTGTGTAAATTAGCGCAATAGTGGTTAGTGTGGTAAAGCTTTATGCGGAGTAGTTTAGTTAGTGTTTGGTTTAGTGTGGTTTAATTCGACGTAGTTTGTGGGATTTCCTGCGCGCGTTAGTGTGTGTTACTGCGATTCATCGTCTTCGTTGCATAACCGTTAGTGTTGAAAAAAAAATGGCAAGTCACGAGTATGATTTAAGGTCGCGCAGTGGGGCTATGTGGGACCTGTCGACGGATCCTTCTGTACCGACTACGCCCTCAGCTGTTTCTACCTCCGTCGTTACTACCGTTGTGTCCTCACCCCCATCTTCTTCCATGACTTCTGTGGCTA
The DNA here is from genome assembly GCA_017654935.2 of Phymorhynchus buccinoides. Lineage (NCBI taxonomy): Eukaryota > Metazoa > Mollusca > Gastropoda > Neogastropoda > Raphitomidae > Phymorhynchus > Phymorhynchus buccinoides. Next base: position 1,135,189 of record CM065705.1, on the reverse strand, counting down.
CGGCTATGCACACTCCGGTTGTCCATGCTGCAGTTGACCATGGAGGAGCACGGTCTAGGGTTGGACCAGTTTCGACTCCCCTTAGCCTAGGTCGTGGTAGGGGAATCTTTCTTAAGTCAGGTGCCACGACAGAGGAGAAGCCTGGAGAGCACCATCCTTCCTCGAAGGGAAACAGCGAGTTTTCCATGTTCATGGCTGCCATGGCTCAGATGGAGCAGCAAAGAAGGGAAGAGATGGCTGAGATTGAACAGCTTAGGAAGGAGGAAGAGGAAAAGAAAGAACAACGAAGGAAGGAGGAGGAGGAAAAGAAAGAACAGCTTAGAAGAGAGGAAAAAGAAGAGCAGGAAAGACTTAGGAGAGAGGAGCGAGCTGAACAGAAGGAGGAAGAGGAAAAGAAAGAACAACGAAAGAAGGAGGAAGAGGAAAAGAAAGAACAACGAAAGAAGGAAGAAGAAGAGAGGAAAGAACAGCGATGGAGAGAGGAAATGAAGCTGGAGAGGGAACTAAGAAGAGAGGAAGAGGAAAGGAAGGAGCAACGAAAGAAGGAGGAAAGAGAAGAGAAAGAACGCAGGTGGAGAGAAGAGAAAGAGGAACGTGAGGCGATTCGCCAAGAGGAAGTGAGAAGGAGAGAAAAGCTGGAACAAGGACGTGAGTCAGGAAGCAGGTCTAAGGTGTCGACCCCTGTACTCAGGCTTCCAGAACTGAAACCCGGCGAAGATATTGACTTGTTCCTAGAACATTTCGAGAAAATGGCTAAGATCTACCTCTTAACAGATGATGAGAAACTCATCCATCTGTCATCTTCCCTCACCGGCAAAGCCAAGGAAGCCTGTTTCAAGATGGGAGAGGACGAGACCTATGATAATTTACAGAAGGTTCTTCGTCAACAGTTTCGCCTTTCGCCTGAGACCTATCGCCGGAAGTTCCGCAATAGTAAGAAGGAGTCCAGCGAAACCTTCTATCAGTTTGGGACAAGGCTTCGTCAGGCACTGAAGCACTGGGAAGAGCTCTCTGAGGCCGAGCTGAAGGATTTAATCCTCATTGAGCAGCTCTACAACACCGTGTCCCCTGAGCTCCGAATACGGATGAGTGAGAAGAAGCCGACTACCTTCGATGCTGCCATCGAGATCGCAGAGACTTACTCGGAGGCTAGGAGAACTGTCGCCTCCAGGGGATCTGCCAAAGATAGTCATACCCCTGTCTCCACTCCTCTCCAGGAAACTACCCCTCCGTCTCCAACCAAATCACCGACAAAGAACCAAAAGGTGTGTTTCCACTGCCGGACCCTAGGGCATATTAGGAGGTTCTGTCCCGAGTTGCGGAGACCATCTTTCCAGAATAGCGGTTCGCAGGATGGGAAGGCCTCCGGAAGTTGGAAAGCCCTTAGCCAGTTTGCTTCTTCACCATGCAGGGAAGGATGTCCTGTCTTCCCCTCCAGAGTGGCTGGAAAAGTAGTTGACAGCGTCAGAGACACCGGCGCTACGGCCATTTTCGTGGACGAAGAGCTCGTACCATCTGGGGCGCCCAGAGGACCGGTGTGCGAAGTGTCAGGAGTTGAAGCCCAATTTGTGTGTCGTCGCCCTACCTACTTGGTCGAGATGTGCACCCCTTACTTCGAAGGCAAGGTATGGGCAGTGGCCCTTAAGCAACCGGCGTGTTCATTGCTGTTGGGGAATACTGTGTGCTTCGAGGATGGGACGGAGCAGACCCTAGCGTCTATTCTCCCCGAGAAAGTTTACGTGGGCGCAGTTACTCGCGCCATGGCCAAGAAGGTGGATGAACTCCAACCCATTGTCCGGCCGGGACTGGAAGTGTTTGCGGAGGAGGTGACACCACAGGTGCTCCGCAAGCTTCAGTTGCAAGACAGCCAGCTGGATAGGGTGAGGGAGTTACTGGACGCTGAACCTAGGGCTACCAAGACCAGCTCTATCTCATTTGAGGAAGAGAAAGGGATACTCTGCCGCCACCATCAGAACGACCGCACTGGTGCCAAGCGAGTTGTTGAACCACCACCGGTGCAGAAAGTGGCTCATGACGCACCCATGGCTGGACACATGAGCACCCGCCGGACTCAAGAGAGGGTACAGCAGGGTTTTTATTGGACCCACTTTGCCAGAGACAAGCACAGGTCCTCCGGCGTATCTCCCGGCGGCTACGTGAGGTCCGTCTGGCGGTCCGATCCAGTAGGTGTGAGACCAGCAAGAGCGAAGTGTCGTCCCTTGGTCACTTCATCAAATGGGGACATGTTTTGCCAGAGGAAGAGAGAGTGCGGAAGGTTGCACAACCCAAACCTTCAGAGGACAATTTGGCGACGTCCCAGGCTGCGACACGATGAGTGTTTTCACCCAGTACGTGCTTTTCCGGAAGGGGGGTATGTCACGAGTTTGTGACATTGTTCTTCTGAACAGACCGAGAAAGGCACAGTCTACCACTCGATCGCAAAGGACCCCGAGATCTTTCCTTTTCTTTGAACCTAATCGAGACAACCTACTTGTGAAATCCGTGCAACCCGTGTTAGCTCTGACCTCTCGCGAGACTCCACATTCAACTGGCGACTTCATGAGTTTCGACCGGTCAAACGTCACTCCATATTTTTCCTTCAGTTAAGCAACATCGCTTCATCGCTTCATCCTTTCTCCTTTTCATCGTTCTGTCCACCTACGGCCGCCCAGTGCTGAGGTGTGGTGAGGGCCACGTCCCTGAAGGATCCTGTTATCAATTGTTTATCCTGCACGAGTCCTAGACGTGGGGATAGCGAAGCTGTAGAGCTTCGGCTGACATCGTTTCTCCTCTTCATCCTCATCTCCATCTTCACCCCTTTTTATTTGGTTCCTCATTGTCCTCCTTTCCCCGTCATCGTCCCTGGCGTTCACTGGAGTCCTGGAAGAAAGCTGTGGCCGGTCCGGAACCCCTTCCACCTGCTCGCGCTTACCCCGAGCCCTTGGCGAGACCAGAGCTGCGACTGTCTTGTGGGGAGGATTCTTCTTCTTCATTCCGCCACTTGGAAGTTTGGTCAGTAGCTGCATAAAATTAGTATTAATCCCGTTAAAACTCGTACAACAACGCGCGCGTAACAATGTAGAATAGCTAGTTATAGGTTTGCTAACATGTATATTTGTGTGCGTTTTCTTTGGTTCATTTTTCTTATTATTTTCTTGATTTTTGCATAAGGGGCTAAGGAACTGACTGGCTGGGTCATGACTTGTCAGTTGGATAGGTTTTTGCCGGTCGTAGAATTTGGTACTTGAACTCGGCACATATTTTTGAATCAATGTTTTGGCTCGCCATTGTGTGTTTAGGCCGTGCAAATCGTTTTTCGGTGCAAAGCGTATTTGAGTTCACAGAGATTCAGAATCCTAAATGCGTGCACGCGCGCGCATTATTCCTTGTTGCGGTATATGTTTAGCCTCGCGGCCTATGTTTAGCCTCGCGGCCTATGTTTAGCCTTGCGGTATATGTTTAGCCTCGCGACCTATGTTTAGCCTCGCGGTCATCGTCCTAGCTTAATTAGGTATTAAGAGACTCTGCGGAGAGCTGGATAACAGAGGGTTATTCCAGTCGCGCTTCTAGCTATGCTGATAGGAGCTTTGTAAAGCGTTCATCCCCGTTTCTGTTTTTATTTTTGAGAGAAAGTGTAATTAGTGTTTTCAAGGCTTTTTGACCTTTTGAAGTACATTGTGAATGCCATTTTGGGGAAATACATTCTTTGCCTGTAGTTCGTCCGCCTTCTGGAAGAAATGATAATGAAGGGACATATTTTTGGTGGTGAAGTTCTATGTGATATTTTCAGAAGAATTTAAGTGTCCATTCTTGTACCTGAAAAGCTGTGAAATTTTCAGAAGAATGTAATTGTTAATTTTTGTATTTGAAAGGCTAGAATTTTCTAAATGTATGAAAGCCTTGTTGTTCCAGAAAAAGTGAAACCTTTTAGTTAATCCTTTTTGATGAAATATTACCCCTAGACTGAGTCGTGTGAAAAGGATTGTAAAGAAAGTGTTTTTCAGCGTTTTGGGGTTCTTGGAGAGAACCAAGTTTAAAGAGGGTGGGTTTTTACATCCCTGAAGAGGACTGTTGGGGAATTAGTTTTTGGGTAAACACAAAACTGTTGTTACTCTGGGAGTTCAAAACTAGGTTTTTGTTTTGGTTTTTCATACAGTCCTGATCCTGAGCCTGAGCCTGAGCCTGAGCCTGAGCCTGAGCCTGAGCCTGAACCTGACCTGACCTGTTGCTGCCTGGTTGACCGCCCGGTCAACCGCTCTTTTCTCCGTTTCCGGCTGTGGGAGGCCGCCCGCCTTTCTGTCTGGCCCCGTGTTAGGCCCGATCTGTGGGCCTGTCTGTGCGTTCGGGCCAGGCTTCGACGTTCCTGTTGAGGAGTCTGTGGGCGACCTCTGCCGTCTCTCTTCTTTTGTTTCTGCTGCTGTAGCCTGCCCCAGGAGGGGGAGCAGTTTTTCTACTGACTTTTGTTTTCCCCTTTTGTCTTCTTCTTCGGACGCTCTGCTGTTTTTGTTGGACTTCTTTTCTTCGTCTGCCCTTTCGTCGTTTTTCCCTTCAATTTTGTGTTTCTGCTTACAAACTCTCTTTTAGTTATTCAGTTAAGTTGCCGGCTTTAGTTTATTCTTTGGACAAACTTTTGAATGCCATGTAAATTGTGTAGATAATTTGTTGAACATTGAGTGTATTGAATTGTGTAAGTGTGTGTGTGTGCTTGTTTATAATAAATAGTCTTGTTTTGTATTGTACTTCCGGTGTGCGCGTGTGCCTTCTCCTGCGGGTTTGTCTGTCTGGGCGTGCGAGACTCTCCTCGGGGTTCGCGATTTCCCTCTCCCGATCTCTGATCAGGATCGAGCGGGGGATTTCGTGACACCCACTCTTTTTGTACTGTATGCTGCTCCTGTGTCTGATGTCATTAGTAAGCATGCATTGTCCCACCAGAGTTTTGCTGACGATACTCGGATCAATCAGTCAGCCTCTCTTGCCGAGATTGATGGGCTAGTATCAAATACACAGAAATGTATAGCAGATCTCAAAACATGGATGACTGTTAATAAACTGCAGTTGAACGAAGACAAGACTGAACTTATGTTAGCCTGTCCAAAGAGATTACTTGGCCATCCCTCTCTTCCAGATTCCGTTACAATCAATGTCTCTCTGTCCCCCTCTGTTCGCAGTCTCGGAGCCACGTTACATCAGACCCTCTCCCTCCAACAACATGTATCAAATGCTTGTTGTTCTGCATATCTTGAGCTCCAAAAAATAAGTTCTGTTCGCCACTATCTATCTACTGACGCCACGAAAACTTTGGTCTGTGCTTTTGTTTTGTCTAAAATCGATTACTGCAACTCTCTCCTTGCTGGCCTCCCAAAGTATCTTCTCAGTCGCCTCCAAAGAATTCAAAACAATGCTGCCAAATTAGTCCTTCAGTCTTCTAAGTATGAACATGTCACGCCACTTCTGCACTCTCTGCACTGGTTAAAAATATCTGATAGAATTGACTATAAACTCTCCACTCTTTCCTTCGCTGTCATCTCTGGTTCTGCCCCTGATTACCTGTCTGACCTACTTCATCTCTACACACCTTCTCGTGTCCTCCGCTCTTCCTCTGACACTCGCCTCCTGCAACCAGCCACTGTCAAAACCAAAACCTATGGTGAAAGGTCCTTTTCGTTCCAGGCTCCATCTGTGTGGAACAACTTACCCCTGTCTCTCAGACAATCTGACTCTCTGGACGCGATCAAAGCCGGTCTAAAAACTCATCTCTTTTCGAAGTTGTAGCTGACATGCATAGGTTGATTGTGCCATATGGAATTGAGTGGTGTGTGTGTGTGTGTGTGTGTGTGTGTGTGTGTGTGTGTGTGTGTGCGTGTGTGTGTGTGCGTGTGCGGTGTGTATGTGTGTGTGTGATGCCCCCGCCCCCCTCAAAATGGAATTTCCTTCATGCACAAAGTTATGGCTTGTTACACACATATTTGTGTGTGTGTGTGTGTGTGTGTGAGTTTGTTTGTGTGTGTGTGTGTGCGTGAGAGACAAAGAGTGAGTGGGGGAGACAGTGTGAGGGAGATAGTGGAGGGGATGTGTGTATATGTTCTCCGCATGTATATAATTCTATGTTTTTACGGTGTATTGAAATGTTATTTTTCATAGTATTCACTTCTTAGTTATTTTTCCTTATTAGTTATATTTAGTTACATTTTGTTCTTTACTATGAAAATGATGCTTTTCCCCCATGTCATAAGAACATTGTGTTAATGACATGAAACAGTCAAAGTGTCAAGTGTCTCTCTCTCTCTCTCTCTCTCTCTCTGTGTGTCAGGTGTCATACATGATAGTGGACACCAACGTATGGATTGTATCTATTTACCTCTCTATTTATCTACATCTCTCTCTCTCTCTCTGTGTCAGGTGGCGTACATGATAGTGGACACCAATGTATGGATTGGTGAACTGGCTCTGGTGAAAACCCTGCTGGACTCCATCATCAAAGGTGGGCCACATTATTGTGTTTCTTTGTTACTGTCGTATTCACCCTGGTGATTTTATTCCGGCCAATACCGGCCAGAAGTCACCTCCATGTTTTCCAGTCGGCCCAAACCGGCCAAAGCTCACCCCCCACTCTGAGTCCCCTGTGATGGAATTTCCATCATGCACAAAGTTCTGGCTTGTTACACACACACACGTGTGTTTGCTTGTGTGTGTGTGTGTGTGTGTGTGTGTGTGTGTGTGTGTGTGTGTGTGTGTGTGTGTGCATGCGTGTGAGAGAGAGAAAGAGTGAGTGGGGGAGACAGTGTGAGGGAGAGAATGGAGGGGATTCTCCGTATATGTTCCCCACATGCATATAATTCTATGTTTTTTAATGTATGTTGTTCTTATGATATCAAGGTCTGTATGCTTTAATCTTGTGTGTCCCCGTTTTTCTTCTTTCTTAACCCTGTTGGTTTTGACAATGTAACGGCCCTGGAGCCTCGCCAGGGACAGGCGTCACTTTCTGAAATGAAGTAATTTATTATGATTATTATTATCATAATGCAGAAACTTCTCACTTGCAATGATGGAGTGGCAACTGTATGGTGCTCTGTGTGTTTCTAAAGACATTGTCTGGAAAATATGTGAAAGAACTTGAACACTAAAACAGATCATTTACGCGTTGGACTGTAGAGGGGAAGTATTGTGTGGGGTTTTTATCGTGATGGTTTTTTGCTCCTTCTGTTGCCTGCTTTTTGCTCCTTTTGCTACATTTGATGTTTGCTGTTTTCTTGTTTGTCTGTGTTGATAAAGGCGCGTTCGCCGAAATATCCAGTAGTTTTGTTTTGTCTCTTGTGAATAAAATAACGTCACTTTACACTTGTCGTGTAGTTGTTTGTTTGTTGTACACTAAAACTGAGGTTTTCCTGTATGCGAATGTAAGAGGGTTAAACAAAACATAGTTTTTTGAAGCATTCAACAATGTGTGTGTGTGTGTGTGTGTGTGTGTGTGTGTGTGTGTGTGTGTGTGCGCATGCGTGCGTTTGGGTGTGTGTGCATGTGTGTGTGTGTTGCAACAGATGTGGGTGTGCCCTTCCTGGTCGTGCCCTGGGTGGTTCTACAGGAGCTGGATGGACTGAAGATGTCCACACTTCAGGTCAGACAACATAGCGACAACAAAATGCCACACAATCACATCTATACTGTGCTGCTCCTGTTGTTTCACAACGGATCGCGAGCTATTTTGGAGTTGGGTGGTTTCCGCAGTGCTTGACCTTGACCCACTGACCTTGCTGCTGAAGCTCTTGATCGACATGACGATGGCCTTGTTCTCAAGGTTAAGGTCGTTGGTCAACAGGAAGACAGTCTCCTGCCCGTCTGAAAACCCCAACACAACACAAAGGAAAGTGTGAACAGTGAACAGTACCACAATCACCACCACAGTGCAACGGTTATGGATAAACCCTCTCCTTTGCAGCCCGCTAGTCATTCAAAGCCCATCACCCTTTCACTAAATAGTCACTTCTTATTATTGTTTGGCCTTCCCAGGCCATACAGCCATAATGGTTGAGTTAGGCATGTGTCTGGTTTTCAGTTTTCACTGGTCTCCCTGCTGCATTCAGCCAACACATTCTAATTTCGGAGGAGCTCAAAGGAGAAAATCGCTTGGAAGATTATTTTTAGAAAACAAAAAAGCAGGAGAATGGGCCAATAAGTCAGAAAAATAGTGGATGGTAGTAAGAAGAGGAAAAAGCAGAGTCAAAGAGAGTGATAGATCAGAGGAAGTTTGCTAGCACACAACTTCCAGAAGGTGGAGGAACTATGAATAGTGAAGAAACTCTGCGGAGAGCTGGACAACAGAGGGTCTTCAGAGAAGAAGCCCCCCTTGATCAAGTGCTTCGGTGCTGAAACTGGCTTGTTTATAAGTCTATAAGTTTATAATAGTCACTAAGTCAGATGTTTTTTATTTCTGTGGGAGAGAAGAAAAAACAACATTTCAACACAGAATGCCATTTGCACACACACACACACAGACACACACACACACACACACACACACACACACACACACAGACACACACACACACACACACACAGACACAGACACACACACACACACACACACACACACACAGACACACACACACACACACACACACACACACACACACACACACACAGACACACACACACACACACGCACACACACAGACACACAGACACACACACACACACACACACACACACACACACACACACACACACATACACACACACACACACGCACACACACACACAGACACACACACACACACACACACACACACACACACACACACACACACACACACACACACACACACACACACACACACACACACACAGACACACGCACACACACACACACACACACACACACACACAGACACACACACACACACACAGACACACACACACACACAGACACACACACACACAGACACACAGACACACACACACACACACACACACACACACACACACACACACACACACAGACACACAGACACACAGACACACACACACACACACACACAGACACTACGTACATTTGTTCTGGCACTGCACACAACACTGCAGAATGCGATCGTCGCTACACTCAATCTCCAAATTGTAAGAGGGTTCCAAAGCCTGGAAAATAAACCCAACAACGCTTGTTACCACACCGAATTGACTTAGAAGCAGTGCAGTGTCTCCTCTTGTGGTTGCCTCCTGACGGCCTAACATATTCCCTCCCCTTGACTGCTGATTTCAGTTTCTGCGACCTGACAAGCCAGGGTGTGGCTGTGAGTTGGGTCTTGGAATGAGTGGTGTGGGAGCAACACCAATTTATGGCCCAGAAATGGGACAGCAAAATTATGTTTTTAAATACACGCTTGTTATGACAAGTATGTAGGCCAGTTAAATTGTTTAGAATGGTATAACACTTTTGGTTGTTGGTTATATAACAGTGTGTGTGTGTGTGTGTGTGTGTGTGTGTGTGTGTGTGTGTGTGTGTGAGTCTGTGTGTGTGTGCGTGCATGCATGTGTTATGCTTGTGTGAATGGTTGAAAATATAGTTTTACATAATTTTAAAACAGAACCTTTAATGCTTTTTTTTTATATTGGGTTAAAAAGACAAACTTCGGGAAGCCTAGAGTCACAAACATCAGGGGTGGGATTTGACCAAAGAAAAAAAAAAGGAAAACTAGATTTTCAACAACCCACGGCCTGTCGCATGAAAATAGGTAGCTCGTAAAAATAAGTAGCTCACTACCTATGACAGTGTGTATTTGCGACATTGAGCATGAACCACAAATTTCACTTTTTTCTAGGGTTAGGGATAGGGTTAGGGTTAGGGTTAGGGTTAGTTAAATGGTTAAAGTACAGAAAAAGTGAAATTTGTGGTTGTCGCAAATACAGACTCTCATAATAGCGAGCTACTTATTTTTACGAGCTACCTATTTTCATGCGACACGGCCCACCTCCTGAACAAAATTTGATTAATAATAAACAAATACAATAAAAGCCTATAAAATGGGTTGGCATGAATGTGATTGTAAGACTGTATGTGATTTCATTAATTAATTAAAAAAATAATGAACCGACAGGTGTGTTGAAATTTTTAAAAATGCAACCACTCTCCGGGCTATTTTTGTGCCTTTAACTTGGATCGATGGATGAATGGTGTGCAAATAATAAAAGAATAATCATCCAAAGACATTTAGACACTGGCATCTTTGGAATTATCGGGTAATTTGTTTAAAATAAAGGTAGGCCTAATCGAAGTCAAGTCTTTGATTGTTAGCCGTAACCGTAGCAAGATCGGTTTCCGCGAACATCGGCGTCGATTTTCGATATTGCGATGATTTTGTTGCTCAATTTCGTCAGAAAAGCTTTATTAGTACCTTCAGTCATTAATTCTTTGTCGATTTTAGTATAAAACAAGCAGAAAAAAGCTAAATACCTGGAAATGTTCGCGATCGCACAGAGAAATTCACTCGGCCGGCCGCCAAGTTGCAACTCGGCAACATCGCGATCAATTTTCACTTCGTTTTCCGTTGAAAAGTTCAAAATTCTCACATTATCGTACTCGCCAATGATAATATAATCTAAACTAACTCATTTCAAGCCCTAATTACGATCTCTACCATCAAAAATCTGCCTGGAAAGCTCTTCGAATGGACAGTAAAAATCTGGTCGCCATTTGTATTCTCTTCAGTCTGACCCCGAAATAGATCGACCCAAATAAAAAAATTATTTCACCCCTTTAACCAATGAAAATACCGCATTTAATGCATGTGATGTCAAGCGCAACCCCTTTTTTGATGACGTAGTGTGGTAGGTACACAAGTATTCAATGATTGGCCGCTATATTAAGTGCTTTGTGATGTCATGTGGGCTTCCCGGATTATTCCGGGAGCCGCTATTGGCTCTAGGGGGGGGCTATCCCGGATCAATCCGGGAACAGCGCTACTAGGGTTAAAGAAATATATTTACTTTTTGCCGGAATTTTTTTTTTTCAATGTCGGAATTTTTGTTTAAATACCGGATTTCCGGCAAAAAAACGGACAAAAACCCACCCCTGAAACATGGACACCACAATAAACTAACCGCAGAAAACAGAATTCAGCTAAACACACATCACAAACAGAAATTGTCCATCAAAGGGCAATCACTCTGACCTGCGACGGGGTTTGTCCTCGCACACGGGGATGACAGGAAGTCAGGCAGGAGTGGATGTAGCGTGCAGCATTCTGGGCTTTGTTCGACTGTTGAAACATGAAATGGATCGTGAATTAGGCGCTGTGCACATTCACAACAATCTCCCTCTGAAAACCATCGCCAATCTGCATTTTACCTTCAGGCCTACTGTTAGCTGTGCACATTCACAACAACCTCCCTCTGAAAACCATCGCCAATCTGCATTTTACCTTCAGGCCTACTGTTAGCTGTGCACATTCACAACAACCTCCCTCTGAAAACCATCGCCAATCTGCATTTTACCTTCAGGCCTATAGTTAGCTGTGCACATTCAGAACAACCTCCCTCTGAAAACCATCGCCAATCTGCATTTTACCTTCAGGCCTACTGTTAGCTCTGTGATAATGTTTGTGATTTGCTTCCCCATTTCATTAACTGGCTATAAGCCATAATTGTGCTGGGTTAGAGATTGACAATCTGCATTTAACCTTCAGGCCTACTGTTAGCTCTGTGATAATGTTTGTGATTTGCTTCCCCATTTCATTAACTGGCTATAAGCATGATGATTCGTATTCTGGTTGCATGTGTGCTCGTCTGCCCACCGTATGTTGATGTGGATCGCCACTGATCGTGGGTTTGAATCAGAGTTTTCCTTCTCCTAGACAGACTGCCTGCCAAGGCTAACAAGCTCCATCTACCCGTGTTTGAAATCAAATTTTATATTCACCCAAGACATCTCTACACTCCCACCAAATGCAAAGGCATTAACTGCCAAGCACCCTGCCATGTGTTTTTAAAAAAAATAGCTTTTGGCACTGTTTCTGTCTCTTAAAGCAATGCAAGCACTTTCCAAAAAAATAGTCACTCCTCTCTTGTCGGTTGAGATGCGACAGACCACAAAGAACATCAAGTCATACATGGTGCAGAACGTCAAGTCATACATGGTGCAGAACATCAAGTCATACATGGTGCAGAACATCAAGTCATACATGGTGCAGAACATCAAGACATACATGGTGCAGAACATCAAGTCATACATGGTGCAGAACGTCAAGACATACATGGTGCAGAACATCAAGACATACATGGTGCAGAACATCAAGACATACATGGTGCAGAACGTCAAGACATACATGGTGTAAGACATACATGGTGCAGAACATCAAGTCATACATGGTGCAGAACGTCAAGTCATACATGGTGCAGAACGTCAAGTCATACATGGTGCAGAACGTCAAGACATACATGGTGCAGAACGTCAAGTCATACATGGTGTAAGACATACATGGTGCAGAACATCAAGACATACATGGTGCAGAACGTCAAGACATACATGGTGCAGAACATCAAGACATACATGGTGCAGAACATCAAGACATACATGGTGCAGAACGTCAAGACATACATGGTGCAGAACATCAAGACATACATGGTGCAGAACATCAAGACATACATGGTGCAGAACATCAAGTCATACATGGTGCAGAACGTCAAGACATACATGGTGTAAGACATACATGGTGCAGAACATCAAGTCATACATGGTGCAGAACATCAAGTCATACATGGTGCAGAACGTCAAGTCATACATGGTGCAGAACATCAAGTCATACATGGTGCAGAACATCAAGTCATACATGGTGCAGAACATCAAGTCATACATGGTGCAGAACGTCAAGTCATACATGGTGCAGAACATCAAGTCATACATGGTGCAGAACATCAAGTCATACATGGTGCAGAACATCAAGTCATACATGGTGCAGAACGTCAAGTCATACATGGTGTAAGACATACATGGTGCAGAACATCAAGTCATACATGGTGCAGAACATCAAGTCATACATGGTGCAGAACGTCAAGTCATACATGGTGCAGAACATCAAGTCATACATGGTGCAGAACATCAAGTCATACATGGTGCAGAACGTCAAGTCATACATGGTGCAGAACGTCAAGTCATACATGGTGCAGAACGTCAAGACATACATGGTGCAGAACGTCAAGTCATACATGGTGCAGAACGTCAAGTCATACATGGTGTAAGTCATACATGGTGCAGAACGTCAAGTCATACATGGTGCAGAACGTCATACATGGTGCAGAACGTCAAGTCATACATGGTGTAAGACATACATGGTGCAGAACGTCAAGACATACATGGTGTAGAACGTCAAGTCATACATGGTGCAGAACGTCAAGTCATACATGGTGTAAGTCATACATGGTGCAGAACGTCAAGTCATACATGGTGCAGAACGTCATACATGGTGCAGAACGTCAAGTCATACATGGTGTAAGTCATACATGGTGCAGAACGTCGTCATACATGGTGCAGAACGTCATACATGGTGCAGAACGTCAAGTCATACATGGTGTAAGACATACATGGTGCAGAACGTCAAGACATACATGGTGCAGAACGTCAAGTCATACATGGTGCAGAACATCATACGAGTGAAACAACAGGAGCAGCACAGTATAGATGTGATTGTGTGGCATTTTGTTGTCGCTATGTTGTCTGACCTGAAGTGTGGACATCTTCAGTCCATCCAGCTCCTGTAGAACCACCCAGGGCACGACCAGGAAGGGCACACCCACATCTGTTGCAACACACACACACACACATGCACGCACGCACGCACGCGCGCACACACACGCACATTGTTGAATGATTGAAAAAACTATGCTTTGTTTAATCCTCTTACGTTCGCATACAGGAAAACCTCAGTTTTAGTGTTCAAGTTCTTTCACATATTTTCCAGACAGTCTGTTTAGAAACACACAGAGCACCATACAGTTGCCACTCCATCATTGCAAGTGAGAAGTTTATGCATTATGATAATAATAATAATATTATTATTCAATAATTGAGTTTCTTGCTACTTCAACGATAAACTCTCAATAGGCCTACATTTGCCCTTGGTCAGTTTTCCACTAAAAACTGATCTTATTCAGCTTAGTGCAGTCTATTTTTAGTAACATAGCATATGATGATGTGAGTGTTACAATACTTGGCTTGGGTTAACTCACATAAACTCAAATGTTTGTGTATGAGTTAAGCAAGCATAGGGTCAGGTAAAACCAGCCTATGTTATATTTTCAAACCCCAGCTAGGCTTGTGTCAATGTCAGTTTAATCATGCTAGTTAAGTCACACAGTGAGCTCCTTCCAATGTTGTGACTGTTAAACTTATTGCCTCATGTTATTTAACATTGAGTGCTATGGCACAAAGCCTACAATTATACTTAATCATTGTTATTTCTTGTTTATATTTATGCATGTAATTTTGTGTTGTTGCAGGCTCTAATTGTTGCACTGTCTTTCCTAGTTCTTCCTAGTTCTTGATTTCGCGCTTGGCAGAGAGTGCAGAACAGTGCTGCTCGGCTTGTGCTTCGCAAAAGAAAGCGTGATCACATCACACCTCTTTTGGCTGAGCTCCACTGGCTTCCTGTCAAATTCCGCTGGCAGTTCAAGATGGCTACTTTCGCTTTTCGTCACTTTGACAAAACTCTTCCTCAGTACCTCTCTTCTTCTCTCTGCACCTACCAAAGCTCTCGTACTCTTCGTTCTTCTTCCCAGAAACTTCTTAAAGTTCCTAAGCTGGGGGGGGGGGGGGGGGGGGGGGGGGGGGGTGCAGTGCATTCCATTTTCATAGAGATGTATGGTGAGGATACGTGAACCAGTCTGTTAGAAATGTTTGTACGAATGGTGAGTGAAAAGCGCATTGAGTTGCTTTGCAAGATTATGCGCTATATAAGCATTATTAATTATTATTATTATTATAGCTTTATAAATAAACAAAAGCAAACAACTGTCTGGTTTCCACCTATATGTTCCTGGCCTGCATGGTGTGTGCTCATCAACACCCTCCAATCCTTATCCCTCATCAACTCCTCCTTATCCCAAACCTTACCCTTACCTTTACCACCCCATTACATATAGAATTATATACATGCGGGGAACATATACACACATCCCCTCCACTCTCTCCCTCACACTCAGTCTCCCCCACTCACTCTCTTTCTCACTCTCTCACGCACACGCACACACACACACACACAAGCAAACACACATGTGTGTGTGTGTAACAAGCCAGAACTTTGTGCATGATGGAAATTCCATCACAGGGGACTCAGAGTGGGGGGTGAGCTTTGGCCGGTTTGGGCAGACTGGAAAACATGGAGGTGACTTCTGGCCGGCATTGGCCGGAATAAAATCACCAGGGTGAATACTACAGTAACAAAGAAACACAATGATGTGGCCCACCTTTGATGATGGAGTATTGGCCGGAATAAAATCACCAGGGTGAATACTACAGTAACAAAGAAACACAATGATGTGGCCCACCTTTGATGATGGAGTATTGGCCGGAATAAAATCACCAGGGTGAATACGACAGTAACAAAGAAACACAATGATGTGGCCCACCTTTGATGATGGAGTATTGGCTGGAATAAAATCACCAGGGTGAATACTACAGTAACAAAGAAACACAATGATGTGGCCCACCTTTGATGATGGAGTATTGGCCGGAATAAAATCACCAGGGTGAATACTACAGTAACAAAGAAACACAATAATGTGGCCCACCTTTGATGATGGAGTATTGGCCGGAATAAAATCACCAGGGTGAATACGACAGTAACAAAGAAACACAATGATGTGGCCCACCTTTGATGATGGAGTATTGGCCGGAATAAAATCACCAGGGTGAATACGACAGTAACAAAGAAACACAATGATGTGGCCCACCTTTGATGATGGAGTATTGGCCGGAATAAAATCACCAGGGTGAATACGACAGTAACAAAGAAACACAATGATGTGGCCCACCTTTGATGATGGAGTATTGGCCGGAATAAAATCACCAGGGTGAATACGACAGTAACAAAGAAACACAATGATGTGGCCCACCTTTGATGATGGAGTATTGGCCGGAATAAAATCACCAGGGTGAATACGACAGTAACAAAGAAACACAATGATGTGGCCCACCTTTGATGATGGAGTATTGGCCGGAATAAAATCACCAGGGTGAATACGACAGTAACAAAGAAACACAATGATGTGGCCCACCTTTGATGATGGAGTATTGGCCGGAATAAAATCACCAGGGTGAATACTACAGTAACAAAGAAACACAATAATGTGGCCCACCTTTGATGATGGAGTATTGGCCGGAATAAAATCACCAGGGTGAATACTACAGTAACAAAGAAACACAATGATGTGGCCCACCTTTGATGATTGAGTATTGGCCGGAATAAAATCACCAGGGTGAATACTACAGTAACAAAGAAACACAATAATGTGGCCCACCTTTGATGATGGAGTATTGGCCGGAATAAAATCACCAGGGTGAATACGACAGTAACAAAGAAACACAATGATGTGGCCCACCTTTGATGATGGAGTATTGGCCGGAATAAAATCACCAGGGTGAATATGACAGTAACAAAGAAACACAATGATGTGGCCCACCTTTGATGATGGAGTTCAGCAGGGTTTTCACCAGAGCCAGTTCACCAATCCATACATTGGTGTCCACTATCATGTACGCCACCTGACACAGAGAGAGAGAGAGAGAGAGAGAGAGAGAGAGAGAGAGAGAGAGAGAGAGAGAGAGAGAGAGAGAGAGAGAGAGAGAGAGAGAGAGAGAGAGAGAGAGAGAGAGAGAGAGAGAGAGAGAGAGAGAGAGAGAGAGAGAGAGAGAGAGAGAGAGAGAGAGAGAGAGAGAGAGAGAGAGAGAGAGAGAGAGAGAGAGAGAGAGAGAGAGAGAGAGAGAGAGAGAGAGAGAGAGATGTAGATAAATTGAAAGGTAAATAGATACAATCCATACATTAGTGTCCACAACAATGCACACAACCTGACAGAGAGAGAGAGAGAGAGAGAGAGAGAGAGAGAGAGAGAGAGAGAGAGAGAGAGAGAGAGAGAGAGATGTAGATAAATAGAGGCAAATGGATACAATCCATACATTAGTGTCCACAACAATGCACACAACCTGACACACAGAGAGAGAGAGAGACAGAGAGAGAGAGAGAGAGAGAGAGAGAGAGAGAGAGAGAGAGAGAGAGAGAGAGAGAGAGAGAGAGAGAGAGAGAGAGAGAGAGAGAGAGATGTAGATAAATAGAGAGGCAAATGGATACAATCCATACGTAGGTGTCCACTACAATGCACACCACCCGACGTAGATGGACAGAAAGAATTTGAATTTGAATGGTTTATCTTTTCATGGCGTCAGGCTTTCAACCTCTGGACACAATTGGGGGAAGTGGGGAAGGGGCCAGCATGGACTGAAGCGAACATGTCGGCCCACAAATCATTGCAACAGCAATGCTCTTGGCATCATGGTATCCACATCGCGGTAGATCCAGCATTATTAGAATCCCGTCACTGATGTCACAACAGGGGAAAGAACCGGGGCCCAGCCATACCAGGTGTTTGTTTGATCAGCGTCAAAACCTTACTGCAATCATTGAACAAACCATAGTAATAATTCAGGAAATGTCAGTGATTATTTCTTTGCTGATGACACAAACATGTAGTCTTGGCAAACATTGTTAAACATGTTTTGAGATTTGGGGTAATCATTTAAGTAAACTAGTGTAAAGATAAAAACTACTAAAGTGCTGATTATTTTTACTTGATACTACGACGACTCCATTATATTAGGTGACTCACCTCACGGTTGGAGTTCAGAGCTGATACAGGGGTGGGAGGTCTGACGTTCTGGGTGTCTTGGACATGATGGGTTAACACCCCGATGGCCTGCAAAACATGCATACTCTTCACAACAAGTTAAACACCATATGTTCTGGACATGATGGGTTAACACCCCGATGGCCTGCAAAACATGTATACTCTTCACAACAAGTTAGACACCATATGTTCTGGACATGATGGGTTAACACCCCGATGGCCTGCAAAACATGCACACTCTTCACAACAAGTTAAACACCATATGTTCTGGACATGATGGGTTAACACCCCGATGGCCTGCAAAACATGTACATTCTTCACAACAACTTAAACACCATATGTTCTGGACATGATGGGTTAACACCCCGATGGCCTGCAAAACATGTACACTCTTCACAACAAGTTAGACACCATATGTTCTGGACACGATGGGTTAACACCCCGATGGCCTGCAAAACATGTACACTCTTCACAACAACTTAAACACCATATGTTCTGGACACAAGTTAACACCCCGATGGCCTGCAAAACATGTACACTCTTCACAACAACTTAAACACCATATGTTCTGGACACAAGTTAACACCCCGATGGCCTGCAAAACATGTACACTCTTCACAACAAGTTAAACACCATATGTTCTGGACATGATGGGTTAACACCCCGATGGCCTGCAAAACATGTACACTCTTCACAACAAGTTAAACACCATATGTTCTGGACATGATGGGTTAACACCCCGATGGCCTGCAAAACATGTATACTCTTCACAACAAGTTAGACACCATATGTTCTGGACATGATGGGTTAACACCCCGATGGCCTGCAAAACATGTACACTCTTCACAACAAGTTAGACACCATATGTTCTGGACATGATGGGTTAACACCCCGATGGCCTGTAAAACATGTACACTCTTCACAACAAGTTAAACACCATATGTTCTGGACACGATGGGTTAACACTCCGATAGCCTGTAAAACATGTACACTCTTCACAACAAGTTAGACACCATATGTTCTGGACATGATGGGTTAACACTCAAATAGCCTGCAAAACATGTACACTCTTCACAACAAGTTAGACACCATATGTTCTGGACTGCCTGTAAAACATGTACACTCTTCACAACAAGTTAGACACCATATGTTCTGGACACGATGGGTTAACACCCTGACAGCCTGTAAAACATGTACACTCTTCACAACAAGTTAGACACCATATGTTCTGGACACAAGTTAACACTCCGATAGCCTGTAAAACATGTACACTCTTCACAACAAGTTAGACATCATATGTTCTGGACATGATGGGTTAACACTCCGATAGCCTGTAAAACATGTACACTCTTCACAACAAGTTAGACACCATATGTTCTGGACTGCCTGTAAAACATGTACACTCTTCACAACAAGTTAGACACCATATGTGACCCAGCACCACGAAATGGACAAACTGACAATTCTGAGACAATTATACATTTGAAAACTTCAGACAATTCTCTTTCTAATGACACAAGAACCATTCTTGTATCTTTTTTCCTACCAGAGTTAATATGAGCATTCAAAGTTAGTAGGGTGAGCGTCGACCATTTTAAGAAAACACTGTCTAAAGTCTAGCCTAGCTGAAGAAAATGCATTGACCTACCCATTATAAAACACTTATAAGAATATTTAGAGACCATATTCAATATTATCCTTTATACAATGAACGATAAGGTGTTACTGTTACATAACACAAAAAATACCCACAACTCAAAATTGACAAAAATTAGATTTTTGACTTTGCAAACCTGTTGTAAGAAACTAGCCCAGCGACTTGATGTCCCTTTTGTGGTGCTGGGTCACAAATAACAGTGAGAAACTAGCCCAGCGACTGAATGTCCCTTTAGTGGTGCTGGGTCACATATAACAGTGAGAAACTAGCCCAGCGACTTAATGTCCCTTTAGTGGTGCTGGGTCACATCTGTATTATATGTGAGAAACTAGCCCAGCGACTTAATGTCCCTTTGGTGGTGCTGGGTCACATCTGTATTATATGTGAGAAACTAGCCCAGCGACTTAATGTCCCTTTAGTGGTGCTGGGTCACATCTGTATTATATGTGAGAAACTAGCCCAGCGACTTAATGTCCCTTTCGTGGTGCTGGGTCACATCTGTATTATATGTGAGAAACTAGCCCAGCGACTTAATGTCCCTTTCGTGGTGCTGGGTCACATCTGTATTATGTGAGAAACTATCCCAGCGACTTAATGTCCCTTTCGTGGTGCTGGGTCACATCTGTATTATGTGTGAGAAACTAGCCCAGCGACTTAATGTCCCTTTCATGGTGCTGGGTCACATCTGTATTATATGTGAGAAACTAGCCCAGCGACTTAATGTCCCTTTCATGGTGCTGGGTCACATCTGTATTATATGTGAGAAAACTAGCCCAGCGACTTAATGTCCCTTTCGTGGTGCTGGGTCACATCTGTATTATATGTGAGAAACTAGCCCAGCGACTTAATGTCCCTTTCGTGGTGCTGGGTCACATCTGTATTATATGTGAGAAACTAGCCCAGCGACTTAATGTCCCTTTCGTGGTGCTGGGTCACATCTGTATTATGTGTGAGAAACTAGCCCAGCGACTTAATGTCCCTTTCGTGGTGCTGGGTCACATCTGTATTATGTGTGAGAAACTAGCCCAGCGACTTAATGTGCCTTTAGTGGTGCTGGGTCACATCTGTATTATATGTGAGAAACTAGCCCAGCGACTTAATGTCCCTTTGGTGGTGCTGGGTCACATCTGTATTATATGTGAGAAACTAGCCCAGCGACTTAATGTCCCTTTAGTGGTGCTGGGTCACATCTGTATTATGTGTGAGAAACTAGCCCAGTGACTTAATGTCCCTTTCGTGGTGCTGGGTCACATCTGTATTATATGTGAGAAACTAGCCCAGCGACTTAATGTCCCTTTTGTGGTGCTGGGTCACATCTGTATTATATGTGAGAAACTAGCCCAGCGACTTAATGTCCCTTTCATGGTGCTGGGTCACATCTGTATTATGTGAGAAACTAGCCCAGCAACTTAATGTCCCTTTAGTGGTGCTGGGTCACATCTGTATTATATGTGAGAAACTAGCCCAGCGACTTAATGTCCCTTTGGTGGTGCTGGGTCACATCTGTATTATATGTGAGAAACTAGCCCAGCGACTTAATGTCCCTTTCGTGGTGCTGGGTCACATCTGTATTATATGTGAGAAACTAGCCCAGCAACTTAATGTCCCTTTAGTGGTGCTGGGTCACATCTGTATTATATGTGAGAAACTAGCCCAGCGACTTAATGTCCCTTTGGTGGTGCTGGGTCACATCTGTATTATATGTGAGAAACTAGCCCAGCGACTTAATGTCCCTTTGGTGGTGCTGGGTCACATCTGTATTATATGTGAGAAACTAGCCCAGCAACTTAATGTCCCTTTAGTGGTGCTGGGTCACATCTGTATTATATGCGAGAAACTAGCCCAGCGACTTAATGTCCCTTTGGTGGTGCTGGGTCACATCTGTATTATATGTGAGAAACTAGCCCAGCGACTTAATGTCCCTTTAGTGGTGCTGGGTCACATCTGTATTATATGTGAGAAACTAGCCCAGCGACTTAATGTCCCTTTCGTGGTGCTGGGTCACACCTGTATTATATGTGAGAAACTAGCCCAGCGACTTAATGTCCCTTTCGTGGTGCTGGGTCACATCTGTATTATATGTGAGAAACTAGCCCAGCGACTTAATGTCCCTTTCATGGTGCTGGGTCACATCTGTATTATATGTGAGAAACTATCCCAGCGACTTAATGTCCCTTTAGTGGTGCTGGGTCACATCTGTATTATGTGAGAAACTAGCCCAGCGACTTAATGTCCCTTTAGTGGTGCTGGGTCACATCTGTATTATATGTGAGAAACTAGCCCAGCGACTTAATGTCCCTTTCGTGGTGCTGGGTCACCCTCTGTATTATATGTGAGAAACTAGCCCAGCGACTTAATGTCCCTTTCGTGGTGCTGGGTCTGTATTATATGTGAGAAACTAGCCCAGCGACTTAATGTCCCTTTGGTGGTGCTGGGTCACATCTGTATTATATGTGAGAAACTAGCCCAGCGACTTAATGTCCCTTTCGTGGTGCTGGGTCACATCTGTATTATATGTGAGAAACTAGCCCAGCGACTTAATGTCCCTTTCGTGGTGCTGGGTCACATATAACAGTGAGAAACTAGCCCAGCGACTTAATGTCCCTTTTGTGGTGCTGGGTCACATCTGTATTATGTGAGAAACTAGCCCAGCGACTTAATGTCCCTTTGGTGGTGCTGGGTCACATCTGTATTATATGTGAGAAACTAGCCCAGCGACTTAATGTCCCTTTGGTGGTGCTGGGTCACAAAACTCACATAGGTTCTGGACATGAATGGTTAACCCTCCAACTGCCAGTAGAACATGTACACTGTTCACAACAAGTTAGACACCACATGTTCTGGACACAAATGGTTAACCCTCCAACGGCCTATAAAAGATGTACACTGTTCAAAACAAGTTAGACACCACATGTTCTGGACATGAATGGTTAACCCTCCAACTGCCTGTAAAACATACATTTTATACAATTACACACAAAAACTCTTTACAGTTACATTTCACTTTCTGTGTTATTCACTTATTGAACATATGAACAATTAAAAAAATCATCAATATCTCTCAATAAGGCTAACCTTTTTTTTTTTAAATGCACTTTTTTTTTTTTTTCTTCATAATAATATTAATATCGTTTGAAGCCACTATAAGCATAACCTGAACTGACAACAATAATGAAAAAGAAGCAAACCAATCAAACAACAAATAAACGACAACAACAATAATGAAAAAGAAGCAAACCAATCAAACAACAAATAAACGACAACAAAAAGAAGGAAAAGAAGATAAAGGAAGAAAACCTTACTTCAGTCGTTTTCAAGTTGGATTTTTCCCGCCATTCACGTAATTCTTGCAGCTGAAACGTGGGACAAACAACAGAGGGTAGCTCATCTTATTGGTTCAAATCAAACTTACAATACACATTCTGTAGGTGCTTTTCACAGATGAACAGTGAAATTTATTGGTTCAAATCAAACTTACAATACACATTCTGTAGGTGCTTTTCACAGATGAACAGTGAAATTTATTGGTTCAAATCAAACTTACAATACACATTCTGTAGGTGCTTTTCACAGATGAAAAGTGAAATTTTCACAAAGTTAGCTTTGAGCAAAGGGAATTCAGAATTTACAAAAAATATAAACATCACATATTCTATTACATTGAACATGGATTAATTGGATTAAACAACTTCTATTAAACAGACATTTGCAGCTACAAAATACTGTGCAATTGAGAACAATCTAAGGCTTACGAAATGTATTCAACAAATATTATATAGAAAATAGGCTTCATCTCGTAACTGAAAATTTTATGGAAATATGCAACATTCCGCTTAAAGATAGAACAAAAATTAAAGATAAGCACTTGAAACAAAAAACAGACGTGAATGCTGAAAATCAACAGCATAGTATATACTAGTAGTATAAATACTGATGAATTCACAAAATAAAAAGTTTAAACAACCGTAAAGAAAAACTGAATTGTCACATGAAAGTATGCATGCACACACACACAAGTTTTGTATAATATGCGAGACAATCACACACATACACACACGCTAAAAGTAATGCAAAGAACTCCACCACACAAAGCACAGTGTAAACTCACGTCCAACATTATCTGGTCATTGTCGCTATCCCGGATATCCAGACCGAAATACTCGTCCACATCCATCCCATCATGATCTGCTCCCCCACCACCCCCACCCCCACCCCCACCATCATCATCATTATTCAGAGGGGTGATGGGAAAGGCACAGACACTTTGGTTCCCCGTCAAACCGCTGGTAGCATCAGACCGTCCCCAGGTTGGAGTGACCGCGTTGTGTTGCGTTTCTCGATTCAACGGTGACAGGTGTTGACTTTGGTTTGACAAACTGGAAACGCTTGAAACAATGGGGTTGGAGCTGAGGAGCGTCTTTGCGCGTAGAACCGGTGTGAAGGCGGAGAAAGTTGAACCTGCGTCCAACCTGTGTGGAGTTTGTGAGGGCGTTGCCTGTGGTGTGGAGGAAAATGTGTCGCTCAACACACTACAGTCTGCGTTCAACTGACCCAGAGTGTGTAAAGAATGCGTCAAACTCTGTGTGGTCAAGAGTGTATTGGTCAACACACCAGAGTTCGACTGGTCAGTAGTGTGTGTAGAATGCGTCCAATTCTGTGTGGTCAAGGGTGTATTGGTCAACACACCTGAGTGTGACTGGTCCGTAGTGTGTAAAGAATGCGTTACGCTTTGTGTCGTCAAGGGTGTGCTGCTAAACAAAGCACAATCTCCACTCGATCTCTGTGGGGTGTGTGAGAGATGCTCTGCCTGATATGCATTTGAACTACTGAGGACCGATGATAGAGCGCTTTCCTTGCAGCTCAGCCTTGCTGGAACTGAAGTTTGCAAAACTGAGTGTGGGTTCTTGCCCACGAGAGCTTTCTTCCATTGTCTCTTGGCTCTGCGGATTTGGCGCTTTTCCTCGGCACGGAAAGAGGCGGAGTGATTTCTGCCTGTGTGTGAAGTGGAGGGAAACGCGTAAGGAGAGGCTCTTGTGATTTGTGCCTGTCTGTCTGAACAGGAAGTAGATGGACAGGGGACGGAAGACACAGACTGCTGGTTGACGGAACACGATGCTCTGCGGGTTGTCCATCCCACGCCGTCATTGGCATTTCTGCTGCCACTGACGCTGTCACTGACGTTAATGCTGCCACTAACACTTCTGCTGTCACTGACATTTCTGCTGCCAGTGACGTTTCCGCTGCTACTGACATTTCTGCTGCTACTGATGTTTCCGCTGCCACCGACATTTCTGCTGTCAATGACATTTCTGCTGTCACTGACATTTCTGCTGTCACTGACATTTGTGCTGTCACTGACATTTCCGCTGCCCATTGCCAGCTGCTGTGAAGAGGCGACCTTTGTCCTTTTGGATTTCTTGGCGGCAGGTTCTGACACACTACTCAAAGTCTCACCCCCCACGGAGCGTGGCGCGACCACGAACGTCCCCTTCCTGAACTTCCTTTCATCATCAAAGGCAGTGCTGTAGTCCACAGGAACGTTGACGGGCTGCCGCACCGGGGCTGAGTTGGCTGCAGTTGCAGTTCTACAAACAAAAGGCACGGAGGAACTGGAAGCTGCGTGGGACTGGAGAGCGTTTTTCGCTGATTTCAAGCTGGTCCTCATCACTTTGGGATCGTTGGTGCCATGACCTTCAAGTACATCTCTTCCCGAAGAAGTTGATGACATTTGCCCTGCCACGTTGGCCCCAGAATCTCTGTTGAAGGTCGATTCTAGCGTTCGCTTCCCTCCAGCCGAGCCACCAGAACCCTGCGCCCTGACATTGGCGCATTTTTCCACGATGTTTCTGTACACCTGAGTGGAGGAGGAGGAAGCGTTTGTCTGACTCTGAGCCGATGCTTTCCTGATATCGGAGCATTTCTTCGCGATGTTTTTGTACAGCTGAGTCGATGAAGCATTTTTTTGTACCGGCATTTGGCCAGAATTTGTAGAACTGGCGTTTTTCTCAGAACTATAACTCACAGATCGGACAGAATTACAGCGAGTTGAGGACGACTGCACAGAATCACCGTAAATTGAAGAAGTGGAACCTCCTCCAATCCCTGCTATCCCACTGTCCTTCCTTTTGTGCGCAGCGCTGACGATCCGCCAGCCGCTAACGGTTGGCTCACGGATTATGCTTAACTGTTCAGCCGTCAATTCCCCATCATTATTCGCCGGTGCAGCGTGGCTCGCTTGGGAACATCTTCCTCCTGATGGATGATCCATAGACCTTTTGCGTTTGTGACTTCCCCTTGTCGGAACGTCAGCCATTCTCTCCCCTTCGTTCGTCAATGGACGAAGCTCAGCGTTGCCCGTGGCTATGGACTGTGATACACCGTCGATTTCTGAGTTGTCGTCGCAGGTCAGATCCAAATCATCGTCAATGTCATCGTCACAATCGTCATCAGCCTCGTTTTCCTCAGCGTCGTCTGCTGGTTTGGTTGGAAGGTGTTTGTTGCGATGATAGCTGGCTATGTCCCTTTCCTTGTGCCGCTCCTTCTTCCTCTTCTTCTTCTTCTTCTTCGTCTGGGAAGACTGAAACAAGTCAAACACACTGCAACGTTGTGCTTTAGGATTGTTTCATGTCTTTATTTCCGTCACTGCAGAAATAGCTTTGATTCTTTGATTCGTGACAACTAATCATAATGTCACTGTGTGTGTGTGTGTGTGTGTGTGTGTGTGTGTGTGTGTGTGTGTGTATGTGTGTCCTTACTGTCAAGTCAAGTAAAATCAATATCATCTTTATTGATGGCTTGTTTTCATCCTACCCTCCTCTGTGTGTGTGTGTCTCTGTGTGTCTGAGTGTGTGTGTGTGTGTCTGTGTGTGTGTGTGTGTGTGTGTGTCATCTGGCTGGTCATCTGGTTGAAGTAGTACACTAATACTAACCCTAGGTATAACCCAGGACTGGTCATCTGGTTGAAGTAGTACACTAATACTAACCCTAGGTATAACCCAGGACTGGTCATCTGGTTGAAGTAGTACACCAATACTAACCCTAGGTATAACCCAGGAGGACTGGTCATGTGGTTGAAGTAGTACACTAATACTAACCCTAGGTATAACCCAGGACTGGTCATCTGGTTGAAGTAGTACACTAATACTAACCCTAGGTATAACCCTGGACTGGTCATCTGGTTGAAGTAGTACACTAATACTAACCCTAGGTATAACCCAGGAGGACTGGTCATGTGGTTGAAGTAGTACACTAATACTAACCCTAGGTATAACCCAGGAGGACTGGTCATGTGGTTGAAGTAGTACACCAATACTAACCCTAGGTATAACCCAGGACAGGTCATCTGGTTGAAGTAGTACACTAATACTAACCCTAGGTATAACCGAGGAGGACTGGTCATGTGGTTGAAGTAGTACACCAATACTAACCCTAGGTATAACTATAACCCAGGACGACTGGTCATGTGGTTGAAGTAGTACACCAATACTAACCCTAGGTATAACCCAGGAGGACTGGTCATCTGGTTGAAGTAATACACTAGTACTAACCCTAGGTATAACCCAGGAGGACTGGCCAGTCATCTGGTTGAAGTAGTAGACTCGGTCAGGGTGACTTGTCGACCGCTGGGCGATCCACCCAGGGGGCAGCACAGGCTCACTGTCGCCGGCTCCGTCACTCAATGTCGCAGTCACTAACATTGATCTCTTGTGCGCCATGGGAACCACCTGTCATAGCCCTGAAGACGCAAAACAACAAGGTGGTTTAACCCTTTCACCGCCAATGTCGCATTTTAGCACCACATTGATTATAATACCTATGTCACTAAAAGGCATCAAATTGAGGTATATTATCCAAAGACCCCAATGTCTTAGTTTTGGGAAGTAAGGGTAGATCTTAATTTATATATATCACAGAAGACTCACCAGTACTGCAGATGGATTTTATTCTCTACCCAGGTAGATTTGATGGACATTTTGGGCTAAAATATGGCTGGCGGTGAAAGGGTTAAAAGAAGGGAACAGCCTTATATCTATCCCCCTAAGATGGGGTGATATTGTAGTAGTAGTAGTAGTAGTAGTAGTAGTAGTAGTAGTACAGTAGTTCAAATCAACAAGGTGGGTTAAAAGAAGGGAACAGCCTTATATCTATCCCCCTAAGATGGGGTGATATTGTAGTAGTAGTAGTAGTAGTAGTAGTAGTAGTAGTACAGTAGTTCAAATCAACAAGGTGGGTTAAAAGAAGGGAACAGCCTTATATCTATCCCCCTAAGATGGGGTGATATTGTAGTAGTAGTAGTAGTAGTAGTAGTAGTAGTAGTAGTACAGTAGTTCAAATCAACAAGGTGGGTTAAAAGAAGGGAACAGCCTTATATCTATCCCCCTAAGATGGGGTGATATTGTAGTAGTAGTAGTAGTAGTAGTAGTAGTAGTAGTAGTACAGTAGTTCAAATCAACAAGGTGGGTTAAAAGAAGGGAACAGCCTTATATCTATCCCCCTAAGATGGGGTGATATTGTAGTAGTAGTAGTAGTAGTAGTAGTAGTAGTAGTAGTACAGTAGTTCAAATCAACAAGGTGGTTTAAAAGAAGGGAACAGCCTTATAAGTTATATCTATCCCCCTAAGATGGGGTGATATTGTAGTAGTAGTAGTAGTAGTAGTAGTAGTAGTAGTAGTAGTAGTAGTAGTAGTAGTAGTAGTAGTAGTAGTAGTACAGTAGTTCAAAGCAACAAGGTGGGTTAAAAGAAGGGAACAGCCTTATATCTATCCCCCTAAGATGGGGTGATATTGTAGTAGTAGTAGTAGTAGTAGTAGTAGTAGTATTAGGTATTAGGTACTTTATAGTCACAGAGGCGTCTCTGTGAAATTCGGGTTGCTCCCACCTGGAGAGCGCGTCGCAGCCAGAGGCGCGCCACCCAATTTTTAAAAAAAAAATTTAATGCGATTTTTGTCACTGATGAGGGGGGGGGGGGGGGGGGGGGGGGATTTGACCAAATGACAACTTTTTCGTTGCCACTGGGTTTAACGTATGCTAAGTGCATGGGCACACGGGACCTCGGTTTATCGTCTCATCCGAAAGACTCCACGTTCAGACCGTTACAGCCTAGTGCAGAATGAGAGGAAAAAATCCCCTGTACCCAGGTTCGAACTCGGGTTTACTTGACACGAAGCGAACACGATACCACTGTGCCACTCTACACCTACTAGTAGTAGTAGTAGTAGTAGTAGTAGTAGTAGTAGTAGTAGTAGTAGTAGTAGTAGTAGTAGTAGTAGTAGTACAGTAGTTCAAAGCAACAAGGTGGTTTAAAAGAAGGGAACAGCCTTATATCTATCCCCCTAAGATGGGGTGATATAGTAGTAGTAGTAGTAGTAGTAGTAGTAGTCTAGTAGTAGTAGTAGTAGTAGTAGTAGTAGTAGTACAGTAGTTCAAAGCAACAAGGTGGGTTAAAAGAAGGGAACAGCCTTATATCTATCCCCCTAAGATGGGGTGATATAGTAGTAGTAGTAGTAGTAGTAGTAGTAGTAGTAGTAGTAGTAGTAGTAGTAGTAGTAGTAGTAGTAGTAGTAGTAGTAGTAGTAGTAGTAGAGTTCAGGGCAAGTGGGCCTCGCAGCCCTTTTACGCCCTTTCTCGTTTGTTACTTTGTTGTTTTCGTGGTGGTTGCTACTTAAAGTCTTAAGCTAATCTAGAAGTTCATCAAAATTTGAATGGACTTTTTTTTTATTCAACAAAACAATTTTTTTTTAAATTAAAGGATCTTGGTCCAGAAGATTTTTGAAAGAGTTTGTGTTAGGTGCAGCTTTAATGTTAGTTGACAAATTATTCCAGTCTTGGACAAGTCTGTAGGAAAAATAAAATTTGCGAATGTTAGTAATAGTAGCTGAAAATCTTAAGAATAATTTCTCTGTACTATTTTGTGTCTAGTCTGTGGTATTTTTGACAACAAATGTGTTAAAGTCTATATCCTCAATGTTATTTACATACTTGTATGAGATCTCCTCTGAGTCTTCTTCTATATTCAAGGAAGACGCTTCCATTAGGCTTCTTTCTTCAATAAATAACTAAAAAGGCATTAGTGTTGTTGGGTTTTTTGTTTTTGCTTGCTTTTCCAGACTGGGATACTGTGCCTCATATAATTTTAATAATTCACAAAATAAAGAAATAACTGTTACAAAGTCAAATTAATATATGTTGTGTGCACCGTTGAAATATGAAGCACCTTGTATTGTGCAAAGTACACCGTGTTTTCTCAGCAAAGTTCATCGTTTCATCGTTTCATATCTTTTAAATATCATCTTAAACAACAAAAGAACAAACGATTAATGTAATATTTAATATCTACCCGAACTTATAAAATACCAAAACCAAATTACTCTCTTCATATTTTTAACTCCTTCGCATCGCAACGATTTTGAATTATTAAAAAAACTCGCAAATCACTTCAGTCATACACACAAACAAAACATACATAAACAAATGGAGAAATGAAAGAAGATTACAGGTTTTTACTTCAGGTTTAGACATAGGGAAATGGTAGATCAGACTTTTTATAGACTTTATATAGAAAAACTACACCGATTGGTGTCCCCACAATTATTAAACCACTACAAAAGTAGTCAGAGGCAAAATTGGTGGATTTGTATTAATCCCTACTATCTAATCTATTTAACTTAATACTTACCAACACCTGAAACAACTGCATTAGCGTTAAGCGACCTGGAGCTATACCATAGCATATAGAAAAACGAAAGTAGGCCTCTGGCCTTGACCCCTAGCCGGAGGACGACGCAGCACGACGACGACTCCTTCACGATCAGGAAGGTAGTTGTCGCCCAGACCGCCGTCTCCCTCTAAAATCAGTGAGTACGGGGACAAGCTCCCATCAGCCACCCCCTATATTGTTTTTTAGTGGGTATATCATTGCAATGATGTTTTGGGGCAATATTTGGGGCACACACACCCCCCCCCCTTTTTTCCCCAACCCTTTTGCCTAGGATTACCTAGTTGTCTAAGGGGAAAAAAAGGAGTACAAAGGGTTCTGTTTTTCAGAAGAGTGTTAGTGGGAAAAAAGCTCCCAGGTCTTACTCTCACTCTGTGATTTGGGGGTATTGAAGCATCTACCCTCCTCCGCTTTGGTAATCTGCAGTTGTTTCAGGTGTTGGTACAGTATGGTTAAAGTAGATTGGTGGATTTTTATTAATCCCTACTATCTATTTAACTTAATACTTACCAACACCTGAAACAAACGAGGTACCCTCCCTTGTATCCTCCCTCACTAATAAAGATGCTTCCTGTAAAATTTTGTAATGGCGGAAGTAGGCGCTCATTGGCCTAGAAACTGAACGGATGGATTTATCCGAAGATTCCTTAGAACAGAAACGGCCTGCTTCGTCCCTAGGAAGAGGAGAATGGACCACGGGGTCAACTTGAACTTTAGGAGAAACATTCGAGTTTGAGCCAGAAGTGGCCATATCGTGTACGTGCGCGCGTGCACTGGAGCACGGCGAGTGAGCGACGCGACAAAGAAAATTATATCTCAAGTTCTAGAAAAGAGAGAACTATCAAAACTGAGCCAATCGAGACTCAGATACACCCTATGTCCGATGATAGGAGGAAAAGGAACAAACCCACCTAGTTAGAGTGTAATATGAATAAAAAGTCAAGAGTGCTGGTAGCCCAGGTCTGCCATGAACGCTGGAAAATTGTAATGGCGGAAGTAGGCGCTCATTGGCCTAGCCACCGCTAGACCGGTAAGGGGGGATCACTCCCGCCCCACATCCGGCTAGGGGTCAAGGCCAGAGGCCTACTTTCGTTTTTCTATGTGCTATGGCATAGCTCCAGGTCGCTTAACGCTAATGCAGTTGTTTCAGGTGTTGGTACAGTATGGTTAAAGTAGATTGTGGTATTTTTAAGGGAGTGAAGATAAGAAGTGACCAAGGTACGGTGTGTACACAGATTTACTTCCCGGCAAATGCATCAAATTGACAGCTATCTTATCTATTAATTCTGGACATATATGGCCGGAACGACTTGAATGAGTTAAATATCATCTTCTTCTTGCATAGCATCCTCCATCAACGATTTGATGATCATGATGCTTATCATTGTAAACAACAAACGCTTTCCTAGTCTTTACTTTCTCAAATCCAATCATATTCCGTGCTGCGCATCTTCGTCTTAGTTCTTCTTCTTCGCCTTAGGCAGCCAACTTCATCACTTTGAAGATTCTGCTGCACTTTAGGGGGTAGTATGAAAAAGCAAGAACAAAAGTTGAGCAAAGATAGTGTAGAAAGTGAACCCTCTTTGAGTTTGAACCCCTGTACGTCAATAATTGCTGATAAACGGCAGGTGGACATTACTTCATCTTCTTTCAATAACTAGCCTCCTTCAACATTTTGAAGATTATCATACTAAATTACTATAATAAGGGGCTTCTGTAAATATCATCCAAATGAATGGCTGCCCAGATGGTCAGCTACAAGGGGACAAGAAAGGAAGGGGGTGAGCGATTGTGGAGAGGGGGGGGGGGGGTGCATGGAAGTCCTTTCCCCCTCACTTCCCCTTCCCTGGAGCTGATCATCTGGGCAGCGCTTACTCCCCAGATTGACTTTTATACCGGAAACCCCCCTTTGTAATGCATCATAACCGTCAATATGATGATGTAGGATGTTCAGAGAAAGAAGAAGGAGAAAATCAGTCATGTGCATAACAATTGCATCACAGATAAACTGCTCTAATATTTTACATGTTATACACGTATCTGTATCTGTATCTGTATTTGTTACGTTGACACCCACCCACCCACCCACCCACCTACACTTCCCCCTCCTTACAAACCATACTTAGGGCTAGGTTAGGTTGCTGCTGGACGTGGCATCATGTTGGTGTCCCGCTGAACGGGCGCTGGCTGGCCAGGTCACTAAAACTAGAAGTTTTTTTATTATTGTTTTTTTTTTAAAGATGTGCTCTCCCTAAAGTTTGTCGATATAATGCCACAGTGTGGCGCTTTCGACTATGATCAAGATCAAGATCAAGATCAAGAAGGAGCCTATGAAGGCTATTGCTCAACAGAAAGGGGAGAAAACTTGTACTTGTTCACATGAGACTCACAGGCCTGTAATTTCCTGGATCTGTTCTTGTTCTTTTTTTAAAAATAAATTATGGCTATATTAGTATATAACCTCTGCCGTTTTCCAATCTGCTGGGAGTTCCCCTGATTCTAAACTTTTATTAAATAAAATTGTTACAAAGTTTAGAAGTTTAGAAATAAAAAGCCATTCTCTTAAAAAGATTTATCTTTTCTTTTTTTTTACTAGTTTTTGATGTAAGAGACGCAAACCACTAAATAATTTTTCTAGTCAAATTCATTGAGAAGGGGCGTAATAAGGGCTGAGTGGCCTATACATACTACATAGCCCTACACCACCTACCTGTTAAAGGAAGTGCTAGTTCTGTTATCTGTATCACGAGTGTATCAACTATCATAGTATCATACACTGCATGTAGTTCTTTTAAGTTAAGAGTACTTACTTAAAATGTAAGTACCCTGGCTGCCTGGCTGGGTACTCCCCCTTAGTTTTTCGTCGATAAATTGCCACAAATGGCCCTTTCAGAAACAGAAACAGAAACTCTGGCTTGGATCATGATCATCCCCCAATGTAGGGTGGTTATAAAATTTTTAAAAAATGTGTACTTTTTGTCAAATCCTAATGAAATTTATGTCATTGGAAAGAGCTTTAAAATGATACCCAAATTATCAAAATCGGTCGAAAATTGAGAAAGTTACGACGTTTTAAAATGTTAGCTTTTTTTACATGAGCTATATAAGAAAAAGTTGATCAAGATTACCGGCCCTTACCGTATCAAGGTTTGGATGAATAAAACAGCCATAACTTTTTCTTTTTTTTACCAATAAACAAAACATTGGTACCAAAATAAAGCTTATTCAAAGGGGCTCAACCCCAAACATTAGACAGATTAGGCCTAAGCTTTTTGTGCGACTCACAAGATCGCAACATCAACATGCGCGTGACAGAAAACATGTCCGACAGTCTTCGACGTAACACCTCCCGACTTGTGGAGACCTTGAGAGCATGGGGGACTGTTCTTCTTTCTCTTTCCAGCCACTCACAGGCTGGCCTATGAAGAAGAAGAAGAAGAAGCTGCGGCTTGACCTAATTCCGAAGAACTGTTCTTCTTTCTCTTTCCAGCCACTCACAGGCTGGCCTATGAAGAAGAGAAGAAGAAGAAGAAGAAAGAGCGCTGTTGCAGTAGTCGAAAGAGGAAGAATCAACACAAATTATTTCCCATTTTTTTACTCACTTTTCTTTGGTGTTTTGGTTACTACTTCTCACGACCTGCGCGCTAAAAGCCGGATGTTGTCCTATATTAGGCTAAAGCTACCTTGACCATTTTGGATTGAAAGGGAGAGGACTCGGCGTTTCTTCGTTTCACATTGCAGTGTTCTCCCTTATCTAATAGTTCGTCTGCTATCAGCAACAATGGCGGGTCTGCTGGCAGGACGACTGGCGGTAGTCACAGGTAAAAGTACTAAAACACAGTAACATTGACGAAGTTAGCAACACTAAACACCCCCCCAAATTGCATGTTATTTGTTAGTTAGTTCTTCAGACCAAGGTCTATGACAATAGTTTGCTGCTATTCAGCCACATAAACATTTAAGTGGTTCATAAACTGCACACTTTGGAAACATTACTAAGAACTAAAGAAGTCGGTGTGCTTTTGTAGGGTTCAAAGGTCAAGCTTTGAATTAGTAGTAGTAGCAAAGATATTCTAAATATACAGTCTTTGGTGTCTCATTTAGAATATGGAAATTGTATTTGGTATCCAGGTTTAAAGAGACAGTCAGCTTTGATAGAAAAAGTACAGACGAGCAACTAAGTTAGTACAAGGTCTTCAAAATGTTTCTTATTCAGACAGGTTGAAAGAATTAAATTTACCTACATTAAAGGCAAGGAGAATTAGGGGTGACCTAATTCAAACTTATAAAATATTTAATAGTGTAGATGACCTAAATGTACATGACTTATTCACAATATCAGATTTTGACAAAACAAGGAACAGTACCGACAAAATATTTATTCAACATTGCAGGACTAATAATAGAAAATTTTATTTTACTAACAGAGTTGCACCTGTATGGAATAAATTACCACCTAACATGAAAAGAGCACAGAATACTAACATTTTTAAAAACCTTCTCAACGAATGGAATGACTATAAGGCAGTTATGTATGATTACGATGAATAATATTAATAAAAACTGAGTGTGCGACAGACCGAGACAAACAACTAAATAAAATAAAAGATGGGACAGGAAAGCCTTACGGCTATGTTTTGAGTCCCTAAATCCTAATCCTAATCCTAATCCTAGTAGATAGGGACAAAATAAGCCATCAAGCTTGAACTGAACTTCTTTTAGAAGGATTTTCCACCTCAAGACACTACTGTTTTACTGAAACAATAAAAGACTAAGGCGTGTGTGTGTGTGTGCGTATTCAAAACACACAGCATGCATGTGAATTCATTCATTGGTTAGTGACTTTCTATTTCAGGGGGTGGCAGCGGTATAGGGCGCGGTGTGTCACATGACTATAGGACTGTTCCATTTATATTTATAATAATAATAATAGGGGATACTTATACAGCGCGATACCCCACAATGGGCTCATCACGCTTTACAACAATATAAATGCATTACAAATCTTTCTTTTTTTTATAACTAAAAACAAAAACAAAAACAAAGCAAAAAACATATAGTTAACAGCATCATATTAAAGTGTCATACATCAAATCACAACTTGACTAAAAACATTTATCAATTAAGACAATATAAAGCAGCACGTCACACGAAAACTATGGGAAATATACAACTTTTAAAATATGACTGCACAGAAACAACAATACAATAATAACATACGGTACACTTACACGCCAACATCCACACCCACAGGCGCACGCGCACGCACACACGCACCCACCCACACTCACACACGCACACACGCGCGCGCGCGTGCGCACACGTGCACGCACGCACACGCACACACACACACACACACACACACACACAGAACTGGACGCTGTTGACTGACCGCAAGACCAAAACACAGGCAAGTCAACGGCAGAAGGGGGGGGGGGGGGGGATAAGAAAAGGGGATGGAAAAAAAAAAAAAAAAGTAAGAGACAGACAGAGAGAGAGAGGAGAGAGAGAGACAGAGAGACAGAGGGAGACAAACACAGAGAGTGTGTGAGTGTGACGGAAACACAGAGAGAGAGAGAGACAGAGAGAGAGAGAGCCAGGGACCGAGAGAGACAAGTCAGAAGGGCGTGGCATAGACTTTTAGTTGGGAAAATACAACCGGAAGAGGTGAGTTTTCAATGCTTTTTTGAAAGAAGACTCTGATGGGGGGTGGCAGCGGTATAGGGCGCGGTGTGTCACATGACTCTAGGACTGTACCATTTCTATTTCAGGGGTGGCAGCAGTATAGGGCGTGGTGTGTCACATGACTCTAGGACTGTACCATTTCTATTTCAGGGGTGGCAGCGGCATAGGGCGCGGTGTGTCCACTGACTCTAGGACTGTTCCATTTCTATTTCAAGGGGCGACAGCGGTATAGGGTGCGCGATGTGTCACATGACTCTAGGACTGTTCCATTTATATTTCAGGGGGTGGCAGCAGTATAGGGTGCTGTGTCACATGACTCTAGGACTGTTCCATTTTTGTTTCAAGGGGTGGCAGCGGTATAGGTCCAATGACTCTAGGACTGTACCATTTCTATTTCAGGGGGTGGCAGCGGTATAGGGCGTGCGGTGTGTCCGCTGACTCTAGGACTGTACCATTTCTATTTCAGGGGGTGGCAGCGGTATAGGGCGCGGTGTGTCACATGACTCTAGGACTGTTACATTTCTGTTTCAGGGGGTGGCAGCGGTATAGGTCCAATGACTCTAGGACTGTACCATTTCTATTTCAGGGGGTGGCAGCGGTATAGGGCGCGGTGTGTCACATGAATCTAGGACTGTACCATTTCTATTTCAGGGGGTGGCAGCAGTATAGGGTGTGGTGTGTCACATGACTCTAGGACTGTACCATTTCTATTTCAGGGGGTGGCAGCGGTATAGGGCGCGGTGTGTCCACTGACTCTAGGACTGTTCCATTTCTATTTCAAGGGGTGACAGCGGTATAGGGTGCTGTCACATGACTCTAGGACTGTTCCATTTCTGTTTCAGGGGGTGGCAGTGGTATAGGTCCAATGACTCTAAGACTGTACCATTTCTATTTCAGGGGGTGGCAGCGGTATAGGGCGTGCGGTGTGTCCACTGACTCTAGGACTGTACCATTTCTATTTCAGGGGGTGGCAGCGGTATAGGGCCAATGGCTCTAAGACTGTACCATTTCTATTTCAGGGGGTGGCAGTGGTATAGGTCCAATGACTCTAGGACTGTTCCATTTCTATTTCAAGGGGTGACAGCGGTATAGGGTGCGCGATGTGTCACATGACTCTAGGATTGTTCCATTTCTATTTCTGGGGGTGGCAGCGGTATAGGGCGCGGTATGTCACATGACTCTAGGACTGTTCCATTTCTGTTTCAGGGGGTGGCAGCGATATAGGTCCAATGACTCTAGGTCTGTACCATTTCTATTTCAGGGGGTGGCAGCGGTATAGGGCGTGTGGTGTGTCCGCTGACTCTATGACTGTACCATTTCTATTTCAGGGGGTGGCAGCGGTATAGGGCCAATGACTCTAAGACTGTACCATTTCTATTTCAGGGGGTGGCAGCGGTATAGGGCGCGCAGTGTGT
Source organism: Phymorhynchus buccinoides (assembly GCA_017654935.2). NCBI lineage: Eukaryota > Metazoa > Mollusca > Gastropoda > Neogastropoda > Raphitomidae > Phymorhynchus > Phymorhynchus buccinoides. The sequence goes on along the minus strand of CM065705.1, from coordinate 1,097,835 downwards.
CAGGCGTTGGCCAAGGAGGGAGCGGCCATTGCTGCAGCCGACATCAACAGACAGCGAGTGGAGGAGACTGTGTCACTGATAGCGTCAGGTAGACAGACAGACAGACAGACAGCGAGTGGAGGAGACTGTGTCACTGATAACATCAGGTAGACAGACAGACAGCGAGCGGAGGAGACTGTGTCACTGATAGCATCAGGTAGACAGACAGACAGACAGACAACGAGTGGAGGAGACTGTGTCACTGATAGCATCAGGTAGACAGACAAACAGACAGACAGCGAGTGGAGGAGACTGTGTCACTGATAGAGTCAGGTAGAGAGACGGACAGAGAGAGAGAGAGAGAGAGAGAGAGAGAGAGAGAGAGAGAGAGACACACACAACAGGTGAAGGAGACTGTGTCATTGATAGAGTCAGGTAGAGAGACAGACATAGAGAGAGAGAGAGAGAGAGAGAGAGAGAGAGAGAGAGACAAACAGGTGAAGGAGACTGTGTCACTGATAGAGTCAGGTAGAGAGACGGACAGAGAGAGAGAGAGAGAGAGAGAGAGAGAGACAACAGGTGAAGGAGACTGTGTCACTGATAGTCAGGTAGAGAGAGACAGACAGACAGAGAGAGACAGACAGACAGTTAACAAGTGGAAGAGACCATTTCAATGATACAGTCAGGTGCAGAGAAACATGAACACGAACACACACCAACACAATTTGTTTTATTGAGGGAAAATAGATAAGCTGCAAAGCTTCTTTTCACTCTGCCCTCACACAAAAGGGGGAAACTAAAGAAGAAGAAACAAATGTTAATCAAACAGAAAGAAAAATGAAAAAAGAAAAAGAAAAATGTAATTATAAAGAGCATTCAAACACATAATGTAAATACAAAGCAACTGTGCAGCAACATCTACACATCATCATGAAAATTATATCTCAGAAAGAGAGAGAGAGAGAGAGAAACTCAAGACTACTTTATTATCTCATTATTATGAGAAATTATAAAAACACGTACATTTGAAACATGATTAAATAAACCAACACGTAGAACTTTATAGTAACATGCAAAATGAAAATAGAGAGAGAGAGAGAACTCGGAAATCAGAAATATTTTAATGACTTAGGCCAACAGCCCCTATCATGACAAGAAAGCACTAACACAGAACATTCACAACAGCAGCACATAGTTTTCAATATCAACATACACACACACACAAGAGAGAGAGAGAGAGAGAAAGAGAGACAGACAGACAAACAAGTGGAAGAAACTGTCTCACTGATAGTCAGGTAGAGAGAGAGAGAGACAAAGACAGAGAGCTGATGTGTCCCATAGTGAAGACCTTGTTGACCTTGACCTTGACCTTTTCACAGATACCCCCAGCAGAGCTTACCAAGTGGATGTTTCGTCCGGGGCCAGCGTGTCGGCCATGTTTGAACAAATTCAACAAGAGTTCTCCTCCCCTGCCTGCATTGCTGTCAATGCGGCCGGCATCACGCGCGACAACTTCCTGTTGAAGATGGACGAGAAGTCCTTCGATGAGGTCATCGGCGTCAATTTGAAGGTCGTTCACGAAATGTCGATTTTTGACAATTGTTAGTTTGTGTTATGTTTATATAATGGAGTTTTTTTTATTAGGTCACCAATGTCATATTGAAGAGCTTTCTGAAATGTTGATTGTTAATAACTTCTGTTTTGTGCTATGTTTTATTATTATAGTTATGGAGTTTCTTGATGAGAAAATCAGCATCAGTTTAAAAGACATTCTGAATTGTCTATTTTTAGTACCCTATTTTACGGACCATAAGGCGATACTTTGTCCCCAGACTGACCCCTGCGCCTTATAACGTGACTGATAATACAGTAAGGAATAGAGCACTGTATTGTATGGACCATAAGGCAATACTTTGTCCCCAGACTGACCCCTGCGCCTTATAACGTGACTGATAATACAGTAAGGAATAGAGCACTGTATTGTATGGACCATAAGGCGATACTTTGTCCCCAGACTGACCCCTGCGCCTTATAACGTGACTGATAATACAGTAAGGAATAGAGCACTGTATTGTATGGACCATAAGGCAATACTTTTCCCCAGACTGAGACCCCTGCGCCTTATAACGTGACTGATAATACAGTAAGGAATAGAGCACTGTATTGTATGGACCATAAGGCAATACTTTTCCCCAGACTGAGACCCCTGCGCCTTATAACGTGACTGATAATACAGTAAGGAAATAGAGTAACAAAATCTGAATTTTCAGTCAAATTTTTGGGGTGCACCTTATAGTCCGTGAAATACGGTAGTTTTCTCTTCTTTTGTATGGTGTGCGTTCTGCTCCTTCGCCTCAGGCAGCCTGCTTCATCAAGCTGAAGATTCTGCTGCACTTTAGGGGGGCAGTACAAAAGAAGAATGGCGATAGAGTGGAAGGCACAGCAGATAGAAGCTGGAATCATGTATAGAAATGGAGGATTAACTTACAAAGTGGATGTCAAGGTGGTGTTGTTGGTTTTCCAAGGTGTTAATTGTGGATGCGAGTTTATTAGGGTGGGAGGGGGGGGGGGGGGGGGGGGGGGGGAGGGAAAAAAAGAGAAAAGGAACAAGGAAAAAAAGGAGGAAAAAAGGAAAAGGGTTAAAGATTAAGGATGAAGTGGTGGTGGGTTGCATGATGAGTGAGCAAGATAGCGGAGAGCGGATGAATGATTGGGTGTGGTGTGAGAGTTGCATATTTGTTAATGTAAATTTGTTTCATACTTTTATTTCATATTTTTATTTTACACGGTGGAAGACAAGTTTCCATGTGTGTTGTACAATGCCAGTGGACAATAAAGAAACTTATGACTTATGACTTAGTTGGATTTTGTTGTTTTTGTTTTGTTTTGTTTGTTAAATTGAATGGTTATTGATTCTGTAGGATCTTTCCATTGATTTGTGAATTGTAGGTATGTGCTATGTCTCTATAGCATAGGGGAAAATTATGTCACAGTGATTATGAATTTCGTCTCTCTCTGTCTCACTCTGTCTCTGTCTCGCTGTCTGTCTGTCTCTCTGTATCCACAGGGCACGTATCTAGTGAACCAGACTTTTGCCAAGGCAGTGGCTGCTGCAGAGTTGGAGACAGCCAGCATTGTGAACATCTCCAGCATTGTTGGCAAGGTCAGGTCAGGTTTACTAGCATTGTTGGCAAGGTCATGTTTACCAGCATTGTTGGCAATGTCAGGTCAGGTTTACCAGCATTATGAACATCCAGCATTGTTGGCAAGGTCAGGTCAGGTTTACCAGCATTGTGAACATCTCCAGCATTGTTGGCAATATCAGGTCAGGTTTACCAGCATTGTGAACATCTCCAGCATTGTTGGCAAGGTCAGGTCAGGTTTACCAGCATTGCGAACATCTCCAGCATTGTTGGCAAGGTCAGGTCAGGTTTGCCAGCACTGTGAACATCTCCAGCATTGTTGGCAAGGTCAGGTTTACCAGCACTGAACATCTCCAGCATTGTTGGCAAGGTCAGGTCAGGTTTACCAGCACTGTTAACATCTCCAGGATTGTTGGCAAGGTCAGGTCAGGTTTACCAGCATTACGTATAATGTTTGTCTGTTTGTCTCTAGCTGGTTACGTATAATGTTTGTCTGTTTGTCTCTAGCTGGTTACGTATAATGTTTGTCTGTTTGTCTCTAGCTGGTTACGTATAATGTGTGTCTGTTTGTCTCTAGCTGGTTACGTATAATGTGTGTCTGTTTGTCTCTAGCTGGTTACGTATAATGTGTGTCTGTTTGTCTCTAGCTGGTTACGTATAATGTTTGTCTGTTTGTCTCTAGCTGGTTACGTATAATGTTTGTCTGTTTGTCTCTAGCTGGTTACGTATAATGTGTGTCTGTTTGTCTCTAGCTGGTTACGTATAATGTTTGTCTGTTTGTCTCTAGCTGGTTACGTATAATGTTTGTCTGTTTGTCTCTAGCTGGTTACGTATAATGTTTGTCTGTTTGTCTCTAGCTGGTTACGTATAATGTTTGTCTCTAGCTGGTTACGTATAATGTGTGTCTGTTTGTCTCTAGCTGGTTACGTATAATGTTTGTCTCTAGCTAGTTACGTATAATGTGTGTCTGTTTGTCTCTAGCTAGTTACGTATAATGTGTGTCTGTTTGTCTCTAGCTGGTTACGTATAATGTAAGCCCCCAGACTTCTGACCCAGTGTGGGTTGACGAAGGCCAGCAGTAAGCTGGTCGAAAATTTCCCAAGTATGTTTTCTTTCCTTTCCTTTTTCTTTTAGTTTTGATTGACTCTGAGAAGGAACTACGCTTATCATGAACACACCAGAGTCTGAAAGTGTATTTACTCAAACGTTTAATGTTTGTCTGTTTGTTTCCAGCTGGCTACATATAATGTTTGCTAACTTGAGAACGTTTGAATGGAGGAACCCACGAGGCTCACATTTTGCATGCACATACGTAGTTAGGATATCTAGGCCAAGATTGAAAATGAAGGTCATTGGTCAAAGTCACTGGAGCAGAAAATGTGGCATTTTGGAGGCGAAATGTGCCGTGCGGCTGGTGATATAGCGTCTTAATGCTCCAGTTACAATTTTATATGTAAACGTAGAACACTTATAAAACAACTGGTAAACAATGAGGAACAAATATACCATAACAATATGATTATTTATTTGTGCAGATACAGAACTTATAACGTCAGATGTGTTTGTTGCAGCATTGTCTTTACCGCGATGTACTGTGTGTTGTTTTGTGGCACAGTGCGGGTTAGCTGCCAAGTTGCAGTCTGTGTGTATGTTGTTTTATGGCACAGTGCAGGTTAGCTGCCAAGTTGCAGTCTGTGTGTATGTTGTTTTATGGCACAGTGCGGGTTAGCTGCCAAGTTGCAGTCTGTGTGTATGTTGTTTTATGGCACAGTGCGGGTTAGCTGCCAAGTTGCAGTCTGTGTGTATGTTGTTCTATGGCACAGTGCAGGTTAGCTGCCAAGTTGCAGTCTGTGTGTATGTTGTTTTGTGGCACAGTGCAGGTTAGCTGCCAAGTTGCAGTCTGTGTGTGTGTTGTTCTATGGCACAGTGCGGGTTAGCTGCCAAGTTGCAGTCTGTGTGTGTTGTTCTATGGCACAGTGCAGGTTAGCTGCCAAGTTGCAGTCTGTGTGTATGTTGTTCTATGGCACAGTGCAGGTTAGCTGCCAAGTTGCAGTCTGTGTGTATGTTGTTTTGTGGCACAGTGCAGGTTAGCTGCCAAGTTGCAGTCTGTGTGTGTGTTGTTCTATGGCACAGTGCGGGTTAGCTGCCAAGTTGCAGTCTGTGTGTGTGTTGTTCTATGGCACAGTGCGGGTTAGCTGCCAAGTTGCAGTCTGTGTGTGTGTTGTGTTGTGGCACAGTGCAGGTTAGCTGCCAAGTTGCAGTCTGTGTGTGTGTTGTTTTATAACAGGGTGTGAAATGATTGCCAAGCTCCAATCTGTGTTTCAACATGTAAAGCAGTTTAGTGAGAAAATGCAAATTGGCTGATGAGATATTATTTGCTTGTTACATTGCTTATTTTATGAATTGATGGAAATCACATTTAAAGACAACACTTGTGCTTTGTTCATTTGTTTTTGTGACGTTTCCTTTTTCCTTTTCCTGTTAGTTTTAATCCAACGTTCAACATGCTGACATTTTTGACAAACTGTTGAATTAATGGTTATCTTTCAGAATTTGTTTTCTCTATCTCTGAATCATCTTTACAATCCTCTATCTTTCACACGTGTGTGTGTGTGTGTGTGTGTATGTGTGTGATTGTGCATACACGTATTCATGTGTGTGTGTTGTGTGCTCAGACAGGGAACATAGGACAAGCCAACTACGCAGCTTCAAAGTCAGGAGTTATCGGCCTCACCAAAACAGCCGCCGCTGAACTGGCTCGGTCAGTGCGCACAATGTCTGTTGTGTGTGGGGGGTTGTATCGTTGATTGGAGTCTGTGACACTGCATAGGCACAGTATGGATTGACAGATTATCATTAGGTACTCTATAGGCACAATATGGATTGACAGATTATCATTAGGTACTCTATAGGCACAATATGGATTGACAGATTATCATTAGGTACTCTATAGGCACAATATGGATTGACAGATTATTATTAGGTACTCTATAGGCACACTATGGATTGATAGATTATCATTAGGTACTCTATAGGCACAATATGGATTGACAGATTATTATTAGGTACTCTATTGGCACAATAAGGATTGACAGGGATTATTATTAGGTACTCTATAGGCACAATATGGATTGACAGATTATTATTAGGTACTCTATAGGCACAATATGGATTGACAGATTATGGTACTTATAGGCACAGGATTGACAGATTATTATTAGGTACTCTATAGGCACAATATGGATTGACAGATTATTATTAGGTACTCTATAGGCACAATATGGATTGACAGATTATTATTAGGTACTCTATAGGCACAATATGGATTGACAGGGATTATTATTAGGTACTCTATAGGCACACTATGGATTGACAGATTATTATTAGGTACTCTATAGGCACAATATGGATTGACAGATTATTATTAGGTACTCTATAGGCACAATATGGATTGACAGGGATTATTATTAGGTACTCTATAGGCACACTATGGATTGATAGATTATCATTAGGTACTCTATAGGCACAATATGGATTGACAGATTATTATTAGGTACTCTATAGGCACACTATGGATTGACAGATTATTGTTAGGCTAGGTATTATTAGGTACTCTATAGGCACACTATGGGTTGACAGATTATTATTAGGCTAGGTATTATTAGGTACTCTATAGGCACACTATGGATTGACAGATTATTGTTAGGCTAGGTATTATTAGGTACTCTATAGGCACATGGGTTGACAGATTATTATTAGGCTAGGTATTATTAGGTACTCTATAGGCACACTATGGGTTGACAGATTATTATTAGGCTAGGTATTATTAGGTACTCTATAGGCACACTATGGGTTGACAGATTATTGTTAGGCTAGGTATTATTACGTACTCTATAGGCACACTATGGATTGACAGATTATTGTATTATTAGGTACTCTATAGGCACACTATGGATTGACAGATTATTGTTAGGCTAGGTATTATTAGGTACTCTATAGGCACACTATGGATTGACAGATTATTGTTAGGCTAGGTATTATTAGGTACTCTATAGGCACACTATGGGTTGACAGAGATTATTATTAGGCTAGGTATTATTAGGTACTTTGTAGTCACAGAGGCGTCGCTGTGAAATTCGGGTTGCTCCCACCTGGTGCGTGCGTCGCAGCCAGAGACGCACCACCTTATTTTTGCTTGTGATGTTTGTGACTGACGAGGAAGGAAAAGGAGGAGGGGTAAATTTTGACCAAGTGGCAACTTTTTCATTGTCACTGTGTTTAGCGTGTGCTAAGTGCATGGGCACACAGGACCTCAGTTTATCGTCTCATCCGAAAGACAAAAAGACTCCACATACAGACCGTAAGGCCTAGTGCAAAGAGAGAGAAAAACTCCCCTTTACCCTGGGTCGAACTCGAGTTTACTTGACACGAGGCGAACCAGAGAGAGAGAGAGAGAGAGATTTGTTGATTAATGTTATTATCATAGTCCTTATAGGGTTGAATTGTGTTCTACCTGTAGGTTGAATTGTGTTCTACCTGTAGGTTGAATTGTGTTCTACCTGTAGGTTGAATTGTGCTCTACCTGTTTTTCTTCAATCGCTCATAATTGGCATCGGACCAGACAAACCAGAGAACCAGAGAGAGAGAGAGAGAGATTTGTTGATTAATGTTATTATCATAGTCCTTATAGGGTTGAATTGTGTTCTACCTGTAGGTTGAATTGTGTTCTACCTGTAGGTTGAATTGTGTTCTACCTGTAGGTTGAATTGTGTTCTACCTGTAGGTTGAATTGTGTTCTACCTGTAGGTTGAATTGTGCTCTACCTGTTTTTCTTCAATCGCTCATAATTGACATCGGACCAGACAAAACTGCAAAGATTTTTTGTGACATCATTATGCGCCAAGTATTCTACTTTCTGGCATGAGGAGATAGGCATCGTAACATGTTTGCTGAAACAAACACACCACAGGTGTTGGTTTCCTTCTGTGTGAATGTTCATTATACACCAACATTTCTTGTTACTGGTTTAACATCAGAGTAAACTGCGTTCTATCTGGTTTCATCCAGACACCAATGATGGATCATTGGATGTGGTTCCTGACAACATCAAAAAAAGATTTTTTCAAAAACTATTCTAACAGTATTTATTGTCATTGTTAATATATTGTAATAGATAAACCCGTGCTCCGCACAGCAGCATGAAACATCTGCGTTCAATATTGATAGGAACCTATCTGAGCGATCGAAGAAGAAGAAGAAGAAGAAGAAGACCTGGTTAGATGTAAATAATGAAGAAAAGAGACCCAAAAGTATGTGGTGGTGCCCTCTCCCTTCCGCCCACTCCCCCTGTAAAACAAATGATGACCCCGCCAAAAACAAAACAAAAATGTGGCGAGGGGCAGACTCGAACCCGCGACCACGGACGTGCATAGAAGTCCGTGCTGCGACCTACTGATTTGCGGATGCGCCGCTTTACCTATTGATCTATCAAGGCTTGTTCGAAAGTCGATGTAAAATTTTTATTATAAGAGGAAGAAAGGAAAGCAGTCAAGTCGGACACCTGACGCAGCTTCATGAAAGCGATTGTAAGCCTCGCACAGAACAGACTTAGGCCTAGCCTCGGCTTTCTGTTTGCACACGCACGTGTCTAAAAATGAACCGTTTTTAGCAGAAGACACATTTTGCTACTCACTAATGTCAGGCTATTGCAGCATCGTCTTTGCCCCCCTCGGTATGTACGAAGGGGCCCGATTAAGGATTTATCCTCTATTGTTTTTGCAAACATTTTGGTAGTTTGAGTGTTTTTCCTGAGAAAAAAACCCGTCATAGGACGCCTGAAGATCGAAATCAAAGAAAAGGAACAGTATAAACATGCTTTAAGGAGGCTTTTAAAATCGATTGAATGAGATTTACCTGGTGATTGTTGTTGGGGGCCTCCGACATAAAGGTCATACAGGGATCACGGCTGTTCCATCAAGCCAAAAAATTCTAAGTTTTGTGTAAAATCCTCCCCCTTAACGATGAATGTTGGGGATGTGACTGGGCGGAATCTCTAGAGGGACCTCTCAGCTAACAGTACTCCAGCTTTCAAATCGTCGCCTCGAGCGGTTCTGGAGGAGATGCAGATAGAACGCTTAACGTCACCAGTAATATAATATAGATTATGGGTGTAATTGTTACAGGTTTAATACAGGGTGAAAAGAAACCATTCAACAATATTTATTGTCATTGTTAATATATTGTATTATGGGTGTAATTGTTACAGGTTTAATACAGGGTGAAAAGAAACCATTCAACAATATTTATTGTCATTGTTAATATATTGTATTATGGGTGTAATTGTTACAGGTTTAATACAGGGTGAAAAAAACCATTCAACAATGGGTTAATATATTGGGGTGTAATTGTTACTGCAGCTTGGGGCGATGCGCTTGCTCGATCGCTCTCTGGAGAGCAGCCTGAATTTCACAGAGAAAGGTGTCTGTGACTAGAATATACCAAATACTAAATACTAATACCAAATACTAATACCATATTGCGTTCTGCCCAGTTTCATCCAAGCAGTTCGTGACAAAATCAAAAAGATTTTTTTACATCATTGCAACACTACAATGTTTATTATTATTATTATTACTGTTTTATTTATTGCTATCTTGGTTCATTCAATCACACATGACTGGTGCAGTTCATGACAAAATCAACACGATTTGTTCACATCTCTATTGTCCAATACTTATTGCTATACTGCTATGTTCATGATGTAATTGTGACATGTTCAACCCCCCTGGTTTTATCCAGACACCAATGACTGACATTGTTTCTGGAAAAAACCCTTAAAGGAAAAAGGTTCCTTCTCTATATTTGTTGTTGATATTGAGGCATTGATGTGTTTATTTGTTGTTGATATTGAGGCATTGATGTGTTTATTTGTTGTTGATATTGAGGCATTGATGTGTTTATTTGTTGTTGATATTGAGGCATTGATGTGTTTCTTGTTCATGTGTAATGTTGACAGGTTCCACATCAGGGTGAACTGCGTTCTCCCTGGTTTCATCCAGACAAAAGGTTCCTTCTCTATATTTGTTGTTGATATTGAGGCATTGATGTGTTTATTTGTTGTTGATATTGAGGCATTGATGTGTTTAGTTGTTGTTGATATTGAGGCATTGATGTGTTTCTTGTCTATGTATAATGTTGACAGGTTCCACATCAGGGTGAACTGCGTTCTCCCTGGTTTCATCCAGACACCAATGACTGACACGGTTCCTGACAAAGTCAAAGGCATGGTTCTGTTCGTCACTCCGCTAAGGAGAATGGGAACGCCAGAGGGTATGTTGAATGACGTGTGTGTGTGTGTGTGTGTGTGTGTATAAGCTTTCAACTGTTGGTCGGCGCTCCTTTGCTCCAACCTTCTGGAACAAATTTCCTCTCTCCCTCCAACAGGGACTGACCCTCTCTGCTTTCAAAACAAATCTCAAAACCCACCTGTTCTCGCATCATTGAAACTCACTCTCTGTTTCTCTTCTCTCTGTGTTGCTTTTAGGTCTGTTTCTGTTGTACACGATTTGTGTCAAATGTGTGTGTGTTATTTTTGTGTTCATCTAGTATAGCGGGTCTTTTTGTTTGAATGTGTTGGGACTGTTTAACGTGTGTGTGCGCTTCAATTTGATTTTGATCAAGATTTAGCACCATATTAATACTGTATTTTGTTGTTCATCTTGTATGAATCCTGAATAATGATATTGAGGTATGTGTGTGTGTCACAGAAATAGCAGATGCCTGTGTGTTCTTGGCTTCAGAGAAGAGCAGTTATATCACCGGGGCTACGCTGGAAGTCACAGGTATCTATATGTGTGTGTGTGTGTGTGTGTGTGTAGGTTGTGTGTGTGTGTCTATATATGTTGTGTGTGACTGTGTGTGTGTGTGTGCTTGTGTGTGTGTGCTCATGTGCACAAATATTTTACATTCTTAAAATTTTGTGCCCAAATGTTCGAGCATGCACGTATACACACACACACACACACTTACAGAAAGATAAAGAGAGAGGAGACCCACACACTTTCAGAACAGTTTTTAAATAATCGAAAGCAAATGAGTGACAGCAAAGTTATGGAGAACAAAAATCTATGGGGATGGGCTTTACCTCCCAGAGAGTGATGTTTTATGGGGATGGGGGATTTTGACATGTGGACTGAGCGTGGGAATTGAACGAAGCACATGGGGAGACAACTATCTCCATTTTCAGCCAATGGGGGTTGGGTGCACATTGATGAAAACTTCTGCATGGGGGGGTGGGGTCCACAAATAAAGTGGAAGGGCTGAGAAATAAGGGGGATGGGGATGGGCTATGGGGGGGGATGGGCTATGGGGGTGGGGGATGGGCTATGGGGGGTGGGCTAGGGGGATGGGGGATGGGCTATGGGGGTGGGGGGATGGGCTATGGGGATGGGGGATGGGCTATGGGGGGGGGGGGGCTATGGGGGATGGGCTATGGGGGTGGGCTATGGGGATGGGCTATGGGGGGGTGGGCTATGGGGGATGGGCTATGGGGGATGGGGGATGGGCTATGGGGGGGTGGGCTATGGGGGATGGGGGATGGGGGTGGGGGATGGGCTATGGGGGATGGGCTATGGGGGTGGGGGATGGGCTATGGGGGTGGGGGATGGGCTATGGGGATGGGCTATGGGGGTGGGGGATGGGCTATGGGGATGGGCTATGGGGGGGGGGGGGGGGGCATGGGGGTGGGGGATGGGCTATGGGGGGGTGGGCTATGGGGATGGGGGATGGGCTATGGGGGGGTGGGCTATGGGGGTGGGGGATGGGCTATGGGGGATGGGCTATGGGGGATGGGCTATGGGGATGGGCTATGGGGATGGGGGATGGGCTATGGGGGGGTGGGCTATGGGGGTGATGGGCTATGGGGGTGGGGGGGGTATGGGGATGGGCTATGGGGGTGGGGGATGGGCTATGGGGATGGGCTATGGGGGATGGGCTATGGGGGTGGGGGATGGGCTATGGGGGTGGGGCTATGGGGGATGGGCTATGGGGGTGGGGGATGGGCTATGGGGGTATGGGGATGGGCTATGGGGGTGGGCTATGGGGGATGGGCTATGGGGATGGGCTATGGGGGGGGGATGGGCTATGGGGGTGGGCTATGGGGATGGGCTATGGGGGGGTGGGGATGGGCTATGGGGATGGGCTATGGGGATGGGCTATGGGGGTGGGGGATGGGCTATGGGGATGGGCTATGGGGGGATGGGGGATGGGGATGGGCTATGGGGGGATGGGCTATGGGGGTGGGCTATGGGGGTGGGGGATGGGCTATGGGGATGGGCTATGGGGGGGTGGGCTATGGGGATGGGCTATGGGGATGGGCTATGGGGGTGGGGGATGGGCTATGGGGATGGGCTATGGGGGGATGGGCTATTGGGGGATGGGCTATGGGGATGGGCTATGGGGGGATGGGCTATGGGGATGGGCTATGCAGAGCTGCCAACCGTTACGTTCCGGCCGTATTTTGATACGGCGACCTTAAAAAAATACGGAAATACGGTCCGGTACAAATTAATACGGTGACAAACTTGCGAAAAATGTACGGCCTTCTATGGCTTATCTTCTTGTCAATCCGAGTAGGCTAATCGAGCCAACAGACCTGCCAGGCCTATAGCCGACCTAGAGTGGCTGTAACAGACTTTCAGCCGTTTGTGGCGTAACTTCTAGTGAATCCGAGTAGGCTAATCGAGTCGAGAGTCTAGCTTGGTCAATTTTATGGCTGAAACAGACATCGCCGTTGTTGTGGTAACAGCCTAGGTAATCGAGTCAAGAGTATGACTGAGGCTATTTTTAGTAACAACAATTGGAAAGCGTCATAAGAAAAGGACCAATCGCTGCTCTTTACTCAAGATTTCTTGTGATTTCATCCAATCAACGAAGGCGGCAGAAAAGCATGCGAAGTTTGTCCCTTTTCCGTCCATTGCGTTCTCGAAGCAGCAAGCAGTTAGCACTACCTAGGCCTGGTTCTTATTCTTCAAAGTTCGTCATCCTATTCAAAATGGACAACAGCGCGAAAAAGAGAAAAAATGCGGAGACTGCACCTTCGGGGAGTGGTGGAAAAAAACGGCAGCAGCACTTTTTGGCTTCATATACAACGGACTTTCCGTGCATCATCGCATCGAAAATGGGTCCGACGTACGCAAGGTGCACCGTCTGTGACATGGATTTTGTCATCAGTCACGGCGGCGCAAACGATGTTTCAACGCACACGAAGTCTACCAGACATAAAAAGAAAGGCGCTGCCATCGAACAGTCATCAAAATTGACAAACTTTTTCACAACTGCGACTCCTCCAAGTGCAAAAGCGGACGAATCATCTTTGATTAGGGCCGAAACGTTGTTCGCGCACTTTTTGGTGGAGCACAACATTGCACTCAGTGCTGCTGATCACGCAGGAGAGCTGTTCAGAGAGATGTTCTCTAACAGCAAGATTGCCAAGGAATACGCCAGCGGTCGGACAAAAACGACAGAAATTGTGAGAGTCTGTGGCAAGGAAGTTTGCACACAACTTGCTGAGGACATGCGAAATGGCCCCTTTGTACTCGGCACTGACGGTAGCCAGGAAGGGGGAGAAAAATACTTCCCAATTGTGGTCACTGTTGAACGTGACTTCAAACATCACACTGAACTCCTCAGTATCCCTACTTGCGACGGCCCTGCAACTGGAGAAGCCATCTTTACACTCTTGGAGGATGAGCTAAAAGAATTCAACATTGCATGGTCCAACTGCCTCTCCCTTGTGGTCTGTCTGTGACTGTAACGTGTTTGTGTGTATGTCTGTCTTAGTGTCAGTCTCAATCTGTGATTGTGTGTGTGTGTAAGAGAGAGAGAGTAATAGTATTACTATTAGCAGTAGTATTAAAGTTATGTTATTGTCAAAGAAAAACTCTTTGTAATATAATCACTCATACAGTCAGTGATAGTTTTCTTAATCTATATTTGTTCAACTAAAGAAAAGCACACACAAAATAACCGCGTGAAAAAAAATACTGTATGAAAAATACTGTCGGATGTTGAAAAATACTGAGAAGAGTCATAGGTAGTACTGAGAAGAGATTTTGGGGTTGGCAGCTCTGGCTATGGGGGTGGGGGATGGGCTATGGGGGGATGGGCTATGGGGGTGGGCTATGGGTGGGTGGGCTATGGGGGTGGGCTATGGGGGGGATGGGCTATGGGGGGGATGGGCTATGGGGGTGGGGGATGGGCTATGGGGGGATGGGCTATAGGGATGCGTTTCCGCATGTATGTGCACACTCCTTCACATTTCTTAAATCCAGACTCTTTGTGTCGGTAGCAGATGTGTTTCCCTGTGGAAGTTTTTGTCATGTGAACACAGCCTTGTGTTTTTTTAAGTTTCCATGTGTTTTCACAGGGGGACTCAGCATGTGAACACAGCCTTAGTTTGATCAAGTTTCCATGTGTTTTTCACAGGGGGACTCAGCATGTGAACACAGCCTTAGTTTGATCAAGTTTCCATGTGTTTTCACAGGGGGACTCAGCATGTGAACACAGCCTTAGTTTGATCAAGTTTCCATGTGTTTTCACAGGGGGACTCAGCATGTGAACACAGCCTTAGTTTGATCAAGTTTCCATGTGTTTTCACAGGGGGACTCAGCATGTGAACACAGCCTTAGTTTGATCAAGTTTCCATGTGTTTTCACAGGGGGACTCAGCATGTGAACACAGCCTTAGTTTGATCAAGTTTCCATGTGTTTTCACAGGGGGACTCAGCATGTGAACAGAGGAAGCCAGATACAGCCAGGGAATCCTCAGGACGAAATCAACTGGCCTACATCATATTCTGATTCTCTCCCCTGCCTTGCACTGCTCAGAACAGTGTGTGTGTGTGTGTGTATGTGTGTGTGTGTGTGTGTGTGTGTGTCTGTGTCCGTGTGTGTGTGTGTGTGTGTGTGTGTGTGTGTGTGTGTGTGTGTGTGTGTGTGTGTGTGTGTGTGTGTGTGTGTGTGTGTGTGTGTGTGTGTGTGTGTGTGTGTGTGTGTGTGTGTGTGTGTGTGTGTGTGTGTGTGTGTATGTGTGTGTGTCCGTGTGTGTGTGTGTGCGTGCATGCATGTGTGTGTGTGTTTGTGCATGCAAGTCAGTTGTGTCCGACAAGAGAATGGGGATGTATCCTAGGCAAAGCTGTGCATTTCAATGTCAGTTCAGCTATCCACAATAGTTGCGGCCTCTTTCTGTTCACATCCCTACAAGAAATGACTGCATTATTTCATCTATCTGAAATTGTGTACACTTTTTTAAATGTCTCTTTTGAAGTGATGAGGAATGTGATCAGAACTGATCATTCACTGCTCCAATTTGTTATCATGGCCTGGTTTTAATGGTCTTTCAATTGTTTCGTCAAACCCTGGCTAAAAGACTCCAGGGATCATCCCAACAGCCAAAGCACTTGAACATTTGAAGATTTTGGAGACTGATTATGTTATGCTAGGAGCTTGTCATGGCTAAAGACAATCCCCACATAACTATGCAGAGCATAACAACATTTTGATGTAGCCTTGGTGTTCTATCTAGCCTATGTCAATTGGTCTGACACAGCCTTAAGTCAAGGCGAACACATGCCTTTCAATGATAAATGATTTCCCATTTTCTCTTTGAGAAAGTGTACCTGCATGTTGTTGTTTATGGCCTTTCATTTCTACTGATTATTAGTCCGTCACCAAGACGGACTATTGCGATGGGCTGGTTTGTATTTTTGTTTGTTTGTTTGTTTGTTTGTTTTTTTGGGGGGGTTTCTGTCTGTCCCAAGGATATCTCCCGAACCGCTTGACCGAATCGCGTCAAATTTTGTGTGAAGGTGTGCCTCCTTAATAGGAAGAGATCGGCGCAAACCATTTTGCCGTCGTGACCTTGACCTTGATGTACGACCTTGAAAACCGAAAATCTATTTTTAGCCATATCTCGGGCACCGATCAACATAGGATGTTGAAACTTGGTATGAAGGTGGTTTGGCTTATGCCCGTTCTGATGATGGCATACAGATCAAGGTCAAGGTCAAAAAGATCACTGGAGCCTGAAAATCGGAGGGTCATTTTTTTCTCCTTCTGTCTGTCCCAAGGATATCTTTCGAACGGGTTGACAGAATCACGTCAAATTGTGTGTGCTGGTGTGTCACCATGAGAGGAAGGCATATTGCCGTCGTGACCTTGACCTTGGCATACGACCTTGAAAACCGAAAATCTTTCAGGGGCCATAACTCCCACACCGTTAGTGTTAGAGTCTTCAAATTTGGCATGAAGGTACTTTGGCTTATGCCCGTTCGAGGAAGGTCCCCAAAGGTCAACCCATCCCTTTGGCTGCAGCACACAGCCCCTAGTTAGAGGAAGGTCCCCAAAGGCCAACCCACCCCTTTGGCTGCAGCACACAGCCCCCCTAGTTAGAGGAAGGTCCCCAAAGGCCAACCCACCCCTTTGGCTGCAGCACACAGTAGTTAGAGGAAGGTCCCCAAAGGCCAACCCACCCCTTTGGCTGCAGCACACAGCCCCTAGTTAGAGGAAGGTCCCCAAAGGCCAACCCACCCCTTTGGCTGCAGCACACAGCCCCCCTAGTTAGAGGAAGGTCCCCAAAGGCCAACCCATCCCTTTGGCTGCAGCACAGACCCTAGTTAGAGGAAGGTCCCCCCAAGTTAGAGGAAGGTCCCCAAAGGGAAGGTCCCCATCCCTTTGGCTGCAGCACACAGCCCCTAGTTAGAGGAAGGTCCCCAAAGGCCAACCCACCCCTTTGGCTGCAGCACACAGCCCCTAGTTAGAGTAAGGTCCCCAAAGGCCAACCCATCCCTTTGGCTGCAGCACACAGCCCCCCTAGTTAGAGGAAGGTCCCCAAAGGCCAACCCATCCCTTTGGCTGCAGCACACAGACCCTAGTTAGAGGAAGGTCCCCGAAGGCCAACCCACCCCTTTGGCTGCAGCACACAGTCCCCCTAATTAGAGGAAGGTCCCCAAAGGCCAACCCACCCCTTTGGCTGCAGCACACAGCCCCTAGTTAGAGGAAGGTCCCCAAAGGCCAACCCACCCCTTTGGCTGCAGCACACAGAGCCAGGGCAGCCTGTAGTTGGAGTTGTGTTCCACAGAACTGCACTGCACCATAGTCCGTTACTGTCCATCTACTGTACAGCTCTCATGTTACTGTTGGCCCTCCAGCAGGCCAATGTCAACCAGTGGTAAAGACTGAAGGCCGAAGGAGCAGCAGGAATTCCTCATTCATATCCGCACTGAGAATAAAGTACCCTATTTTTCGGACAAGGCCACCTAGACACGTGATCAGTCTGGGGGAAAAAGTACAGTCAAGCCTCTATTTTAAAGACCCACCAAATCGCGTGTCAAAATCACGGGTTTTCCCTCTTTCCCTCTACCACACAAATGCCCCCAAATTCAAAGCGAAACATGATAAAGAGCAACCGCAATTTGAACATGGGGACATTTATATGTGGGTCACAGTTGCCCAGAAAAAAACCCAAGGACTTAATCGTGGTACGTCAGTGTGTCTTTAACACTTCCAAAATGTCAGGAACAAAACGGTCTTAAATTGGAGGGGGTCTTATAACGGAGGTTCTTATAATAGAGGTTTGACTGTATTGCCTTGTAGCCCGAAAAGTATGGTGCAAGTTCCTCAAGTGGGGAAAAAAGCTGCAAGAAAACAAACCTGGCTCGACCAAATCAAGTCACATTCTGATTTTGAACAAAGGACTCAAATTGTTGTCACATTTAGTTTGATTGTTTTGAAGCAAACTTCTTTTGTTTTTTACATTAATTTCTCAGTCATAATAATATATTTAATGAGCAGCTTAGGGCACACATTTCACCGCCAGGGGGCAATAAAACCAGTAGGGGCTTTGTGCGTGAAATTCCTAGTTGGGGGTAGTTAGAGAGACTCACAGAGAGAGAGGGGGAGATGAGTCCCTCCAACTAAGTATATCACGCGCTAAGCCCCTACTGGCTTGATTGGCACCTGGCGGTGAAATGAGCGTCCTAAGTTGACCATTAGTGGACCATAATGTGCGGGCGCTGTGGCGGCATCTATCGCCGATGCAACAGAAAGACGAGTCATTTCTGAGACGCAGAAAAAGGCACAGTACATCATAGGATTAATATTAAAATTATAGCCCCGTCGACAACTAAGGCCATGTTAGGGCTGTCACCACGTTAAATCTGACCACGTATAGAAAAAGGATAAAAACACAAGGTACAAATTAGTCAAAGTGTAGGTAGTTCAAAACTTGGTTAAAAGTTGTAAAAATGTATTTTAAAATGACATGAAACGTACAAAGTAAAATCTATCCAATTCTAAATATAAACTGTTACAAGTTATAAACCATATCAAGTGAAAAATTTTAATCTCTTTCAAATAATTAAAAATTACATCATGTGGAACGTCATGAAACAAAATGTTCATTGACTCCGTCGTGCAATGTTTCCTTCTAATGTCATACAGATCCCAGCAGTCCAACAGGACATGACGAATGGAAATGGGAGAATCACATGCTACACAATAAGGCGGGTCCTCTCCTTTCAATAGAAAGGAATAATAACGAGATACAGCTTGAACAAGAAATATATAGCGCAAAGAAGGAAATTTCGATTTTCAAGGTCACACTTCAAGGTCAAGGTCAACATGGCGATAATTTATGCTCGGATGTTTTCTACACTAGGGTATACAGTACCACACACAATCTGAAGCGCTTCTGTCAAGTACAAATGTGGAAAATATGGCTTAACCCTTTCACCGCCAGCCATATTTCAGCCAAAAATGTCCATTAAATTTACCTGGGTGGAGAACAAAATCCATTTGCAGTATTGGGTATTCTTCTGTGACATATACAATAAGGTCTTTCCTTGCTTCCCAAAACTGAGACGAAAGGGTATTTGGATAACAGACCCTGGTTTGAGGCCTTTTTGTGACATGGGCGTTAAATCACTGTGGTGCTAAAATGCGACTTTGGCGGTGAAAGGGTTAAAACCCAATTTGTAGACCCCTACCACTTTCAAAGCCTCTCTCTCTCTCTCTCTCTCTCTCTCTCTCTCTCTCTCTCTCTCTCTCTCACACACACACACACACACACGTAAACACACATATGCAAAAATATGTACGCACACACCTTACACATATTTATAATCACGCACACACACGCACGCACGAACACATACACACATATACATGTATACACATCCAACACACACGAGTATACATGTGCACGAACACGTAGGCCTACAAACACATACATTTACACAAAACACAATCGCACACACCCCTGCCACCCCCCACCCAACCCCCCTAAAGAAAACACAATTGAGAATTTGACAAGTTGCCGTTTTTATTGTCGTAAGCATTAAGCATCTCATGACGAGGAAGGCACACTGTTGTCAGTAATACATGAAAACTGGAAATGAAATGGAAAACAGCATGAACACACAAGCTCTAGGGCAAGTTGTGTTCAGATCAGCCATTGTAGTCCAGAACTACTCGGAGAGCATGTCAGTGACGACTGTCTCGTTTATCAAGGTCTGTTGAAGAACATAACCACTAGGAGAACATTTAAGTGGTGGCCGTCTTGTTTCACATGATCTGTTGAAGAACCGATATACTGGGAGAACATTTAAGTGATGGACGTCTTGTTTCACATGGTCTGTTGAAGAACAGAACGAACGGGAGAACATTTAAGTGATGGCCCGTCTTGTTTCACGTGGTCTGTTGAAGAACAGATCTACTGGGAGAACATTTAAGTGGTGGCTGTCCTGTTTCACATGTCTGTAATGGGGCAGAACTGCGCCAGGGGACATAACTGTTCCTTCCTTGGCAGCCCTGCCCCCGACAGACAAAAATACTGTATTATATTGTATTGCACTGTATATTACATTACATTGTATTGTATTGCGTTCAATCGTATTGTATTGCATTGCATCGCATCGCATTATATTGTGTTGCATTGTACTATGTTGTATTGCACTGTATTCTATTGTATTGTTTGTTTATTGTCAAACAGAACGAGTCCTGTCAAAAACGATGTAAGTAGTAGTTAAGCTCAAAACTGTTTTACTAACAGAGTAATAACTGCATGGAACAATCTTTCTAATGAAACTGTAAATGCATCATCACTAAATATGTTCAAAAATCTTATTGACAAAAAATGTAATACTATTAATATGTATTCCACAAATTTGGAGAAAATGCATTTTTTGAAACCAATACACAAAGTAATTCACGGGCAAAAAGAAAATATATAATTTATACTACATATAAAAAAATATCTAGAGGGCAAAAGGCTTCAAAAGCCTACAGAGCTTAAGCTGATATGATAAACTGATAAGTATTAAAATCACCTCCCTCATACAACTCCCTCCCATTTAAGACCTCATATTGGATGACGTTTTAAGGTCTTTAAAGGGAGGTTCCACTGTAGGAGCACTTCACTCAGTGTATTACTGATCCTGTCGCCATGTTCCTGTGAAGGTTTACATCACTGTATTACTGATCCTGTCGCCATGTTCCTGTGAAGTCCTACATCAGTGTGTTACTGATCCTGTCGCCATGTTCCTGTCAAGGTCTACATCACTGTATTGCTGATCCTGTCGCCATGTTCCTGTGAAGGTCTACATCAGTGTGTTACTGATCCTGTCGCCACGTTCCTGTAAAGGTCTACATCAGTGTATTACTGATCCTGTCGCCATGTTCCTGTAAAGGTCTACATCAGTGTATTACTGATCCTGTCGCCATGTTCATGTAAAGGTCTACATCAGTGTATTACTGATCCTGTCGCCATGTTCCTGTGAAGGTCTACATCAGTGTTTTACTGATCCTGTCGCCATGTTCCTGTGAAGGTCTACATCAGTGTTTTACTGATCCTGTCGCCATGTTCCTGTGAAGGTCTACATCAGTGTGTTACTGATCCTGTCGCCATGTTCCCGTGAAGGTCTACATCCCACATGTCCTTTGACCCTGTCCAATCTAAACCACTTGTATCGTACGGGGCAATTTCATGAAGAGGAAGAAGAAAAAAGAGGAGGAGGAGGAGGAGGAGGAGATGCGAAAAGCATTGCCAATGGCTTTGAAAACGTTTGTAAGCTCGTGGGTATCTCTACTCTTCTTTTTCTTTTTTCTTCTTCCTTTTCCTCTTCTTCTTCTTCTTCTTCTCTTCTTCTTCTTCTTCTTCTTCTTCTTCTTCTTCTTCTTCTTCTTCTTCTTCTTCTTCTTCTTCTCTTCTTCTTCTTCTTCTTCTTCTTCTTCTTCTTCTTCTTCTTCTTCTTCTTCTTCTT
>CM065705.1:1046397-1068897 GCA_017654935.2 Phymorhynchus buccinoides | reverse complement strand
AACAAAATGGCGGTCAGTACAAAGACATCAGTCATGGTTTGGTTTATTCCATGGTTTCTTTACTTCTGTTTTCCATTGTTATTCAACAGTGTCCATAACGTCTCTTCATGCTCTAGACCCCAGAGCGAAGTAGATGAACAAGTTGAGGAAGCAATACAAACACAATAGCTTTTCCTCTGGCCCCTAGTCCTAACACACAGTGTCCATAACGTCTCTTCATGCTCTAGACCCCAGAGCGAAGTAGATGAACAAGTTGAGGAAACAATACAAACACAATAGCTTTTCCTCTGGCCCCTAGTCCTAACACACAGTGTCCATAACGTCTCTTCATGCTCTAGACCCCAGAGCGAAGTAGATGAACAAGTTGAGGAAGCAATACAAACACAATAGCTTTTCCTCTGGCCCCTAGTCCTAACACACAGTGTCCATAACGTGTCTTCATGCTCTAGACCCCAGAGCGAAGTAGATGAACAAGTTGAGGAAGCAATACAAACACAATAGCTTTTCCTCTGGCCCCTAGTCCTAACACACAGTGTCCATAACGTCTCTTCATGCTCTAGACCCCAGAGCGAAGTAGATGAACAAGTTGAGGAAACAATACAAACACAATAGCTTTTCCTCTGGCCCCTAGTCCTAACACACAGTGGCCCAAAACGTGTCCCTGTACCTAGACTCCATAGCAGAGTGACCAAGAAGACGTTGGCGGTAAATAGGCATACATTAACTATAGTTTGGTTTAATGATTGATTTTCCTATCTTGTCCGTGTCTACCAAATAGCGTCCTTAAAATGGCTGGTATTCTTGCGTTCAGAACCCATAAGTAAAGAAGACGAACAAGTTGGAGGTAGTTTAATTTGTGTCACTTTTATTCGTTTCCTATGTCTGCCCACCAGAACCCACACCTGTGTATGGAGGTAGAAGCCAGCATGTACTACCACAATGGGAACAGCGAAGACTGGCAGTGCATTCTGGCAAACACACCTTCAATGTTGAAGCCCTGCAGAACGCAGTGGAGGAACAGGCTGCAATGTTATTGTTCTCCTTATCAAGTTGGAGTTAGTGTAACTGTTGATTTCCCTCTGTTCCCCATGTCTACCCACCCAGTGCCCAGAAAGTCTCCCTGTGTTCAGGCCCCATAGTAATGTAGATCAGTAGTTGACAGTAAGTGCTAACGCAAGTCTGGTTTGGTTTAACTGTTGATTTCCCTCTGTTCCCCATGTCTACCCCAAAGTCTCCCTGTGTTCAGGCCCCATGGCAATGTAGACCAGTAGTTGACAGTAAGTGCTAACGCAAGTCTGGTTTGGTTTAACTGTTGATTTTCCTTGGTTTCCCATGTCTGCCAAGCAGTGCCTCTTATCCCAATGGAACAGTGCCCGGAACTAGAAAGTCGCCCTGTATTTATACCCCTTGGTAAAGTAGACCAAGTTGAAAGCAAATACAAACACAATAGTAATGGTTTAGTGTGGCGGTTGATTTCCCTCTGTTTCCCATGTCTACCACGCAGAGCCCAGAGAGTCTCCCTGTATTTAGACCCCTTGGTAAAGTAGTGGACGGTAAATACAAACACAGTCATTCAGCTTTGGCTTAGTTGTTGGTTGTCCTCTGTTTCCTATGTCTGCCAACCAGTGCCCAGGATTTCTCCCCGATGTCTGCCAAACAGTGCCCAGGACTTCTCCCCGATGTCTGCCAAACAATGCCCAGGACTTCTCCCCGATGTCTGCCGACCAGTGCCCAGGACTTCTCCCCGATGTCTGCCAACCAGTGCCCAGGACTTCTCCCCTATGTCTGCCAACCAGTGCCAAGGACTTCTCCCCTATGTCTGCCAACCAGTGCCCAGGACTTCTCCCCTATGTCTGCCAACCAGTGCCCAGGACTTCTCCCCTATGTCTGCCAACCAGTGCCCAGGACTTCTCCCCTATGTCTGCCAACCAGTGCCCAGGACTTCTCCCCTATGTCTGCCAACCAGTGCCCAGGACTTCTCCCCTATGTCTGCCAACCAGTGCCCAGGACTTCTCCCCGTATTTGGACCCCGTGGATAGAACTAGTGGACAGCAAATACTAACACAATCATTCCGGTTTGAGCTGTACTCACGATCGCGTGCACTGAACCGCCAGTGACCTCCCTGCAGACGACGCTCACGAAGGGAGCGAGATGCCCTCGGAAGCTCCGAAGTAAGCTTATTTCATTTGCTTGAGTGTTTGTGGTTAAAGTTCTTCTAATAATTCTGGTTTAGTTTAGTTGTTGGTTTTCCTCTGCTTCCCGTGTCTACCCGTACCCAACAATGTCCATGATGTCTGCCTGTGCCTAGATCCCATGGTGAAGTAGATGAACTAGTTGAAGTCAATACAAACACAATCATTCTGATTTGGTTCAGTTGTTGGTTTTCCTCTGATTCCCATGTCTACCCAACAATGTCCATGGTGTCTGCCTGTGCCTAGATCCCATGGTGAAGTAGATGAACTAGTTGAAGTCAATACAAACACAATCATTCTGATTTGGTTCAGTTGTTGGTTTTCCTCTGATTCCCATGTCTACCCAACAATGTCCATGATGTCTGCCTGTGCCTAGATCCCATGGTGAAGTAGATGAACTAGTTGAAGTCAATACAAACACAATCATTCTGCTTTGGTTCAGTTGTTGGTTTTCCTCTGATTCCCATGTCTACCCAACAATGTCCATGATGTCTGCCTGTGCCTAGATCCCATGGTGAAGTAGATGAACTAGTTGAAGTCAATACAAACACAATCATTCTGATTTGGTTCAGTTGTTGGTTTTCCTCTGATTCCCATGTCTACCCAACAATGTCCATGATGTCTGCCTGTGCCTAGATCCCATGGTGAAGTAGATGAACTAGTTGAAGTCAATACAAACACAATCATTCTGCTTTGCTTCAGTTGTTGGTTTTCCTCAGTTTCCCGTGTCTTCCCACCAGTGCCCAGAAGGTGTCCCTGTATCTGGAGCCCATGGTGAAATAGACGAAGAAGTTTGCCGTGAAGTTGAGGTAGAGGAGTCCCTCCAGCACCCACAGAGTGGCCACGAACAGCTGCTGCTGCCGCCCCCCGGCCCCCACCTCCGGCAGCAGGAACCACACCACGCGGAACAGGCAGGCCGGGGAGGCGCACACGATGAAAAACAGGGAATTCCCGACCAGCATCTTGGTCAGCGCCACCTCGCGGGAAGACAGCAGCGGCGATGACGTCATTTCCGTCCGCCGTGTCACCAACTTCCGGAGCTGGATGATGGTGATGGCGGTGGCCATGACGACCACCAGCATGACTCCCCCGGAGACGACGACGCCGAAGAAAATGCCGTCCAGCTGGTCCACCAGACGTCGGTGCCGGCGGTAGAAGCCCCCCTCCACGAAGGCCGTGGTGAGGGAGCGGGTGGGGGGATGGTAGAGGCAGCCCACGCGGTACTTGAAGGCCACGAGGAAGTGCAGGCCGAACAGCAGCACGTACACCCCGGCGATGACCCCGCCCATGGTGGAGGCCCGCATGGCGCGCTGGAAGGTCAGGGGCCGCAGCACGCACAGACAGCGCTCGCAGGCCGCGATGGCCGACAGCGCGAAGGACACAAAGCCCGTGCCCAGCAGACACACCAGGTTGTAGTTCACCAGCACCGCGCTCCAGTGCTGGCGGGCAGAACCCGTCCCCAGAAACAGCAGCACGTTCTCCGCGTTGAGCAGCATGGATGACAACAGGAAGACAGCGTCGGTCAGGGACAGGGCGAACAGACACAGGTTAACGCGGTCTCCCAACCCTTGGCGGCGGAACACGGCCATGTTGACGACGTTGGCGGGGACTCCGATGAGTACGAAGAGCAGCAAAGCGCTCAGTTGGAACCGCTGGGAGTACAGCTGGACCTGGGAGCCCCAGGCCTCCGCCCCTTCTGCCGGGGCTGGCGGTGGGCCGGCTGTGATGATCACCTCCACGCACTGGGCAGTGGGGGACAAAGATGGGACCTGGGGGGACCCTGTGCTCAGGTTGGCTGTGTCGCTAGGCCCGGACCACAGGCCACTGAAGCTAACTCCGGACCACAGGCCGCTGTCACTAACTGCTAACCCGGATGTGTTTTGCGCCATCGTGGTTTTTTCCCCTGGTGTGTTGCTTTTCAAGGAAAATTGTCTAAAGCTTCTTTTGAATTCTGTCTATTGGAAACTGTGTAATAACTGTTTAAAACAACAACAATGAGAACAACAAACATCTAATCAATAGAAACAATAACAACATGGACAACAACAAACATTCAGAGGAAGGCTGGAATGGTGTGTGTGAGTCGACCCCTGTTCTACTGATAGAGAGAGAGGAAGGCTGGAATGGGGGGTGTGAGTCGACCCCTGTTCTACTGATAGAGAGAGAGGAAGACTGGAATGGGGTGTGTGAGTCGACCCCTGTTCTACTGATAGAGAGAGAGGAAGACTGAAATGGTGTGTGTGAGTCGACCCCTGTTCTACTGATAGAGAGAGAGGAAGACTGAAATGGTGTGTGTGAGTCGACCCCTGTTCTACTGATAGAGAGAGAGGAAGGCTGGAATGGGGTGTGTGAGTCGACCCCTGTTCTACTGATAGAGAGAGAGGAAGGCTGGAATGGGGTGTGTGAGTCGACCCCTGTTCTACTGATAGAGAGAGAGGAAGGCTGGAATGGGGGGTGTGAGTCGACCCCTGTTCTACTGATAGAGAGAGAGGAAGGCTGGAATGGGGTGTGTGAGTCGACCCCTGTTCTACTGATAGAGAGAGAGGAAGGCTGGAATGGGGTGTGTGAGTCGACCCCTGTTCTACTGATAGAGAGAGAGGAAGACTGAAATGGGGTGTGTGAGTCGACCCCTGTTCTACTGATAGAGAGAGAGGAAGACTGAAATGGGGTGTGTGAGTCGACCCCTGTTCTACTGATAGAGAGAGAGGAAGACTGAAATGGGGTGTGTGAGTCGACCCCTGTTCTACTGATAGAGAGAGAGGAAGGCTGGAATGGGGTGTGTGAGTCGACCCCTGTTCTACTGATAGAGAGAGAGGAAGACTGAAATGGGGTGTGTGAGTCGACCCCTGTTCTACTGATAGAGAGAGAGGAAGGCTGGAATGGGGTGTGTGAGTCGACCCCTGTTCTACTGATAGAGAGAGAGGAAGGCTGAAATGGGGTGTGTGAGTCGACCCCTGTTCTACTGATAGAGAGAGAGGAAGGCTGAAATGGGGTGTGTGAGTCGACCCTTGTTCTACTGATAGAGAGAGAGGAAGGCTGAAATGGGGTGTGTGAGTCGACCCCTGTTCTACTGATAGAGAGAGAGAGGAAGGCTGAAATGGGGTGTGTGAGTCGACCCCTGTTCTACTGATAGAGAGAGAGGAAGGCTGGAATGGTGTGTGTGAGTCGACCCCTGTTCTACTGATAGAGAGAGAGAGGAAGGCTGAAATGGGGTGTGTGAGTCGACCCCTGTTCTACTGATAGAGAGAGAGGAAGGCTGAAATGGGGTGTGTGAGTCGACCCTTGTTCTACTGATAGAGAGAGAGGAAGGCTGAAATGGGGTGTGTGAGTCGACCCCTGTTCTACTGATAGAGAGAGAGGAAGGCTGAAATGGGGGGTGTGAGTCGACCCCTGTTCTACTGATAGAGAGAGAGGAAGGCTGAAATGGGGTGTGTGAGTCGACCCCTGTTCTACTGATAGAGAGAGAGGAAGGCTGAAATGGGGTGTGTGAGTCGACCCCTGTTCTACTGATAGAGAGAGAGAGGAAGGCTGAAATGGGGTGTGTGAGTCGACCCTTGTTCTACTGATAGAGAGAGAGGAAGGCTGAAATGGGGGGTGTGAGTCGACCCCTGTTCTACTGATAGAGAGAGAGAGAAGGCTGAAATGGGGTGTGTGAGTCGACCCCTGTTCTACTGATAGAGAGAGAGGAAGGCTGAAATGGGGTGTGTGAGTCGACCCTTGTTCTACTGATAGAGAGAGAGGAAGGCTGAAATGGGGTGTGTGAGTCGACCCCTGTTCTACTGATAGAGAGAGAGAGGAAGGCTGAAATGGGGTGTGTGAGTCGACCCCTGTTCTACTGATAGAGAGAGAGGAAGGCTGAAATGGGGTGTGTGAGTCGACCCTTGTTGTACTGATAGAGAGAGAGGAAGGCTTAAATGGGTTGTGTGAGTCGACCCCTGTTCTACTGATAGAGAGAGAGGAAGGCTGAAATGGGGTGTGTGAGTCGACCCTTGTTGTACTGATAGAGAGAGAGGAAGGCTTAAATGGGGTGTGTGAGTCGACCCCTGTTCTACTGATAGAGAGAGAGGAAGACTTGGCTGACTAGACAGACAAAACTGAACATGTCAGTGAAAAGCACACACCGATATATGACACTAACGTTAGACACCTTGATAACAGAAAGAACGGTTTTATGAGAGAGAGAGAGAGAGAGAGAGAGAGAGAGAGAGAGAGAGAGAGAGAGAGAGAGAGAGAGAGAGAGAGAGAGAGAGAGAGAGAGAGAGAGAGAGAGAGCATTGTGTTTAGTAAGTGCGTACATGTATAATATTGTTTCTTTTATATGTGTAAGACATAGAGCCTGTTAGCTTTATAGTATAAGTGCTACTCAACGTGTCTTTATTCTGCGCTGTCTGTCTGTCTGTCCGTCTGTCTGTCTGTCCGTCTGTCTGTCTGTCTGTCTGTCTGCCTGTCCACGTGCATTCATCAATCTGTGCGCACTTCATCTAACTTTGTTGACGCATCCACACACACTTCTAAACGTTTCCCGCATCCATACAGACACGCGTGCATGCTGGTTGGTGACAACACTCGCACACACGTGGACGAAGCCTACACACAACACATGAGCAGTCGTTTTCTTCCTCAACCGAGCTTAGGTAAGTATAACTGTTACTATCACACACGCGCGCACGCATGCCCGCGTGCACGCACGCCCGCGCGCAAACACACGCTCTCTCTCTCTGTCTCTGTCTCTGTCTCTCTCTCTCTCTCTCTCTCTCTCTCTCTCTCTCTCTCTCTCTCTCTCTCTCTCTCTCTCTCTCTCTCTCTCTCTCTCTCTCTCTCTCTCTCTCTCTCTCTCTCTCTCTCTCTCTCTCTCTCTCTCCCTTTTTCACGAGCACGCGCACACAAATGCAAACACACACACACATTCCCGCACACACAATTATGCACACACATACAAACACACGCACGTATGCACACACGCACGCACACACGCACGCACACACGCACAAACACACACACACACACACACACGCGCGCGCGCATTCACACATTTACACACACACAACACATATATACGCAGACGCATGCATGTATGCACATACGCACACACGCACGCACGCGCGCGCGCGCACACACACACATACACACACAATTGTCCCTTTGTCTTGATGCTTGTCCCTGAATTGATTTTGCTTAGTATCTCGGTATTCCTGCTGTGCAGTATTGACACCCCCACCCCCACCCCCACCACCTAATTAGGCCTCTGTCTGTAGTCTAACAGTTATCTTCGGAGCTTGACAGTTAACAATCCATTTATTGACATCAGTGTTTTGTTTTGTATTGTAATTAAACTGTTCGTTTCTTTTACCCCATTAATGTTGTGTTTCGATTGTTATTCTGCGATGTAGAGTACAGTGGCATGCAACATATTTAGTAGAACATGTTCTTAAATACTACACTTAGTATCGCAAACGTAAATAAGATTGCTCATGATTGAAAATCTATGAATGTCCCCTGAATATAACTAATGTTCTTATACACTACAACAGATACTTGACTATTATTTATGAAACGTTACTTATGGTAAGCTAAAGTTGGCTTAAAAACTTCTGAAAATATAGATGAACTGAAAGCATTTCTCGCAACAGCAGTGAATATGATTTTAAAACTTTTTTTTTATAATTACTCCTTGTGTGTGTGTGTGTGTGTGTGTGTGTGTGTGTGTGTGTGTGTGTGTGTGTGTGTGTGTGTGTGTGTGTGTGTGTGTGTGTGTGTGTGTGTGTGTGCTTGGTGCCTTCTAGGGACCTACCTTCATGTGCTTCATAGTCTTCATTACACACACATGGGTGTGGACCTGCACTACACGGACCTTATGTATTATATTTAGGTGGTACATACATTATATAACAGTGTGTGTGTGTGTGTGTGTGTGTGTGTGTGTGTGTGTGTGTGTGTGTGTGTGTGTGTGTGTGTGTGTGTGTGTTGGTTGATCATTAGAAATGTTATGCCTATACTAAAATCGATGGCACAAATAGTATAATTATAGTATAGTAACTTATTGTGATGGCGTATCGTCTTCAAGAAAAAAAATTAGTTTTAAAGTTTGTAATGATTGGCAGGCCTTGATAGACATGGGAAGACAATTCCATATAGTTGGTCCTTAATATTAATACACAAAGCTTGACTTGAACAGGTCGATACGGACACGAGGTAGTATGTATTTTGCTGAATTGTAGCGTTGCGTTGCTGTATGGATGAAGTTAGAAAGGTATCGGGACGCAATATCTGAATGAACTTAACATAAAAACCATTTTATTGTAGAGCAGGTGTTTGTCTAGGGGTAAAATTTGTAACTCGTAAAATTTCTGATCAGCAATTAGATCATTAGCAGGGAGGATGAGCTTTGCTGCCCTTCTATGCAAGGAGTTAATGCGCTTGATATGATTTCTACTGGGTCCATTCCAGACTGTAGAAGCATAATTGATATGACTAAGACAGTGAGCTTCATAAAATAGCTTGCGAGTATGGGTGTCAACATAGTGGCTAAGGTTTTTTTAGGAGGAATAAATTGCAGGCGACCTGTTTGCAGACATGGTTGATGTGTGATTGCCATTTAAACTGGTAATCAACGCTAACACCTAAGACACGATGTTCATTAACTTGTTCAATTGGATTATCATTTAGTCTTAGGGATGTGGCGGGTTGCCGTTGGTGTTTTTGACGCGATGTTATTACCATAGTTTTAAGAGAGAGAGAGAGAGAGAGAGAGAGAGAGAGAGAGAGAGAGAGAGAGAGAGAGAGAGAGAGAGAGAGAGAGCGAGACAGAGACAGAGACACAGAGAGAGGCAAAGGCCAAATAGTCCACAAGTCTGCAGCACTGAACCCAGCATCATGTTGGGGATCCACATGGAGAACCAGCTGGCTGGGTCATTGTAGATTAGTGTTTTCTCTTTTTCATTTGCTCTCTCTCTCTTTTTCTTTTAAGTTATGTTACTATTTTATTTTATTCCTTTGTTTCTCCGACTTCGGACCTCGACCGAAATAGTGCCATGAAAATCAAATTGTTGATTGTGGGCACTTAACCGGAAGAAGAAGAAGAAGAAGAAGAAGAAGTACTATTTGGGTGAGAGTTCTAGTCACTGACTAAAGACTGAGCAGTGCACTGAGTTTCCATCACTGCAAATAAAATGAACAGCTCTCACTCTGCCTTTACTGTTGGCCGCAACTTCGGCTACCTCTGAACATCCAAAATTACCGAAACGGTCTTTCATTCTTTTTGATAATTTTAACTTTTATTTTTAACTTTTAAAATGTTCTATGTTGATTTTGTTTTAACTTTTGAAATGTTCAGTGACATGAAAATAACTTTAAGCGGATTCCAACCCAAGTCGAAATTTGGAGGAAAATCAGTGCTAAGAATGAAGGTGGCTGTCCTAAGATTTAACCTAGGTATATCAAGCCCCAGCGTGAGTCTGTGTCTGTCCCGTTTCTGGTTCAATTCGCTCCGTTTGGACGTTTGGATGTTTGGAAGTTTGGGAGTAGCGCCCAACTTTAGAGTGGTGTGACTGAGAATCCCTGCACACTGACACAGCCGTTGGAGTCCACGGTAGTGAACTGCTCTGTGAATGGCTACTGCATTGACCACGTGACGCGTTCAGACTGGTGTGACTGAGAATCCCTGCAAACTGACACAGCCGTTGGGGTCAATACTGCATTGACCACGTGACGTAGGCTGACGTCTAGCGCCATACTGACTTCATGTAGTTTGTGTACATGTGCCTACACATGTATGTCATGTGCGATACTGACTTCATGTAGTCTGTGTACATGTGCCTACACATGTATGTCATGTGCGATACTGACTTCATGTAGTTTGTGTACATGTGCCTACACATGTATGTCATGTGCGATACTGACTTCATGTAGTTTGTGTACATGTGCCTACACATGTATGTCATGTGCGATACTGACTTCATGTAGTCTGTGTACATGTGTCTACACATGTATGTGTATGTGCGATACTGACTTCATGTAGTTTGTGTACATGTGTCTACACATGTATGTCATGTGCGATACTGACTTCATGTAGTTTGTGTACATGTGTCTACACATGTATGTCATGTGCGATACTGACTTCATGTAGTTTGTGTACATGTGTCTACACATGTATGTCATGTGCGATACTGACTTCATGTAGTCTGTGTACATGTGTCTACACATGTATGTCATGTGCCATACTGACTTCATGTAGTTTGTGTACATGTGTCTACACATGTATGTCATGTGCCATACTGACTTCATGTAGTCTGTGTACATGTGCCTACACATGTATGTCATGTGCGATACTGACTTCATGTAGTCTGTGTACATGTGTCTACACATGTATGTCATGTGCCATACTGACTTCATGTAGTTTGTGTACATGTGCCTACACATGTATGTCATGTGCCATACTGACTTCATGTAGTTTGTGTACATGTGCCTACACATGTATGTGTATGTGCGATACTGACTTCATGTAGTCTGTGTACATGTGTCTACACATGTATGTCATGTGCGCGTGTGATCACGTTGCAAGGTGTGCACGTGACATACATGTTCATGCGGTTCCTTGCTCTCTGTCTGCATCGTGTTCGTTCTTTAATTTAATGTCTATCCACCTTACAGTGATCTTAGACGACAAAAAACAAAAAACAAAACAAAAAAACAACCGTATGTGTATGATTATGTGCAAATGTCCGTTTCAGAGGGTTTGTGGGTGTGCGTGTAGGAAGGTACGGAAGGATTGTTAATCTATGCATGCATATAATTTACATGAATAAATGAAGTGAAGGTATGTGTATCTGAGTACCTGTATGATTTAGACCCTATGTTAGTGAAACGTTAGTGAAATACTTAACCTTATAATTATTTCTAAACATTTAAAGGTAAAAAACAATAAATGAACAATATTGAACTGCAAAAAGGGAAAGTAAAATACTTAACAAGAACATCAAAGCAAAGGTCCAATTGGGCTCCTAATAAGTCCCCGAACAACTTCTAGAATCTTTGATTCATCACAAAGAATGTCTTCATAGGCTGTCATTGATGGTTTCGTGTCCAACAACCAATCAGGTAAATAGTTTTTCATATGTTCACAATAAAAATCACACGGAAAAGTGTAATATGCTGGCCACATGGAATGGTGTAATATGCTGGCCACAAATGCAGGTTACTTTTGTGTTTATAGAATTTTGTTTTCAATGCATCAAGCCTGAATTTAAAAACTAAACTTTTTAGAATCCGCCCCTTGGTGAACACTTTGTCCTGTTTTATAATCTATTAGCTTTTTTAAGAAATTTCCTTTAAAAAAAACTTCCTCTGTCTGCATGTCTGTCTATTTGTCGCCGTTTTGCTCTTTCTGTTTCTGTATCCTTCTATGTTTCACTCTGTCTGTCCTGTCGCTTCATAGTTCACATTGTTGTGGCAGCGAATGTTCGGTTTATTGCAAAACCTTTGACGAGCTAAAACAGTTGGCCAGCTCTGTCTTCCTCTCCCTTCAACGTAAGCAAGGGGAATGAATGCATACAGACGTGTATGTGGGCGAGTGCCTGTGTGTAGTTATGTGTGCCGGAAGGGCCGGTATCTCACCCCTGACTACTTTGAAGAACAGGGTGAGGCGATGTTCGTTCCTCCTTGCTTGCAGTGGGGGCAAATGCTGCTGTTCAAGCATGGTTGTGACGCATCCAGGGGTGCGGTCTTTGTAATTCTGGGTGATGAAGCGAGCTGCACGCCTCTGGATGCTCTCCAGCCTGCCAATATCTTTCTGGAGGTGCGGGTCCCAAACTGACGCACTGTACTCAAGGGTCGATCGTACCAGGGAGATGTACGCCGTGCGCCTACATTTAGCTGGACAGCAGCTTCGATTTATGCGAAAGAAACCCAGAGTTGTGCTTGCTTCCTTGACGATAATATTGTCAATATGAGCTGACCATTTGAGGTCGTCAGTGAGGGTGACTCCGAGATAGGGGTTGCAGGGGACATGTTGCAGGATCTCGTTGTTCAGTGAGGCTGGTTGAGGATTACATCATGAACCTGCTGAGATGGGTAGTTTGTTCTGATACCATATGTGATTGTATGGTAGTTTGTTCTGATACCGTCAGTGATTGTAGGGTAGTTTGTTCTGATACCGTCAGTGATTGTAAGGTAGTTTGTTCTGATACCGTCAGTGATTGTAGGGTAGTTTGTTCTGATACCGTCAGTGATTGTAGGGTAGTTTGTTCTGATGCCGTCAGTGATTGTAGGGTAGTTTGTTCTGATACCGTCAGTGATTGTAGGGTAGTTTGTTCTGATACCGTCAGTGATTGTAAGGTAGTTTGTTCTGATACCGTCAGTGATTGTAGGGTAGTTTGTTCTGATACCGTCAGTGATTGTAGGGTAGTTTGTTCTGATACCGTCAGTGATTGTAGTTTGTTCTGATACCGTCAGTGATTGTAGTTTGTTCTGATACCGTCAGTGATTGTAGGGTAGTTTGTTCTGACACCATCAGTGATTGTAGTTTGTTCTGACACCGTCAGTGATTGTAGTTTGTTCTGATACCGTCAGTGATTGTAGGGTAGTTTGTTCTGATACCGTCAGTGATTGTAAGGTAGTTTGTTCTGATACCGTCAGTGATTGTAGGGTAGTTTGTTCTGATACCGTCAGTGATTGTAGGGTAGTTTGTGCTGATACCGTCAGTGATTGTTGGGTAGTTTGTTCTGATACCGTCAGTGATTGTAGGGTAGTTTGTTCTGATACCGTCAGTGATTGTAGTTTGTTCTGATACCGTCAGTGATTGTAGTTTGTTCTGATACCGTCAGTGATTGTAGTTTGTTCTGATACCGTCAGTGATTGTTGGGTAGTTTGTTCTGATACCGCTGCACGGAGAGCAGGCAGACACTTCATTATACCGACATAACTGTGGAACAACTACATGCTCCGTACAATGGATTCCCTGTTGTTTCGCTGCACGGAGAGCAGGCAGACACTTCATTATACCGACATAACTGTGGAACAACTACATGCTCCGTACAATGGATTCCCTGCTTGCAGTGCAGACTAGGTCATGGTTAAAGGGGCAGATCCACACGTCCAATTTCAGTCATACGACCATCTAGCTGTGCCGACGTCTGTGAGGCATGATTCTCCTGATATACTACTGCATGAATGAATCTGACGACGTCTGTGAGGCATGATTCTCCTGATATACTACTGCATGAATGAATCTGACGACGTCTGTGAGGCATGATTCTCCTGATATACTACTGCATGAATGAATCTGACGACGTCTGTGAGGCATGATTCTCCTGATATACTACTGTATGAATGAATCTGACGACGTCTGTGAGGCATGATTCTCCTGATATACTACTGTATGAATGAATCTGACGACGTCTGTGAGGCATGATTCTCCTGATATACTACTGTATGAATGAATCTGACGACGTCTGTGAGGCATGATTCTCCTGATATACTACTGCATGAATGAATCTGACGACGTCTGTGAGGCATGATTCTCCTGATATACTACTGTATGAATGAATCTGACGACGTCTGTGAGGCATGATTCTCCTGATATTCTACTGTATGAATGAATCTGACGACGTCTGTGAGGCATGATTCTCCTGATATACTACTGCATGAATGAATCTGACGACGTCTGTGAGGCATGATTCTCCTGATATACTACTGCATGAATGAATCTGACGACGTCTGTGAGGCATGATTCTCCTGATATACTACTGTATGAATGAATCTGACGACGTCTGTGAGGTATGATTCTCCTGATATTCTACTGTATGAATGAACCTGACGACGTCTGTGAGGCATGATTCTCCTGATATACTACTGCATGAATGAATCTGACGACGTCTGTGAGGCATGATTCTCCTGATATACTACTGTATTAATGAATCTGACGACGTCTGTGAGGCATGATTCTCCTGATATTCTACTGTATTAATGAATCTGACGACGTCTGTGAGGCATGATTCTCCTGATATACTACTGTATTAATGAATCTGACGACGTCTGTGAGGCATGATTCTCCTGATATACTACTGTATGAATGAATCTGACGACGTCTGTGAGGCATGATTCTCCTGATATTCTACTGTATGAATGAATCTGACGAATCCCTGTTATTTTAGTTTGCTATATTCGTGTAGACCCCAACACACGAATCTGATGAAATGTCTGATACAGAAATGCAGACATTTCATCAGATTCCTGTATGGGGGGTACACAAATATAGTGAAAAAAACTAGTACTGTATATAGTAGATTCATTTAGACAGTACTATTTCATGAGAATCATGCCTCACATGTCACAGTTTGATAACTGTCCGACTGCAGTTGCACACGTGGATCGGCGCCATGAAGGCTGTGTCACACTGCTGAGGCATTCACAGCCAGTGTACATTGCTTCCTGTGTGATGCTGTCACCATCATAATAGCATAATAGCATAATGCTGCTCGTCTCATTTCTCGCTCCCCTAGGTACGATCACATCACTCCGGTTCTTCGTTCCCTACATTGGCTCCCAGTTCAATCACGTATTGACTACAAAATTCTCCTCCTTGCCTTCAAGTCACTGAATGATCAAGCTCCCCAGTATCTCTCTGATCTTCTTCATCTCTATGTCCCAGCTCGCCAACTACGTTCGTCTTCTGATTCTCGTCTCCTTTCCATTCCCTCCATCCGTCTCAAATCTGCTGGCCAACGTTCTTTTTCTTGTCAAGCACCATCTCTGTGGAATTCTCTGCCTTCTCCTCTCCGAC
Organism: Phymorhynchus buccinoides; assembly: GCA_017654935.2. Taxonomy (NCBI): domain Eukaryota; kingdom Metazoa; phylum Mollusca; class Gastropoda; order Neogastropoda; family Raphitomidae; genus Phymorhynchus; species Phymorhynchus buccinoides. Next base: position 1,053,926 of record CM065705.1, on the reverse strand, counting down.
ACTCCAACTCAGTCTCCTCATTCAAAACCTCTCTTAAAACCCATCTTTTTCCTGCTGCGCCCTAAATATTTGATCAGTTGTCTATCGTTGTGTGCACGTGAGGGAAGATTGATTTAAGAGGTTTGTGCTGTGTTTTGTGGTGCGTGTGTGTGTGTGTGTGTGTGTGTGTGTGTGTGTGTGTGTGTGTGTGTGTGTGTGTGTGTGTGTGTGTTGTGTGTGTGTGTGTGTGTGAGCATGAATGTGTGCTTGTGTGTATTTTGGTTTTTGTGGGTTGTGTGTGCACGCATGTGTGTGTGTTTGTGTGCGTGTCTGTGTGTCTGTCTGCGTGCGTACGTTGTGTGTGAGGGTGTTTGTGTCTGCGTGTTGGTGTATGTGGTCAGTCCATGCGGCTCAGTTGCTGTGACTTACCGAATGGGGTATGAACGAGTTGGCGTCAATAATTGTGTGTTTATGTGTGTGTGTGTGTGTGTGTGTGTGTGTGTGTGTGTGTGTGTGTGTGTGTGTGTGTGTGTGTGTGTGTGTGTGTGTGTGTGTGTGTGTGTGTGTGTGTGTGTGTGTGTGTGTGTGTGTGTGTGCGCGTGTGCGTGTGTGTGTGCGTGTGTGTGTGCGTGTGTGTTAGAGAGAGAGAGAGAGTTGCTTTGCATATGCACTGTTGGTGGTTGGTGTCACTCTTGAATGTTGTTTTTTGTTATCTGTTGATGAATAATTGATTGTAAAGCGCTTTGGGCTCATCTGAGGTAAAGCGCTATATAAATGTACTGTTATTATTATTATTATTATCACCATGAAGGCTGTGTCACACAGCTGAGGCATTCACAGCCAGTGCACATTGCTTCCTGTGTGATGCTGTCACTATCGGCGCATTGAAGGCTGTGTCACACTGCTGAGGCATTCACAGCCAGTGCACATTGCTTCCTGTGTCATGCTGTCACTATCACCATGAAGGCTGTGTCACACTGCTGAGGCATTCACAGCCAGTGCACATTGCTTCCTGTGTCATGCTGTCACTATCACCATGAAGGCTGTGTCACACTGCTGAGGCATTCACAGCCAGTGCACATTGCTTCCTGTGTCATGCTGTCACTATCACCATGAAGGCTGTGTCACACTGCTGAGGCATTCACAGCCAGTGCACATTGCTTCCTGTGTCATGCTGTCACTATCACCATGAAGGCTGTGTCACACTGCTGAGGCATTCACAGCCAGTGCACATTGCTTCCTGTGTCATGCTGTCACACTATAGCCCTTTCCCGAAACTCGATCAATGAGCGTTATCTGCCCCTGCTCTGGTGTGTCGCAGGTGATTTCCGGCAAAGTACTTGTTAAAGTGCACAAACTACCCACGGACAACTCGCAAACCATGACGGATTACGAGCTAGCGACTCAGACTTACCAACTGAGCTACAGCGGCTCCTCTTTCTCTTTACTGTCATTGTGTGTGTGTGTGTGTGTGTGCGTGTGCGTGTGCGTGTGCGTGCGTGCGTGTGCGTGCGTGCGTGTGTGTGTGTGTGTGTGTGTGTGTGTGTGTGTGTGTGTGCGCGTGCGTGCCTGCGTGTGTGTGTGTGTGCGTGCGTGTGCGTGTACGTGTGTGTGTGTGTGTGTGTCACTGTGTGTGTGTGTGTGTATGATCGGAACTCACCCGGGCACGCAAGGGACATCACTCGTCCGAACTTTCTTACTTGGTTGTAGGATAGGGCTATACTGTTTGGAACAACCAGGACGACATTGAACTTCCCGCTCTGGGCCCTCATGATTTCGTCGTCTGGGCTCAAACATTAAAAAGGTAAAGGAAGCATTCAAGGTATTTTTTAATTTCTTTTTGCTTTATTTTCTTCTTCTTTTGTATTGTTGAGTTTTGGTCACCAAAAAACAACAACAACAACAAAAGCAGCAAGAGCTTGATATGCAAATCATTTCGTCTCGTGACTTTAGAGCCTACACCATTTAACATTTTTTTCTTCTTCATTTCAAAGTGGCTGACCTCTCACCTTCGCTTCAGATGTCGCTTCTTTTTCATGCATCGATCTGATTGGCTAGGATTCAGAATCAGAATCACTCAGCTGCTAGCCGCCGAAGAGAGAGGTCGTGCCCAGAAAGAGGAGCGAGAAAGAAAGAAAATTGCCTGAACGCATACGTCGCACCGTGCAAAGCGTGCACAAGAAAAAGAAGAGGAGCTACGACTTCACCTTCAAGTGGAGCAAAGAAGAAAAGAAGAGAAGATAGAGAGCAGACAGCTTCCACTAGGCTAAGCCTACTGTTTTGCTCTCTCCACATCACCGCTGTGCAGGGAGCCAGCAAATCCACACCGAGAGAGACCACTACACCACTACCTACACCTCAAGCCAACCACGAGGTACCCCCCTGAAGACCCCTTCCTCCAACCACAAAAAGTTAAGTAACTCAAATCTTGAGTTTAGACTCGAGTCCCGAGTTGATTCTCGGGCCTCCACTTTCTTAACCGCCATATCATTGTGTTGTTCTCTCTCCGGGTTGGCACCCTTTGGACATCTTTGTGTACGATTTTTTCCTAACAAACATTTTACCACTATCCCCTTATTATTTCTCCCATGCCTTTTGTTTCTTGTTTTTGAACATAGGTACAGAAGTGTGTGAAAATGAGCAAAAGTAGTACGATAGGGGGGGGGGGGGGGGGGGGGGGCCCCCCCACCCGCAAAAAGACCGGGAGTCCCCGCAGTCACCCAGCCCAAACAAAGACTCTCAAAAGCCCGAAATTTACATTGACGAGACTGAGAGTCCAACTCATATCCCCAAAGACCCAAACAGTGATGACGTGTTCACACTGTTCACACACCCCAGAAAACGTCTAAGGAGGTCTGGATCTTCATCCAGCCCTCCGAAAAGGGACCTAGTGTAGCATCAACCAATAATTTGTGGAAAGTGAAAAAAAAATTAAAAAAATTGTGCCAAATGGTTGCTTGTGATGTGTAGTTGTGGATACAAGTTTAATTTTGATTTTAGAGTCATTCTTGCATTTTTTATGACCTTTTGAAAAAAATCAATAAGGACGTTCTTTTACTGTTTTTTCAAAAAACACGTCAACCCGCGGGCAGAAAACAACAAATACAAAATGATCCATGCAAATTTGGAGCAATGTGTGACTTAACCTATTCTTTGAACTAATTAACTTTTTATTTCAATCAGCTATGTTACTTAAAAAATAAAACAATTTTACTTCAAAATGTTCATTAAAATACTGTCAAGGGAGATAATAAGGGGAAAAAACATTTGTCTTCACCACTTGAAGACTGCCTTTTGAGAGTTGTTAGTTAATAAATAGCCTTTCCAACTGCACCGTGATCTGAACGCACAGACCACAAATTTTGTAAATAATTTAAATAAATACTTGTATATAAAATACTTTTAAAATAAATATGGGCCAAGTTAGGCTTTTAATAATAAAATACAGATTTTTGGATTTTAAAACCCGTAGCCTTGAATTTTAATTCATATGGATTGTTTCGGTTGGACCAGACGAAGTACATGAATTTTACATAACATTTTACATAAACTAGAATTCTTTAATACGAACTCCGGTTCCCAATTCTTTTTAACCCGAACTTCGGTTCACCATCTCACTTAATAGTAAACTTTAACTTGCTTGCTAAGAAGAATAAACCCTCTACATTAAATGTCTGTCCGTGTTCTGTCTATATTTGTCTTGTGATGTTTTATTTTTATTTTTTACCCATACCCTACTAATACACATGTCCCATATGTGCCTTCCCGGGTCGAGAGGACGTAAAACACCAAAATTACTACATTGGCTAGGATTGAGTGTGCAGGTGAGTCACTGACCACAATCAATGTTGAACAACTCCTGCTCTTCCTTCTCGCTCCAACTCTCGCCTTTTCGCTCGCTCGTCACATGTGTCACTGGGCCGGGATTTTAAGAGCGATCGCAAGGGCGGTGACTAGAGCGATTTCCTCGCCGATGTGGCATAGACTTTAGATGAGGACCTCGCCAAGAGGAAGAAGAAGAAGTGATGGAATTGAGTGATTCAAAGCTGCTTTGTGATATAGAGGTAACGCAGGCCTAAAAGGTGAAATAAAGTGGTTCAAAGGCTGCACTGTAATCTAGTAGTCTCGTGAGAAGAGTTGGCACTACGTGGCTTAAAGGCGAGGGTGGAGTCCCTCTTGATCCTGTCCGTAGTAGGTCTTGGGTCTTAGGTCTTAGGTCTTAGATCTTAGGTCTTAGATCTTAGGTCTTAGGTCTTTGTTGGCCGCAGCCCTGCGTGTGAAAAGCTGAAGTAGAAGGAAAACAACACGCCTGTTACAATAAGGGCTAAAAAGGTGAAATGGGTAAAGGCGAAACGAGACAGTATACCGCTTCGTCTAAACCCACCCCCACTTTCCCTCTTTACTTCCGTGATTTGTCCGTCGTTGCTTCTAGCCTGTTATCTTAACAAACACACCCCCCCCCCCCCCCCCCCCCCTACAGACACATAGCATTCTGGAGGTTTTGTGCTTATAACTTCATCTAATCTATCACTTTCTTTGACTCTGCCTTTTCCCTTTGCTTGCTGTCATCTACTATCTTTCTACCTTTCTAGTCCATTCTCCTGCCTTTGTTCTAGATTTTATAAAATCCTTATAGATGTTTTCCACAGCCGAAGACGGACATTCTGGGCCTAACTGTTTTAGTTAGCCGCATGACAGCAGCATGACGCATCTGTGCTCATAATGACGACGACGACGACGACGACGACGAACAAGAAGAAGAAAAAGAAGAAGAAGAAGAAGAAGAAGAAGAAGAAGAACAACAACAACAACAACAACAACAACAACAACAACAACAACAACAACAACAACAAGTCATTGTGAACTTACGGTGAAATCGATGTCCCGTTCGCCCCACACGTTTTACGCACTCTAAAGAACCCACGGCAATACATGGATTGTTGATGGTTTAACACCTCCCCCCCCCCCTCTCTCTCTCTCTCTCTCTCTCTCTCTCTCTCTCTCTCTCTCTCTCTCTCTCTCTCTCACACGTTTTACGCACTCTAAAGAACCCACGGCAATACATGGATTGTTGATGGTTTAACACCTCCCTCTCTCTCTCTCTCTCTCTCTCTCTCTCTCTCTCTCTCTCTCTCTCTCTCTCTCTCTCTCTCTCTCTCTCTCTCTCTCTCTCTCTCTCTCTCTCTCTCTCTCTCTCTCTCTCTCTCTCTCTCTCTTCACACGTTTTACGCACTCTAAAGAACCCACGGCAATACATGGATTGTTGATGGTTTAACACCTCCCTCTCTCTCTCTCTCTCTCTCTCTCTCTCTCTCTCTCTCTCTCTCTCTCTCTCTCTCTCTCTCTCTCTCTCTCTCTCTCTCTCTCTCTCTCTCTCTCTCTCTTCACACGTTTTACGCACTCTAAAGAACCCACGGCAATACATGGATTGTTGATGGTTTAACACCTCCCTCTCTCTCTCTCTCTCTCTCTCTCTCTCTCTCTCTCTCTCTCTCTCTCTCTCTCTCTCTCTCTCTCTCTCTCTCTCTCTCTCTCTCTCTCTTCACACGTTTTACGCACTCTAAAGAACCCACGGCAATACATGGATTGTTGATGGTTTAACACCTCCCTCTCTCTCTCTCTCTCTCTCTCTCTCTCTCTCTCTCTCTCTCTCTCTCTCTCTCTCTCTCTCTCTCTCTCTCTCTCTCTCTCTCTCTCTCTCTCTCTCTCTCTCTCTCTCTCTCTCTCTCTCTCTCTCTCTCTCTCTCTCTCTCTTCACACAACTGAGTGTGTATGTGAAACAGATTCACATTGAAACAGACAATATTTTGGTGCTGAAGATTGCTGGTGATTTAATTGGCTCAGAGACTGATTGCTTGTTGGTAGGTGCTTATATTTCTCCACAAAACTCCAAATATTATGAAGATACTGAAATATACAATGGTATGTCAATCTTAGAAGACTGCTTATTTGAATCAATCAAAGAATGTGGTGAGTTGCCTTTACTTTTGTGTGGCGATCTAAATGCTAGAACAAATAATCTTAACTTTCATGATTCCGACCCAATTGATGATATATGTAATATATTAGACAAAGATTATTCTGCCACTAGAACTGATCGTGCTGATGCATATAAAAGATGTTCAAAAGACATTGTAGTCAATGCCTTTGGTCGCTATCTCATTAATATGTGTGACGAATTTGAACTCGTTATTCTAAATGGCTTACAGGCAATGAATAACCTGTGTGATTTCACTTACATTTCTGAGAGTGGGTCAAGTGTGATCGATTATTTCATTATTTCAAAATCTTTGTTGTCATGTTGTTGTAACTTTAGTATCAGGCATTTTATTCAAACAAAGCATGCTGCTGTGGAATTGTCTTTGTTGTGTAAACTAACATCCTCAGATTTACTATGTAATAAGCAACACCAAAAAGCTTACGTTAGTAAATACAAATGGGATGATGAACAAAATAATAGTTTTAAGGAAAGGATTAGTTCTGATGATGCAAAGGATATTGTCACCAATGCCACTAATATTATAGAAAATGATGTTGATCAGTCTGTACTTATGTTTAATGAATGTTTATACTTTGCTGGTGAATGTATGAAGAAAACTGTTCTTATTGATTGTGAAAAACAGAAAATATGGTTTGATTTAGAATGTAGGCAAAGTAGGCAAGTGGCGTGGGGTTTATTGCATAAGTTTAACAGATCTAACAATATACCTGATCGATTGGAATATTGTCAGAAAAGGAGGGAATACAAGGAATTGTTAAGGATAAAAGAAAAAACACACAGAGAAAATATTGTTGACTCTCTACAAAGCAATTTAAATGACAGCAAGCTGTTCTGGGATGCTATCCGTTCAGTTAGACCTAGACAAACAGGACACAACTCAATTTCTTCCCAACAATGGCTTGAGCACTTTAGGGGTGTATTCAATAATGTGCCCTCGGCTGGTGCTGATTCTCAATCTGATTTTGATGATTATTATGGTAATATAAATACAGAGACCCAGATTGAAAATGGTGATTTAGACCAACCAATATCTGCAGAGGAAATACTATGTGCTATTGGTGCTCTGAAGAATAGGAAAGCTGCTGGTCCTGACGGACTGATAGGTGAATTCTATAAAAACAAAACAGCACTGCTACTATTTTACCCTTTCTGTCAAAATTGTTCAATCATCTTTTTGATAATGGCATATTTCCAGCTGACTGGACAGTGGCTGTTTTGCAGCCCTTACATAAAAAGGGTGACTTGAATCAGCCTGATAATTACCGCGGGATATCATTATTGAATATATGTAGCAAGCTATACACTTTTGTATTAAATAAAAGACTTACAAAATGGATTGAGGATAATGAGGTTATAGGCGAAGAACAGGCCGGCTTTAGGCACAACCGTTGTACAACAGATCATGTATTTACCATTATGGCTTGTGTGCAAAAACAATTACTTAGACACAGAAAACTTTATGTCGCCTTTATAGATTTCCGTAAGGCATTTGATACGGTAAGCAGGGATAAATTGTGGGAAATACTTCATGTTAGTGGAATCAGAGGGA
>CM065705.1:1023897-1041397 GCA_017654935.2 Phymorhynchus buccinoides | reverse complement strand
TGCTTGTAGTTTGGTGGCGATAATCTTGTGTCGTTTGATTGGATGACAGATTTTGTTAGGAGAATGGCCAATAAGCTGAGGGGGAGACTGGAACTTCTTCTTTGATCGCTCATACAGTTTCCTGTCAATTATGAGCCCAGATGCGTTATACTGTCGTTATGCGCCTAACTAAGAAATAGTTAGGCCCAGCAAGTTCGAGGAAATCCATTTGAAAGTGCCTCCTGACAAAAAAGGCAAGAGCGTGGACCGGTAGAAGCAGCAGGATGGTAGTAAGTAGGCCTACCACCGTTTTGAACCCAAGGGTATATATTTTGTAGAAAAGCCTTCCCTTTTCTGATGCACGTAAAAGAATAGTCATTGAAAAGTTACTTTTGAAAAGCTACACACACGCACACGCACACACGCACGAACGCACACATGCCCACGCGCACGCGCACGCACACGCGCACGCACGCACACGCACGCACGCACACGCACACGCACACGCACACACACACACACACACACACACACACACAAAAACACACACACACAGCACAAGTTTAAGTCATGTATCGTAGACGTCTGTGGTTTTTCTCTATCTCTTTGTTCTAAACTTAGAAAATATTTTGAATTCTTTTCTCCTTCTTCTATCCATTTTTCCATTTTTTGTTTTGTATCTACAAACTGTTTATTTAAGGCTTCATTTTTGGACCTCTTTCTAAATCGTTTTCCAAACTATATAGACTTAAGGGTTAAGGGTTCGTTTCTTTTTTCACAAGCTAGAGTTTTCCCAAAGTCTATACAAACATTTCTTATTTCAGCTTTGCACATCTCCCACTTTTGTAGGCCTATTTCGTCTGATTCTTCATTTTCAGCAAGAAAGTTGTCTAGCATTTGATTCATGTTTTCCAGAAATGTCTTATTTTTTAAGTAGCTATTGTTAAACCTCCAAAATCCAGGACCACGAAAAAAGTTGCTGTCATTAAGTTCAAGGACTATCGCCTTGTGGTCAGAATTAGGAACTAAATGATGTTCACATGAAGTACAGTAAGTCAGGATGCTGTCAGAAATAAAGCAATAGTCTAATCTGCGCGCAACGTAAGGGTTAAAACGTCACCATGTCGCCTCTTTTTCTGTTGGATGAAGTATTCGCCATGCATCTGTTAAATTCAAATGTTAACGGTTTCCTTAAACACTTCAGTTTCTGATCTATCATGGGACTGATCTCCAATTACGTCCAAATCAGCGTTCAACGACAACTAGATCTTCATAGTCATCATAGTTTAGGGTTTCAATTAAATTACGAAAATAAACTTGTTTTTTCTCTCGTGTTGCTAGGCGCATAAATGTTAGCAATAATATTATATTTGTCATTTACGATAGAAATAAGGAGGGTTCGTTCTTGTGAAAGAAACAGTTTTGTTTTTCCATTAAAATGTTTTGAAATCAAAATTACTTCTCCTCTGCTTCTGTTTGTGCCTTCGTTATAGAAACACTGTCCACCCCATTGTTTGACCATTCCTACCATCACTGCCTGCTATGTGGCATTCTGGAAGAGAAATAACGTCAAACCGCGTCTGTTTTAAGTAAGCAAATAAATATTTCCTTTTGATGTGATTTTTTAATCCTCTAACATTAAGAGATAAGATCTTTAGTTTATCCATGGTAAAAAGAGGACAGTATACATACAAACTACATGCCAGGTATAACACACCGCACACAAACCAAAGTAGAGTTCAGGGAGGTTCAGGAAGGTGGTGCAAACGTCGTCCATGAGCAGCAACGGCTACTCACCCCAGGCCCACTGTGGAGCGCTCCATTCAGACTCGGTGTGGCCGACATCTTTCTCCCCTAGGTTGTCTGATCTATGGCCACATCGCCGCTGCTTCTCAGGCCCCTCCTCCTCCTCCTCCTCCTCCTCCTCCGCCTCCTCCTTCTTCTTCTTCGTCTTCATCTTCTTCTTCTTGTTTGAGGTCGTTTTGCCTGTTCGTAGATTAGGATAGTCTAAATTATCTCCCATTGATTTCTTGCCAGTGGTGATAGCCCTAAAGGAAGAGACTTCGTGGTGGGCTGGCCATTAAGCATACTTTGAAGCTGAGTTCATTTACTCCTCTTGTAGAACATTGACACAATGATAGTACCCTTTTCGATGTGTGTGTATTTGCTTGCTTGCTGTTTGTTTGTTTCTTTCAAAGAAGTAGGGTTGGACATAGCAGTCATTTTCAGTGGCACGTCTTTCAAAACAGAAAAACGTCCTCGAAATTGCAAACCTTGTCTTTCTGTTTGACTATGTTTTCAAATGAATAAAGATTAGTTTAAACCAAAATGCAAACCAAGATGTTTCATTTCATTCTTCTGTGATTTCTCCTGTCTGTCTGTCTGGCTGGTTGTCTCTCTCTCTCTCTCTCTCTCTCTCTCTCTCTCTCTCTCTCTCTCTCTCTCTCTCTCTCTCTCCCCCCCCCCTCTCTCTCTCTCTCTCTCTCTCTCTCTCTCTCTCTCTCTCTCTCTCTCTCTCTCTCTCTCTCTCTCTCTCTCTGTTGTTTGTTGAGAGCATTCTTATACATTTTCCCTCTTTTGTGAAACAGTAGTATGCTTTATAGTGCGTAAGCATGTACATAGGTACGTGTGTGTGCAAGTAAGTGTTCGATTGCATGTATGAGCCTGCTTGCATCAATGTGTGCTGGTGGGTGTGTAATGTGTGTAATGTGTGCAAGTAAGTGTTGATTGCATGTGTGAGCCTGCTTGCATCAATGTGTGCTGGTGGGTGTGTAATGTGTGTCATGTGTGTAATGTGTTCGATTGCATGTATGAGCCTGCTTGCATCAATATGTGCTGGTGGGTGTGTAATGTGTGTAAAGTGTTCGATTGCATGTGTGAGCCTGCTTGCATCAATGTGTGCTGGTGGGTGTGTAATGTGTGTAATGTGTTCGATTGCATGTATGAGCCTGCTTGCATCAATGTGTGCTGGTGGGTGTGTAATGTGTGTAATGTGTGTAATGTGTTCGATTGCATTTGTGAGCTTGCATGCATCAATGTGTGCTGGTGAGTGTGTAATGTGTGCGCGTATGTCAAAGTCAAAGTCAACATTTTATTGTCTCTGTATGTGCCTGCATGTGCGCGTGCGCGCACGTGTGTGTATGTGAGAGAAAGTGTGTGTGTGTGTGTGTGTGTGTGTGTGTGTGTGTGTGTATGTGTGTGTGTGTGTGTGTGTGTGTGTGTGTGTGTGTGTGAACGTCAAAATCAAAGTCAAACTTTTATTGTATGTGCGTGCGTGCGAACGTGCGTTTGTGCTTATTTGTGAGTCTGTCTGGGCAACATGTAAAAAGCGCGACTCTCTGAATATTCCCATTTGCGCGACCGTACGAAAAGAGCGAATGTCACTGACAGAAAGAGCGAATGTCACTGACAGAAAGAGCGAATGTGACTGACAGAAAGAGCGAATGTCACTGACAGAAAGCTAGAGGGTCGTTGAGGATTGGGATGGGGCAAGAAGTACCTTACAATAAAAATGTCTGTTACCTTCTTCCTATCCCTAACCCTATCCCTAACCCTATCCCTAACCTATCCCTAACCTATCCCTAACTTTCTGAGTTTTATGCGACTCTCTGAAATTCGCTCTTTTTGTCATTTCTGTTCGCTCTTTTCGTCATTTCTGTTCGCTCTTTTCGTCATCTTGTGTATACGCGCGCGCGCGCGCGCGCGCGCGCGCGCGCGCGCGTGTGTGTGTGTGTGTGTGTGTGTGTGTGTGTGTGTGTGTGTGTGTGTGTGTGTGTGTGTGTGTGTGTGTGTGTGTGTGTGTGTGTGTGTGTGGAGTGTGAACGTTGTGCTTGTGCCTGCACGTGTTTGCATGCGTGCGTCCGCGCCTGTGTAAATGCGTGCGCTCATGTGTGTGTGCGTGTGTGTTAGTGGAGTGTGTTTGCTCTCTAATCGGGACAACAAATACTCAAGAGTGGACACCCAGCAGTCACCAGCAATATCCTGGGGACAGACCCAGCATTATCCTGGGGACAGACCTAGCATTATCCTGGAGACAGACCCAGCATTATCCTGGGGACAGACCCAGCATTATACTGGGGACAGACCCAGCAATATCCTGGGGACAGACCCAGCATTATCCTGGGGACAGACCCAGCATTATCCTGGGGACAGACCCAGCATTATCCTGGGGACAGACCCAGCATTATCCTGGGGACAGACCCAGCAACATCCTGGGGACAGACCCAGCATTATCCTGGGGACAGACCCAGCATTATCCTGGGGACAGACCCAGCATTATCCTGGGGACAGACCCAGCAACATCCTGGGGACAGACCCAGCATTATCCTGGGGACAGACCCAGCATTATCCTGGGGACAGACCCAGCATTATCCTGGGGACAGACCCAGCATTATCCTGGAGACAGACCCAGCATTATCCTGGGGACAGACCCAGCATTATCCTGGGGACAGACCCAGCATTATCCTGGGGACAGACCCAGCAACATCCTGGGGACAGACCCAGCATTATCCTGGGGACAGACCCAGCATTATCCTGGGGACAGACCCAGCAACATCCTGGGGACAGACCCAGCATTATCCTGGGGACAGACCCAGCATTATCCTGGGGACAGACCCAGCATTATCCTGGGGACAGACCCAGCATTATCCTGGGGACAGACCCAGCAACATCCTGGGGACAGACCAGCAGTCACCAGCAATATCCTGGGGACAGACCCAGCATTATCCTGGGGACAGACCCAGCAATATCCTGGGGACAGACCAGCAACATCCTGGGGACAGACCAGCAGTCACCAGCAATATCCTGGGGACAGACCCAGCATTATCCTGGGGACAGACCCAGCAATATCCTGGGGACAGACCAGCAACATCCTGGGGACAGACCAGCAGTCAGCCGCCATTAGGCCCGTTACGTTACCTGTGCCCCTGGCATCATATGATGTGCCCCCGTCTCCATGTGTCACTCTCACTGTGCCCCTGGCATCATATGATGTGCCCCCGTCTCCGTGTGTCACTCACTGTGCCCCTGGCATCATATGATGTGCCCCCGTCTCCATGTGTCACTCTCGCTGTGCCCCTGGCATCATATGATGTGCCCCCGTCTCCATGTGTCACTCTCACTGTGCCCCTGGCATCATATGATGTGCCCCCGTCTCCATGTGTCACTCTCACTGTGCCCCTGGCATCATATGATGTGCCCCCGTCTCCATGTGTCACTCTCACTGTGCCCCTGGTATATCATATGATGTGCCCCCGTCTCCATGTGTCACTCTCACTGTGCCCTTGGCATCATATGATGTGCCCCCGTCTCCATGTGTCACTCTCGCTGTGCCCCCTGGCATCATATGATGTGCCCCCGTCTCCATGTGTCACTCTCACTGTGCCCCTGGCATCATATGATGTGCCCCCGTCTCCATGTGTCACTCTCACTGTGCCCCTGGCATCATATGATGTGCCCCCGTCTCCATGTGTCACTCTCGCTGTGCCCCTGGCATCATTAGATGTGCCCCCGTCTCCATGTGTCACTCTCACTGTGCCCTTGGCATCATATGATGTGCCCCCGTCTCCATGTGTCACTCTCACTGTGCCCCTGGCATCATTAGATGTGCCCCCGTCTCCATGTGTCACTCTCACTGTGCCCCTGTCATCATTTGATGTGCCCCCGTCTCCATGTGTCACTCTCGCTGTGCCCCTGGCATCATTAGATGTGCCCCCGTATCCATGTGTCACTCTCACTGTGCCCCTGGCATCATATGATGTGCCCCCGTCTCCATGTGTCACTCTCACTGTGCCCCCTTCTGAGTTAGTCCTCGTCTCTACATGTTCTGTCCTTCAGAGTTTCCGTCTCTGTGTGTCCCTGTCTCTGTGTCACATATGTCGTGCCCATTTGTCACTGTGTCACGTGCCCATGTCACTATGTCACTGCTATCGTGCCCATTTGTCACTATGGCATTTTTATCGTGTCAATGTCAGCATGCTACTTCTATCGTGCCAGTGTCACCATGTCAGCATTATCCTGGGGACAGACCCAATGTCACTATGTCACTTATATAGTGCCAATGTCACTATGTCACTTCTATCATGCCAATGTCACCATGTCACTTCTATCATGCCCATGTCACTATGTCACTTCTATCATGTCAATGTCACTAATGTCACTTTTATCATGTCAATGTCACTATGTCACTTTTATCATGCCAATGTCACTGTGTCACTTCTATCATGCCAATGTCACTATGTCACTTCGTGTGTGTGTGTGTGTGTGTGTGTGTGCGTGCGTGCGTGCGTGCGTGCGTGCGTGCGTGCGTGTGTGTGTGTGTTTCATTTAACGTCTATCCACTTCTCGTGATATTAGACGGGGGAAAAAAATTATGTTTGTGAGATTGGATGCAGGCATGTGAGTGTGTGCATGTATGTGTGTATATCTGTGTATGCATGTGAGTATCTATTATTTATATTATGAATGGATAGACCTACACAGTAGAAGCAGTTAACAAAACTAAGCAACAACAATAACAAAAATCTTTTTAAAAAAAAATTAAAAACAGCGCCTCCCTCCTTCCCTCTTTCTCCTCCCATCATTTCCCTTCCTCTTCAATAATAATGTGGCTTTTAAAGTTATAAATAATTACCTATGGGACTGTATTCTAAACTAACGAAAAATGTATATGTTAGTGCTGGTGGATTAAAATATTGTGAATGTGTATGGGCGTGTTACAGTTTGTGTTCGTTAGCTTATTCTTCAGTGTGTAGTTTCTTCTGTTTACTAACAACCTCCTAGAGCCCATGACCTCCTAGAGCCCATGGCCACCTAGAGCCCATGACCTCCTAGAGCCCATGACCTCCTAGAGCCCATGGCCACCTAGAGCCCATGACCTCCTAGAGCCCATGACCTCCTAGAGCCCATGACCTCCTAGAGCCCATGACCTCCTAGAGCCCATGACCTCCTAGAGCCCATGACCTCCTAGAGCCCATGACCTCCTAGAGCCCATGACCTCCTAGAGCCCATGACCTCCTAGAGCCCATGACCTCCTAGAGCCCATGACCTCCTAGAGCCCATGACCTCCTAGAGCCCATGACCTCCTAGAGCCCATGACCTCCTAGAGCCCATGACCTCCTAGAGCCCATGACCTCCTAGAGCCCATGACCTCCTAGAGCCCATGCCCACAAAGCCCCGTGTGCCTTCTGACAAATCAATGTGAACACAGATGCAACGTACTCAATTCATATTACCTGTTTCTTAAAACATACACATCATACATGTCCGCTAAAGTCAATGCATGACCCTTCTAACGTTGCTTCGGGTTTTCTGAACCCCTTGTACCTTGGTCATGTACGTGTCCTAGTGTATGTCCCAGGTCGCTCATTCCTAGTTCCAACTCGCAGCCACACACCGGCTTGTCAGGTCGCGGAATCCGAAATCGGCTATCCAAGGGGAGCAAATGCATGTTAAGTCGTCAAGAGGCAACCACCACTGGAGACACTGCAATGCTGCTGAGTCACTTCGGTGGAGTTCAGTGGAGCCTGATCTGAGAGAGACACTGCACTGCTGCTGAGTCACTTCGGTGGAGTTCAGTGGAGCCTGATCTGAGAGAGACACTGCAATGCTGCTGAGTCACTTTGGTGGAGTTCAGTGCAGCCAGTTCTAAGCTAACATACGCAGGGCACCACCTATTAAGCCCCCTACTGACGACAATAATGTCTTAGTCGTGGAGCCAGCATGAATGAGGTCCTCCTCCGAGGGCGCCACCACGACCGTCCACCGACAGCTCCCCAGAACACACTGATCCCCATGACTTTGACACGAACGCACCAAGGATATAGACTGGATTGGAAATAATAACGAAATTTCAGTCATTGCCGGTCACGGCCGTTCAATTTGGATCGTTTAGTTCCCACATATGCGCTATCGTGAAACCCACTCACCTCCTCCTCTTTTGCATCTCCTTCCTTCCCCATCCATCCCTCCCTCCCATTCCTTGACCGTAGCAAGACTTCACGCGGCAGCAAAGGTAGCACGCAGGCAGGATTTCACAAGTGGGCTGCTACAGCCAAAGTTCTATTTGGTCGCTGGCAGCTTGCTTACTACACACGCGCGCAGCAGTGCAGCAAGGCTTGGTGGCTTGAATTTGAAGAGTATAGCCTAGTAAAGAGTGTTCCTCTTTGCTTTGTGCTGTGGAGAAACTACACACTGACACTAGTTGTCTTTCAATTTAAATTGCTCAGCTACCGTTCGACTGAGCACCTAACTAACTACACACTTTAAACACAAGATGACTCTAGAACTTATATGTAAAAGCACACTTATCAACACTGGCTACTTTAGACAGAACACGCCGAGGAAAATGCCACATAAATCTGTGGTACTGAGGGAAAAACCTAGGCCTTTAAAATAGCGCGCACTGCTGTTCTATTCCAACCCTGACAGCTATAATGTACACAAAGCGTGGTTTATTAATTAACACTAATTACACCACAACTAGCTTTTGGTTCGAATCACTGTTCACACAATGCTGTTCACCACACCTATGTATGCTCACACCAAAATGTTTGGCAAATCGAAAGTCTGTTTAGAAGCAGTGGACGAAAACATACGGAGCACAAATTCCACTCTGTTTTCCCACTTGTTTCTGGCGCTTCCAAGAGGTTGAGTCATTCGCATTTCCCGCCTCTGGAAGCCTAGCCAGCAGCAACTAAAGAGTCTGCAAATGCCAGTTTTGTAAAGCCGTGCGGTGTCCATGTTTGGTGCAGCTGACGCCATGTTGTCCACGCAGTCTGCTATGCAGAACATCACCCTCAACACCGCCTGTCTTCCTCTCCGCTTCAACCGCTCACAGCGCCTGCCATGGCAGCATCCCCACTCCATCGTCAGACAGGAAACGGAGGCCACCGTCAACCGAATCACAGACCTCACCTTAGCGTGCTTGTTCCTGATTGGTGGACCGGCCAACGTCGTCAACATGGCGGTGTTCTTCAAACAAGGTCTTGACGATCGTGTCAACCTGTGTCTGTTTTCCCTGGCCCTGGCCGACTGTGTCTTTCTAACGTCGTCAACATGGCGGTGTTCTTCAAACAAGGCCTTCACGATAGTGTCAACCTCTGTCTGTTTTCCCTGGCCCTGGCCCACTGTTTCTTTCTAACGTCGTTTTTCTGTCTGGTGGCGGAGAACTTCTATTTGTATCTCACCGGATGCAACGCGGAGGTTCCGATGAACGAGTTTATGGTGAACAACAAGATTATCTCCCTTAACAGCTTTGGGTTCATTTCCTACTTCCTGTCTGGCATCATCGCCTGTGAATGTGAGAGATGTTACTGCGTGCTCAGACCTCTGAACTACCAGAGTCTGATGAGAACCAGAACCATGGCTGCGGTCATTGTCTGTGTGTCTGTCTGCGTGTTCGGTCTGTTTCTAGTCAAAACTTTCCAGGTGACAGTGAAGTGTTGTTACGACCCTGTAACTGATAGAACAATGAAGATGATGACCAGCAGCCAATTTGACCAACATCACAAACTGTTCATGGACATCCTTCAAGGCTCGGTGTGGGCATAACTGGAGGGTTGATGATCACAGTGATGACAGTGACGATCAACATCACAAACTGTTCATGGACATCCTTCAAGGCTCGGTGTGGGCATAACTGGAGGGTTGATTATCACAGTGATGACAGTGACGATCAACATCACAAACTGTTCATGGACATCCTTCAAGGCTCGGTGTGGGCATAACTGGAGGGTTGATTATCACAGTGATGACAGTGGCGATCAACATCACAAACTGTTCATGGACATCCTTCAAGGCTCGGTGTGGGCATAACTGGAGGGTTGATTATCACAGTGATGACAGTGACGATCAACATCACAAACTGTTCATGGACATCCCTCAAGGCTCGGTGTGGGCATAACTGGAGGGTTGATGATCACAGTGATGACAGTGACGATCAGCATCACAAACTGTTCATGGACATCCTTCAAGGCTCGGTGTGGGCATACCTGGAGGGTTGATGATCACACTGATGACAGTGACGATCATCACCACGGTGAAACTACGTCACATTAGAGAGTTATAGATGTCGCCAGTACTACGGCAGCGCCAGCGGGTGCGCGAAGAAGTCGTGACGTCATGGGTTGCCGATGTACAAAGTTGTAAAGATTTGTTCATGTAGGTCCGCAGTACGCGTAAACAAGGGAAGTAACTCATTGTAACTCATCGTGGTAAATACGCGAGTTTTAACTCTCTTTCGTGTGTGTGTGTGTGTGTGTGTGTGTGTGTGTGTGTGTGTGTGGAGAGAGGAGAGAGAGAGAGAGAGAGAGAGAGAGAGAGAGAGAGAGAGAGAGTGTTTACAAGTGTGTGTGTGCCTGCACATACATTCATAACACTATTTATACAGTGAATGTGTGTGTCTATGCATGCGCACATTTTGTTTTCATATTCTGATCTATGAAGCAAAACAAAATCTAAACATCAAAAGAAAGGGCACATCAAGAGGCCGTGAGGCTTAGAATTCCCTAAGAGTCTGACCTTTCTTACCGTACAGTCACTTTTGACTATTATGTCGCTGTAAAACTTTAAGGAAGATCTGCGCGAAACAGACCTGACTTGATCAATAAATCTGCAGTATTCATCGACGAAACAGCAAAAGTAGGCCAAGCATTCCAGGTTTTCTGAGAATTTCTCTGCCATTTTCGATTTTCATTTTGCAGCAGTCTCTTGATAGATTCAATGCAATACAAGTACCACATGAGCACTTCTTGTGGCCCCAAAACACAGGAACGAGGGTTGTATGGGCTATTAGTGTGTAAATCTATCTTTTTAGGTATCACTTTGTGTCCGAAAAGGGCTAAATTTCACAAAATAACCTACCCGTTGTCCAGTACGGCTGGAGGCCATGCTTGCGGTAGCAACGTCTGGAAAAAGGGACTACGCGTGACGTAGTTGGCATATTTCTGTGACGTCACCGGTTGGGGTTCCTTCTGCGGTTGTCGAAAATCGACGATCTATAACTCTCTATTGCAACATGGCGGAGGCAAATGACGTCATCATTTTCTACCAGGGAAATAACTCTGACCAAAATGTTGATCGGTACTTCCGTGTTTTTGATCATTTGCTTATTTCCTATGTGCGCTATCCATTTTTACAATTCTTTCGTCACTGGTTTGAGAGCAGGTGGATACTATTATAATTCATGCATGACGTCAGTGCATATCTAACTCTAAGCTTCACTTTCTTGAACTCTGCTTTCAATTTCTTCTTTGATTTCTCCATGGGAACCAAGTACAGGGAGATCTTTTGGGAATTGTTTGGTAAAAAAGACCGTTGAAAGAAAAAACCAGGACTAGACGTCTGGGTAATGCTTATCTGACTAGCATTCCAACTGTTGCTAAACGTCTGGGTAATGCTTAACTGACTAGCATTCCAATTGTTGCTAGACGTCTGGGTAATGCTTATCTGACTAGCATTCCAACTGTTGCTAAACGTCTGGGTAATGCTTAACTGACTAGCATTCCAATTGTTGCTAGACGTCTGGGTAATGCTTATCTGACTAGCATTCCAACTGTTGCTAAACGTCTGGGTAATGCTTAACTGACTAGCATTCCAACTGTTACTAGACGTCTGGGTAATGATTATCTGACTAGCATTCTGTTACTAGACCCAGGGCTGGGTGGAAAAAAGCATGCAACTTGCTTATCTCATGTTCCCTGGTTAAATAAAATTTCGTTTTCGTTTTCGTTTTCGTTTAACTGACTAGCATTCCAATTGTTGCTAGACGTCTGGGTAATGCTTAACTGACTAGCATTCCAATTGTTGCTAGACGTCTGGGTAGTGCTTAACTGACTAGCATTCCAATTGTTGCTAGACGTCTGGGTAATGATTATCTGACTAGCATTCCAACTGTTGCTAAACGTCTGGGTAATGATTATCTGACTAGCATTCCAATTGTTGCTAGACGTCTGGGTAATGCTTAACTGACTAGCATTCCAATTGTTGCTAGACGTCTGGGTAATGATTATCTGACTAGCATTCCAATTGTTACTAGACGTCTGGGTAATTCTTAACTGACTAGCATTCCAACTGTTGCTAAACGTCTGGGTAATGCTTAACTGACAAGTATTCCAATTGTTGCTAAACGTCTGGGTAATGCTTAACTGACTAGTATTCCAATTGTTGCTAAACGTCTGGGTAATGCTTAACTGACTAGTATTCCAATTGTTGCTAAACGTCTGGGTAATGCTTAGCTGACAAGTATTCCAATTGTTGCTAAACGTCTGGGTAATGCTTAACTGACTAGTATTCCAATTGTTGCTAAACGTCTGGGTAATGCTTAACTGACTAGCATTCCAATTGTTGCTAGACGTCTGGGTAATGCTTAACTGACTAGCATTCCAATTGTTGCATGTCACCTATTGCATTCTGTTTCATGTGCTCTTCTTACTTTATCTCATCCTAATTGTTGCATGTCACCTATTGCATTCTGTTTCATGTGCTCTTCTTACTTTATCTCATCCTAATTGTTGCATGTCACCTATTGCATTCTGTTTCATGTGCTCTTCTTACTTTATCTAATCCTAATTGTTGCATGTCACCTATTGCATTCTGTTTCATGTGCTCTTCTTACTTTATCTCATCCTAATTGTTGCATGTCACCTATTGCATTCTGTTTCATGTGCTCTTCTTACTTTATCTCATCCTAATTGTTGCATGTCACCTATTGCATTCTGTTTCATGTGCTCTTCTTACTTTATCTAATCCTAATTGTTGCATGTCACCTATTGCATTGCCTAATTGTTGCATGTCACCTATTGCATTCTGTTTCGTGTGCTCTTCTTACTTTATCTAATCCTAATTGTTGCATGTCACCTATTGCATTCTGTTTCGTGTGCTCTTCTTACTTTATCTAATCCTAATTGTTGCATGTCACCTATTGCATTCTGTTTCGTGTGCTCTTCTTACTTTATCTCATCCTAATTGTTGCATGTCACCTATTGCATTCTGTTTCATGTGCTCTTCTTACTTTATCTAATCCTAATTGTTGCATGTCACCTATTGCATTCTGTTTCATGTGCTCTTCTTACTTTATCTCATCCTAATTGTTGCATGTCACCTATTGCATTCTGTTTCGTGTGCTCTTCTTACTTTATCTCATCCTAATTGTTGCATGTCACCTATTGCATTCTGTTTCATGTGCTCTTCTTACTTTATCTCATCCTAATTGTTGCATGTCACCTATTGCATTCTGTTTCATGTGCTCTTCTTACTTTATCTCATCCTAATTGTTGCATGTCACCTATTGCATTCTGTTTCATGTGCTCTTCTTACTTTATCTCATCCTAATTGTTGCATGTCACCTATTGCATTCTGTTTCATGTGCTCTTCTTACTTTATCTCATCCTAATTGTTGCATGTCACCTATTGCATTCTGTTTCATGTGCTCTTCTTACTTTATCTAATCCTAATTGTTGCATGTCACCTATTGCATTCTGTTTCATGTGCTCTTCTTACTTTATCTCATCCTAATTGTTGCATGTCACCTATTGCATTCTGTTTCATGTGCTCTTCTTACTTTATCTCATCCTAATTGTTGCATGTCACCTATTGCATTCTGTTTCATGTGCTCTTCTTACTTTATCTCATCCTAATTGTTGCATGTCACCTATTGCATTCTGTTTCATGTGCTCTTCTTACTTTATCTAATCCTAATTGTTGCATGTCACCTATTGCATTCTGTTTCATGTGCTCTTCTTACTTTATCTAATCCTAATTGTTGCATGTCACCTATTGCATTCTGTTTCATGTGCTCTTCTTACTTTATCTCATCCTAATTGTTGCATGTCACCTATTGCATTCTGTTTCATGTGCTCTTCTTACTTTATCTAATCCTAATTGTTGCATGTCACCTATTGCATTCTGTTTCATGTGCTCTTCTTACTTTATCTCATCCTAATTGTTGCATGTCACCTATTGCATTCTGTTTCATGTGCTCTTCTTACTTTATCTCATCCTAATTGTTGCATGTCACCTATTGCATTCTGTTTCATGTGCTCTTCTTACTTTATCTCATCCTAATTGTTGCATGTCACCTATTGCATTCTGTTTCATGTGCTCTTCTTACTTTATCTCATCCTAATTGTTGCATGTCACCTATTGCATTCTGTTTCATGTGCTCTTCTTACTTTATCTCATCCTAATTGTTGCATGTCACCTATTGCATTCTGTTTCATGTGCTCTTCTTACTTTATCTCATCCTAATTGTTGCATGTCACCTATTGCATTCTGTTTCATGTGCTCTTCTTACTTTATCTCATCCTAATTGTTGCATGTCACCTATTGCATTCTGTTTCATGTGCTCTTCTTACTTTATCTAATCCTAATTGTTGCATGTCACCTATTGCATTCTGTTTCATGTGCTCTTCTTACTTTATCTAATCCTAATTGTTGCATGTCACCTATTGCATTCTGTTTCATGTGCTCTTCTTACTTTATCTCATCCTAATTGTTGCATGTCACCTATTGCATTCTGTTTCATGTGCTCTTCTTACTTTATCTCATCCTAATTGTTGCATGTCACCTATTGCATTCTGTTTCATGTGCTCTTCTTACTTTATCTCATCCTAATTGTTGCATGTCACCTATTGCATTCTGTTTCATGTGCTCTTCTTACTTTATCTCATCCTAATTGTTGCATGTCACCTATTGCATTCTGTTTCATGTGCTCTTCTTACTTTATCTCATCCTAATTGTTGCATGTCACCTATTGCATTCTGTTTCATGTGCTCTTCTTACTTTATCTCATCCTAATTGTTGCATGTCACCTATTGCATTCTGTTTCATGTGCTCTTCTTACTTTATCTAATCCTAATTGTTGCATGTCACCTATTGCATTCTGTTTCATGTGCTCTTCTTACTTTATCTAATCCTAATTGTTGCATGTCACCTATTGCATTCTGTTTCATGTGCTCTTCTTACTTTATCTAATCCTAATTGTTGCATGTCACCTATTGCATTCTGTTTCATGTGCCGTTCTTACTTTATCTCATCCTAATTGTTGCATGTCACCTATTGCATTCTGTTTCATGTGCTCTTCTTACTTTATCTAATCCTAATTGTTGCATGTCACCTATTGCATTCTGTTTCATGTGCTCTTCTTACTTTATCTAATCCTAATTGTTGCATGTCACCTATTGCATTCTGTTTCATGTGCTCTTCTTACTTTATCTAATCCTAATTGTTGCATGTCACCTATTGCATTCTGTTTCATGTGCTCTTCTTACTTTATCTAATCCTAATTGTTGCATGTCACCTATTGCATTCTGTTTCATGTGCCGTTCTTACTTTATCTAACCCTAATTGTTGCATGTCACCTATTGCATTCTGTTTCATGTGCTCTTCTTACTTTATCTAACCCTAATTGTTGCATGTCACCTATTGCATTCTGTTTCATGTGCTCTTCTTACTTTATCTAACCCTAATTGTTGCATGTCACCTATTGCATTCTGTTTCATGTGCTCTTCTTACTTTATCTAACCCTAATTGTTGCATGTCACCTATTGCATTCTGTTTCATGTGCTCTTCTTACTTTATCTAATCCTAATTGTTGCATGTCACCTATTGCATTCTGTTTCATGTGCCGTTCTTACTTTATCTAATCCTAATTGTTGCATGTCACCTATTGCATTCTGTTTCATGTGCTCTTCTTACTTTATCTAATCCTAATTGTTGCATGTCACCTATTGCATTCTGTTTCATGTGCATGTCACCTTCTTACTTTCTTATCTCATCCTAATTGTTGCATGTCACCTATTGCATTCTGTTTCATGTGCTCTTCTTACTTTATCTCATCCTAATTGTTGCATGTCACCTATTGCATTCTGTTTCATGTGCCGTTCTTACTTTATCTCATCCTAATTGTTGCATGTCACCTATTGCATTCTGTTTCATGTGCTCTTCTTACTTTATCTCATCCTAATTGTTGCATGTCACCTATTGCATTCTGTTTCATGTGCTCTTCTTACTTTATCTAATCCTAATTGTTGCATGTCACCTATTGCATTCTGTTTCATGTGCTCTTCTTACTTTATCTAACCCTAATTGTTGCATGTCACCTATTGCATTCTGTTTCATGTGCTCTTCTTACTTTATCTCATCCTAATTGTTGCATGTCACCTATTGCATTCTGTTTCATGTGCTCTTCTTACTTTATCTAATCCTAATTGTTGCATGTCACCTATTGCATTCTGTTTCATGTGCTCTTCTTACTTTATCTCATCCTAATTGTTGCATGTCACCTATTGCATTCTGTTTCATGTGCTCTTCTTACTTTATCTCATCCTAATTGTTGCATGTCACCTATTGCATTCTGTTTCATGTGCTCTTCTTACTTTATCTCATCCTAATTGTTGCATGTCACCTATTGCATTCTGTTTCATGTGCTCTTCTTACTTTATCTAATCCTAATTGTTGCATGTCACCTATTGCATTCTGTTTCATGTGCTCTTCTTACTTTATCTAATCCTAATTGTTGCATGTCACCTATTGCATTCTGTTTCATGTGCTCTTCTTACTTTATCTAATCCTAATTGTTGCATGTCACCTATTGCATTCTGTTTCATGTGCCGTTCTTACTTTATCTAACCCTAATTGTTGCATGTCACCTATTGCATTCTGTTTCATGTGCTCTTCTTACTTTATCTAACCCTAATTGTTGCATGTCACCTATTGCATTCTGTTTCATGTGCTCTTCTTACTTTATCTAACCCTAATTGTTGCATGTCACCTATTGCATTCTGTTTCATGTGCTCTTCTTACTTTATCTAACCCTAATTGTTGCATGTCACCTATTGCATTCTGTTTCGTGTGCTCTTCTTACTTTATCTCATCCTAATTGTTGCATGTCACCTATTGCATTCTGTTTCATGTGCCGTTCTTACTTTATCTCATCCTAATTGTTGCATGTCACCTATTGCATTCTGTTTCATGTGCTCTTCTTACTTTATCTAACCCTAATTGTTGCATGTCACCTATTGCATTCTGTTTCGTGTGCTCTTCTTACTTTATCTCATCCTAATTGTTGCATGTCACCTATTGCATTCTGTTTCATGTGCTCTTCTTACTTTATCTCATCCTAATTGTTGCATGTCACCTATTGCATTCTGTTTCATGTGCTCTTCTTACTTTATCTCATCCTAATTGTTGCATGTCACCTATTGCATTCTGTTTCATGTGCCGTTCTTACTTTATCTCATCCTAATTGTTGCATGTCACCTATTGCATTCTGTTTCATGTGCTCTTCTTACTTTATCTAATCCTAATTGTTGCATGTCACCTATTGCATTCTGTTTCATGTGCTCTTCTTACTTTATCTAATCCTAATTGTTGCATGTCACCTATTGCATTCTGTTTCGTGTGCTCTTCTTACTTTATCTAATCCTAATTGTTGCATGTCACCTATTGCATTCTGTTTCATGTGCCGTTCTTACTTTATCTAACCCTAATTGTTGCATGTCACCTATTGCATTCTGTTTCATGT
>CM065705.1:983897-1013897 GCA_017654935.2 Phymorhynchus buccinoides | reverse complement strand
GTCCTGATCCCTAGATGAGCAGTAGGATAACACAGGACGTCACTGGTCCTAATCCCTAGATGAGCAGTAGGATAACACAGGACGTCACTGGTCCTAATCCCTAGATGAGCAGTAGGATAACACAGGACGTCACTGGGGGAAAGTGGTCCTGATCCCTAGATGAGCAGTAGGATAACACAGGACGTCACTGGTCCTAATCCCTAGATGAGCAGTAGGATAACACAGGACGCCACTGGGGGAAAGTGGTCCTGATCCCTAGATGAGCAGTAGGATAACACAGGACGTCACTGGTCTATATACTAATCCCTAGATGAGCAGTAGGATAACACAGGACGTCACTGGTCCTGATCCCTAGATGAGCAGTAGGATAACACAGGACGTCACTGGTCTATATACTAATCCCTAGATGAGCAGGAGGATAACACAGGACGTCACTGGTCCTAATCCCTAGATGAGCAGTAGGATAACACAGGACGTCCCTGGTCCTAATCCCTAGATGAGCAGTAGGATAACACAGGACGTCACTGGTCCTAATCCCTAGATGAGCAGTAGGATAACACAGGACGTCCCTGGTCCTAATCCCTAGATGAGCAGTAGGATAACACAGGACGTCACTGGTCCTAATCCCTAGATGAGCAGTAGGATAACACAGGACGTCACTGGTCCTAATCCCTAGATGAGCAGTAGGATAACACAGGACGTCCCTGGTCCTAATCCCTAGATGAGCAGTAGGATAACACAGGACGTCACTGGTCCTAATCCCTAGATGAGCAGTAGGATAACACAGGACGTCACTGGTCCTAATCCCTAGATGAGCAGTAGGATAACACAGGACGTCACTGGTCCTGATCCCTAGATGAGCAGTAGGATAACACAGGACGTCACTGGTCCTAATCCCTAGATGAGCAGTAGGATAACACAGGATTGAGTCCATTCAGTCCTACTCCCTAGATGAGCAGTAGGATAACACAGGATTGAGTCCATTCAGTCCTACTCCCTAGATGAGCAGTAGGATAACACAGGATTGAGTCCATTCAGTCCTACTCCCTAGATGAGCAGTAGGATAACACAGGATTGAGTCCATTCAGTCCTACTCCCTAGATGAGCAGTAGGATAACACAGGATTGAGTCCATTCAGTCCTACTCCCTAGATGAGCAGTAGGATAACACATGATTGAGTCCATTCAGTCCTACTCCCTAGATGATCAGTAGGATAACACATGATTGAGTCCATTCAGTCCTACTCCCTAGATGAGCAGTAGGATAACACAGGATTGAGTCCATTCAGTCCTACTCCCTAGATGAGCAGTAGGATAACACAGGATTGAGTCCATTCAGTCCTACTCCCTAGATGAGCAGTAGCATAACACAGGATTGAGTCCATTCAGTCCTACTCCCTAGATGAGCAGTAGGATAACACAGGATTGAGTCCATTCAGTCCTACTCCCTAGATGAGCAGTAGGATAACACAGGATTGAGTCCATTCAGTCCTACTCCCTAGATGAGCAGTAGGATAACACAGGATTGAGTCCATTCAGTCCTACTCCCTAGATGAGCAGTAGGATAACACAGGATTGAGTCCATTCAGTCCTACTCCCTAGATGAGCAGTAGGATAACACAGGATTGAGTCCATTCAGTCCTACTCCCTAGATGAGCAGTAGGATAACACAGGATTGAGTCCATTCAGTCCTACTCCCTAGATGAGCAGTAGGATAACACAGGATTGAGTCCATTCAGTCCTACTCCCTAGATGAGCAGTAGGATAACACAGGATTGAGTCCATTCAGTCCTACTCCCTAGATGAGCAGTAGGATAGCATAGGATTGAATCCATTCAGTCCTACTCCCTAGATGATCAGTAGGATAACACATGATTGAGTCCATTCAGTCCTACTCCCTAGATGAGCAGTAGGATAACACAGGATTGAGTCCATTCAGTCCTACTCCCTAGATGAGCAGTAGGATAACACAGGATTGAGTCCATTCAGTCCTACTCCCTAGATGAGCAGTAGGATAACACAGGATTGAGTCCATTCAGTCCTACTCCCTAGATGAGCAGTAGGATAACACAGGATTGAGTCCATTCAGTCCTACTCCCTAGATGAGCAGTAGGATAGCATAGGATTGAGTCCATTCAGTCCTTCGGATGGGGACCTCTTTGCACACTTTAAAAGAAACCGGCAGTGAAAAGTCGATAAGAGCAGGGAGAGTCCCGGGGCCTGGTATGAACCAAATTAAGCTTTCCGGCTCCACCTGTCACTCCCCACCCACCCCCGCCCCAACTGGGTGGCGCTGCACTAGCATGGACGCCCTCTCCGTGTGAGAGCAGTACGAATTTCCCAGAGACTCGTGTTTCTCTGTGTGTCAGAAGGAGCATGCACTTCAGACATTGCACGGAGACAGTTCGCTTGGAACGAATGACTTTTTCTGTAACATTCGTCTTCATGGAAGAGTCTTCAACTGATCCCTGATTTGCATTCCTCCTGAAACCGTTAGAAATTAGGTGTTGTGTGCAAACATGCCTCCTTGCGCATGTCTCTCTCTCTCTCTCTCTCCCTCTCTCTCTCTCTCTCTCTCTCTCTCTCTCTCCCCCTCTCTCTCTCTCTCTCTGGCACTGTAGTAGTGGTAGTGGTAGTAGTAGTGATGGTGGTGGTGGTGGTGGTGGAGGTAGTGGTGTGGTGGCGATGGTGGTGATGGTGGTAGTAACAGTAATAGTAGTAGGAGTAGTAATGGTAGTGGAAGAAGTAAATTGTAGGGAAAGAGGTGTTTTTTTATTTATGTCAAATTGTCAATTCTCTCTCTCTCTCTCTCTCTCTCTCTCTCTCTCTCTCTCTCTCTCTCTCTCTCTCTCTCTCACTCTCTCTCTCTCTCTCTCTCTCTCTCTCTCTCTCGAGGGAAAGAGAGAGAGAGGGGGAGAGAAAGGGGAGAGGGGGGAGAGAGAAGGGAGAGGGGGAGGGAGAGAGGGAGAGGAGAGAGAGAGGGAGATAGAGGGAGGGAGAGAGAGAGAGAGGGAGGGGGGAGGGGGGAAGAGAGAGAGAGAGAGAGAGAGAGAGAGAGAGAGAGAGAGAGAGAGAGTATGGGCCGTGTGTACGCACGTATTAATTGGTGCATTCCTTCCGGTTACTTGTTTACATTTTTATTAGTTTTTGTGAGTGTGATGTGTAATGAGAGAGTGACTGTGCTTGGTGAACGAGGGTGGATGTCTTTGTGAGTGAAAATCATGTTATTTCGTTGCTTTATTTCTTTGTATTCGAATGTTGGTGGTATGACTTTCTTGCTGATTTTAATTAATGTTTTTCATCTTTCATTGTTGCTTTTGTAACGTGCAACGAGCATACTACTATATGGAGTTTTAGCGCTATATGAATTATTATTATTTTGATTATTATTATTATTATTGCTACTATTATTATTATAGGATTGGGTTTCATCTTGTTATGCATAAGTGTTTACTCCAAAATGCGTGCATGTTAAAGATGAGTATGTAGAATAGGATTTGGTTTTATTCTGTCATGTGTATGTGCTTACATTTAAGCTTGATGTATTTTTAAGATTAGTATGTAAAATGGGCTTAGGCTTGATTTTATTATGTGTATCGGCTTTAAATTTAAAATGTGTACATGTTACGAGTATGTAAAATAAGGATTAGTTTTAATTTTGTGATGAGTTAAGTTTTACTTATGTGCGTGTTAAAGATGAGGACTAGAAAGTAGGTTCAGGCTTGATTTCGTTATGAGCAGTATTTACTTTTTAATATGTGTATTCGCTTGCAAATAATATGACTAGGTTTGCTTTTGTTACGAGTGTGTGTTTACTTTTTAATATGTTCATGCTAAAAATGAATAATGGAATGTAGGAATAGGTTTCATGTTGCCATGGGTACATGTATTTACATTTTAAATTGTGCATGCTAAGATGAGTAGGTAAAGTAATACTATGTTTGACTTATTATATGCATGGGTTTCTTCAAATAAGTACATTTTAATGATGAAGTATGATTGAGGTATTTTTTTATTTTTATGTTTGTGCACTTCTCTATTTTGAATGTTTAAAGATGAGTGTGAAAAGTAGGATTGGGTTTTATTTTCCCGTGTGTATGCGCTTACGTCACACATTTGAATGTTAATAATGAGTATAGTTAATAATAATAGGTTTGATTTTGTTATTGATGTGTTACAATATAGGGATGTTTTTTGCATGCTTTATATTACTTTGTATGTGTTTATTTTCGTTTTCCATTTTCTACTTTTATATATGTATTTTGTCCAGAGGGCTGGATGTAAAAAAGCATGTTATTGCTTACTCTATTACCCTCTATAAATAAAATTCAATCAAGCAATCAATCAATCTCTCTCTCTCTCTCTCTCTCTCTCTCTCTCTCTCTCTCTCTCTCTCTCTCTCTCTCTCTCTCTCTCTCTCTCTCTCCCTCTCTCTCTCTCGAGACAGCGCTAAACATTGTTTAGAACTTTCAAACTCTCTTCTATCTAATGTGTATCAATATACAGATCCAGACCAAGCTAATGAATTCTGGTACAATATCTTCTACGCTATCTACAACAAGCATGCTATGCCCCTCTTCAAACGAAAAGAGTGAGATACCGTATAAAGCCCCCTTGGCTAACTAAAGATATACAAATGAGCATTTACCGTAGATATATTTTGTTATTAAAAGGGCTACGTGAGAACTATAAGAAGTAAAGGAATTGTGTAGCTTCCCTCATTCGAAAAGAGAAAAAAGTTTATTTTACTACATTAGTTGATCAATAACATATCTGCGGACGCACTAAATAATCACTTTGCCACTGAAAGTTAATAAAATCATAACTAATGATGAATCAAAAGACAATGAACTAGAACATTTGAAATGTTTTTGCAGAGAAAGGAATATTAATACCGAATTGATTATTACACCTCTTAGTGTTCATGAAGTTTACACTGAATTAAAGCATCTAAAACAGTCTTCAACCCGTGGAATTGACGGATTAGACAGTAACATTCTTAAACTGTCTGCACCTGTAATTTCAGAAACCTTAACCTATATTTACAATCTATGCATCACAAAGAACACATTCCCTGCTTTTTTTTTTAAAGGCCAAAATAATACCATTGTATAAATCAGGTAATCCCGATGACCCTTCTAACTACCGACCAATCTCTATTCTCTCAGTGCTTTCAAAACCCTTGGAAAAACATATTCATAAATGTTTCCTTGTACATTTAAACAAATACAATCTAATTCATCCTAGTCAATCTGGCTTCAGGGCAAAACACTCCTGCCACACAACTTTATTGAAACTTACAGAAAGATGGCTTTCCAACATGAATAAATCTTTGTTTTCTGGCGTACTATTCGTGGACTTCGCTAAAGCATTTGATACTGTCAACCATAAACTCCTCCTCAGAAAACTAAACTTGTATAATATATCTTCATGTGCACAAAATCTTATTTCCTCATTCATAGAAAACAGACAGCAAACAGTGTATCTAAATAACAAAATGTCAAACCAGCTCCCTAATAAATATGGTGTTCCACAAGGGTCTGTACTTAGACCACTACTTTTCAATTTATATATAAATGATTTGCCTATGTACTTAAATACAACGACTGAACTATTTGCAGACGACACAACTATGGATACATGTCATAAAGATCCCTTTCAAGCTTGCCTCATTTTACAAGATAACATAAACCTACTCGTTAAAAGGACACATCTAAATCACCTAGCCCTACATCTTCAAAAAAAATTTTTTATGCTGATTGCTACTAGATAGAAACGCCAAAATATGAAATCAATCTTACCACCTTTGTACATAAATAATAAAGTGTTAGAAGACGCTTCAAATCATAAACTATTAGGAGTAACTATTGATCATAATTTAAATTGGTCGTATCATGTGCATAACCTATCAAAAAGCATTGCCTCTAAAGTTTATCAGCTTAATAAAATAAAACATTTTCTAAACTTTCATGCTCGGAAAATATTTTTTCTATTCATTCATTCAGTCTGCCATAGACTATTCATCTACCCTCTGGGACTTGACAAGTGACAACTCACTGAAACCATTAGTCAGTGCTCATAAACGTGCCATTAGAGTAACATTAAATAAATCAACTTTAACTATTTCTGACTATGCATCTTCAAGTATTCTTCCGCTCAAATACAAACTACTGTTCAATAAAGGAATCTTAATGCATAGGATTTTACACGGAAACTGTCCATCTTCAATAAGTGGTATGTTCAGTCAATGAATTTAAGCACAGTCATATAATTGATCTACCACTGCCCTCCATAACACTGTTTAATTCTAGCCTTTCATATTCTGGCAGCTGGTTATGGAATAAGCTTCCTATTTATTTAAATGCTGAACCAAATTTTGGAAGATTTAAAACATCATTTTTTAATTATGTTAAGAGCAATGAAAACTTGTCATTAACCCCTGAAATGTATTGAAATGTATATAAAATATGATTAACATGTTCCAATTATATTGTCACTTCTATGTAATTTTGATGAATATTTTATTAATAAGCAGAGTAGTCCATGCTTACTAAATGTGGGTTAATATATTTAACATACAAAGTATGTCATTGGGACATTTTTGCATAACCCTCATATTGATGTTTATGATTTATAAGAATGCGCGCGCGCGTGTGTGAGTGTGTGTGTGTGTGTGTGTGTGTGTGTGTGTGTGTGTGTGTGTGTGTGTGTGTGTGTGTGTGTGTGTGTGTGTGTGTGTGTGTGTGTGTGTGTGTGTGTGTGTGTGTGTGTGTGTGTGTGTGTGTGTGTGTTTTGTGCTAGTGTTGTGTGTATGTGTGTGTGTGCACGAGAGAAGGAGAGAGAGGGAGAGAGAGGGGGGGGGTGTGTTAGAGAGAGAAGAGAGGCTACGTTGTGCATTGTGAGTATAATACTTTGATACTTTTGTGTTCTAAAAAAATTCATATGTATATTTTTTTTGTCTTACATGTATCCTTCCTCTTTCTCTCTGATTCTCTTTTTCTATACTCTTTTGTCTGTCCGTCTGTCTGCCTACCTGTCTGTCTCTCTTCTCTCTCTCTCTCTCTCTCTCTCTCTCTCTCTCTCTCTCTCTCTCTCTCTCTCTCTCTCTCTCTCTCTCTCTCTCTCTCTCTCTCTCTCTCTCTCTCTCTCTCTCTCTCTGTTTTTTTTCTCCTTCCATCTCTCTCTCCTTCCTTTACTCCTTCTCCCTCAACTTTCCGTTTATGTCTTTGCTGTCTCGCTCTACTACTTTCTCTACCCCCCCCCTCCCTCTTATTCCTTTCCTCTTTACTACCCCTCCCCCTCCTATCATGCCTTGAGTGGTAGAACTCTTACCCAAACATCAGTCCCTCGGGCCCATGCCCATGATGGATACCCACCTCCTGCCTCTTTAATGCACTACCCCCAACTCCCCAGACAGGACAGACAGTTGTTATCTTTCAATAACGACACTCGTCGCATGCATCAGGAACCCCCTACTAACCATCAGCCACCCCCGTCTAACCATCAAGCAGCCCGTACTAATAATCAGTCATCCTTCCTTAGTTACCAACCGCCACCCACTCAGTATCATCCAACCCTTGGTAACCACCATCCACCCGCCTTTCATTACCAGCCTTCTACTCCTAATTACCAACCATCTCAACCTCCCCCACACCTTCATCAACCACCCCCCTCTCATCGTCAAGCACCATCACATCATCTTCAATCCCACACCGCCCTGTATCAGACAGCCCCTCCCCATAATCACATTCAGCATGCTGACCCCGACCCACAGTCTTATGCCTCAACCATAAGCAGGCCAGCCGACATGGGTTCTGCTGCATGCTCAGCGGACACCAGTGACATTGGCTGGGCACAGGGTGCACACAATGAATACACCCCCGGCCCCCCTCCTGTACCGGTCAGTGCCTGTAACCCCTCACCATCCGCCCCTGTCACCAGCGATGAATCCACAGCGGGTCAGTCCCAGTGTGGTTCATCCAGCAGACAAGCGACTCCCAACAGTGGTCAGCTGCACCTTCTGGCCACACAGCTGTTAAACATGGCCTCACTGCTTCTGGCGCAGCAGGGCCCAAATACTCTGTTGCAGATGTAAATAGAGAAATTTACTACAGGTTTAACTTGTGAAATTCTACTATGATGTCCGCACATACATTTTTATGTTGCTCACATACAATTATTATACATATGAATGCGTATGCATGCTGATTTCAACATATTGATTCATGGTATTATATGTGTGTGTGTGTGTGTGTGTGTGTGTGTGTGTGTGTGTGTGTGTGTGTGTGTGTGTGTGTGTGAGTGTGTTTGGGCTTCCTTCTTTAATATGATATGTATTGTGCAAGTAATTGAATGTACTCAAAATGTGTGTACATAAATATGTCAAATGAATTGTGCATTATATTAGTCAATCAAGATGTCGTTGACAAAAATATTGTCATACGAATGTGTTATTTATACACACACTTTGTGTTATTTCACATCTGCTCTACACATACTTGTTATATTGTCTGACACAGGTCTAGCCTACATGATGCAATAAAATGTGCAATCCTAAGTGAGTGAATGCGTTTTCATTGGTGTGTGCACGTTCATGAAATTGTTTGCGCGTGCGACAACTCAAGTGCAAACTCCTTGCGTGATTGTTGGTGTGTATGTGCGCGTGCGTACATGTGTGTGTTTGTATGTGTATGTATGTGTGCATGTATGTGTGTATGTGTATGCATGCATGCATGCATATATATTCCCACGCATAGGCGTATGTGTATACTTTTTTGTGTGTATGTGTGTGCTCACGCACGCACTGACAGGTGTGCTGTAGTTTGCTGCCCTCTAACTTAATGCTGTGCTCCCCTTCAAGGTCAATAAGCGTGATTGACTAGGCCTACTACATCTTGTGATTATATATCACTATTCATTTTTTGTGGTTTGATGCTTAATACTTTTCGTGTGATTTGATGCTTATAAGACTTGGATTGAATCTGGCATATTGTATTGATTCAGATTCAGGTCAGCATTTGATTATTTGTTCATTTTGTATTATACAGTGGGGTGTTTTTTTCTATCAAGGGACAACGAATTACCTTTTTTTTTTTTTTTTTTTTTTTTTTTTCTCCCTCTTTCAGTCACTGCTTGACTATTACTACCCCCCCCCCCCCCCCTCTTTGTTTCCCCCTTTTTGTGAGTTTGGCAGATTGATATTGACATTGCTTTACATTTGTTGTATCACTTCGGTTACGACATTTAATTAATCGGAGCTGTTTGATATTCCTATTTTTATTGACTGTATTATTTTTATGTTGTGTTTTTGACATTGTGGCTTTTGTTAACATTACGATATCATGCCTAGCTGTACTACTTCTTGGCCTGTGAAAGAAGGCTTGAGAATAGGTTATTTAAACATCAACCACGTAATCAACAAGTTAGCAGATGTATATTCGATTTTGCATAATTCTGGTAACCCCTTTCATATTTTTTGTTTTGGCGAGTCTCATTTATCAGAACATATTACGGATAGTGATGTGTCAGTAAATGGATACAACATTCTTAGGTTAGATCCCACACAACAGAGACAAACGGGTCTTTTAGTATACTATAGCCATTCTATCACCTTAAAACGAATGCATATTTTTGAACAACATGGCATTGAATGTTTATGGATGGAAGTTTATATTAAACACACTAAGCCATTATTATTAGGATTCATATACAAACATCCTTCAGAACGCGTTGACTGGAAAGACATTTTTAACTCCATGATGGATCATGTAATCCTAGAATCAAAAGAAACAATAATATTTGGTGACTTCAATATAGACTTAATGAAACCTCAAGTGCAATGGACACAATTATACGACAGTTTTCAGTTAACACAACTCATTAATATACCGACTAGAATTACACCAACATCTGAGACGCTAATTGACCACATATACACAACCGAAAAGCAAAACATTATTGAGCTTTGCTCACCGTTGTCTGGCTGTAGCGATCACAAACCAATCTGCATAACTTGGAACAAGAAAGGTTCAAAAATCCCCAAAGCTGGACATAAAACAATTCATTACAGATGTTTTTCAAAATTCAACGAAGATTCATTTCTCTTTGATCTGGCACAGTCCCAGCTTTCACATGTCTATCAATACACTGACCCAGATCAAGCTGTGGATTTTTGGTATAACACATTCATAGATATTTACAATAAACACGCACCAATTAAATGTAAACGAATTAAACACAAACCTAAACCACCCTGGATAACAAAAGATATTGATAACGAAATGAACAACAGAGATTTGCTCTGCGACTCTAAAAATCAAGATGAATTTCATGCACAGCGAAATAAAGTTACTACCTTGTTACGCAACTCCAGGAAGAAATATTTTCAAGATTTAGCAGGCTCTAAAAATGATTCGAAATCTTTATGGAAGGCAATCAACTGTATCACAAGCAAACACGTTTCTCAGAAACAATCCACTTCCAAAAACATATCCACTGATGAACTTAACGAACACTTTGTCAATGTAGCAAACAAAATTATTATAAATGACAAATCGACACAAAATGACTTAAAGGAACTAAAGGATTTTTGCAAAGAAAGACAGATTAACACACCATTGACCATACCACCCATGGCGGTATTTGATGTTTATAACAGTTTAATTAAAATCAAACAGTCCAAATCAAAAGGCTTAGATGAAATTGACAGTAAAATAATAAAACTCAGTGCACCATACATCACAGATACTCTAACCTACATATACAATATTTGTATTGACAAAAACTACTTCTCCAAGCACTTCAAAACTAGCAAAATAACACCTCTTTATAAATCAGGTGAACAAAATGACCCCTCCAATTACAGACCCATCTCAATTCTCTCTGTCCTCTCAAAACCACTAGAGCAGCACATCAACAGTCACATCTCATCACACATTAAAACGTTTGACCTCCTACACCCAAATCAATCGGGCTTTAGAGAAAATCATTCATGTCATACAGCTCTTGTAAATCTGGTCGATCAATGGCTTTCCAATATTAATAATGATGAATACACAGCAGCCGTCTTCGTTGATTTTGCCAAGGCTTTTGACACGATAAACCATGCTCTACTTCTTCGTAAACTATCAGTGTATAATTTTTCAACCGATGCTATTGCACTCCTGTCATCATTCCTTAGCTCCCGTCAACAATGTGTTTCTATTGATCATAAAATTTCAAACTTTCGTTATTCAAAAAGTGGTGTTCCACAAGGTTCTATCCTTGGTCCTATCCTTTTTTCGCTATATGTAAATGATTTGCCCATTTTCCTTTCATCCCTTAGTGATCTTTTTGCAGATGATACCACAATCCATTCATCTGATCGTAATTTAAACACCCTGTATGTAAACTTACAAGAAAACATTGATAAACTCACAACCTGGACACATTTTAACCATATGTCACTAAATACTGGAAAAACAAAACATATGCTGATAACTACCAGACAGAAACGTCAAAACCTCAAAACCTACATGCGCCTACTCCAAAATTATATGCCAATAATAAAGAAATCGAAGAAATAAAATCCCACAAAGTCTTAGGATTAACCATTGATAACAATTTATCCTGGCAGGACCATATCACTCATTTAAGCAAAAACATCGCCAAAAAAGGTCTTCCAAGGCTTTAAACTAGTTCTATTGAAATCAAATTCCTTAACATCAGAAGATTTTAAGAATCATAATATTTTACCTGTTAAGTATCGGCTAAAATTTAATAAAGGAAGACTTATGCACAAAATAATGAACGGAATGGCACCATCTAGATTAAGAAATAAATTCACGTTAAATGATAAAAGACATGTGCACAAAATTTCTCTCAATAGACCCCGCTTGGAGTTATTCAAATCCAGTCTGCATTATTCCGGAGGTTCCTTATGGAACTCTTTACCTACTAATTTAAAAGAAATATCACGTTATTCATCTTTTCGAAGACATCTTAAGAATTATATTTTGACATTTGATTTTTAAAATGTTTGAACATTAATGTAACAAATGCCCATACACATGTTTGATTGTTTGTATATATCTCTCTCTCTCTGTCTGTCTCTATCTCTCTGTCTATCTCTCTATTTATATCTCCCCCCCCCCCCTCTCTCTCTCTCTCTCTCTCTCTCTCTCTCTCTCTTTCTCTCTCTCTCTCTCTCTCTCTCTCTCTTTCTCTCTCTCTCTCTCTCTCTCTCTCTCTCTCTCTCTCTCTCTCTCTCTCTCTCTCTCTCTCTCTCTCTCTCTCTCTCTCTCTCTCTCTCTCTCTCTCTCTCTCTCTCCCTCCCTCTCTCTCCTCCCTCTCCCTCAACATTTTCACTTTTTACATGATATTCATGGTTGTCGTTTATTATATCCTTTCATTGGATGTTGTTGTTTGTAATTGTTGTTTATTTCGATATTTTCGTTTACCACAGGGCTGGGTGTAAAAAAGTATGTATGCTTATCTCATTACCCTGTATAAATAAAATTTCGTTCATTCGTTCGTTCGTTCTCTCTCTCTCTCTCTCTCTCTCTCTCTCTCTCTCTCTCTCTCTCTCTCTCTCTCTCTCTCTCTCTCTCTCTCTCTCTCTCTCTCTCTCTCTCTCTCTCTCTCTCTCTCTCTCTCTCGTATGTACCCCTATGCATTTTTAGGAGCTAACTCTTATTGTGTGTTGTTTCTATTCTATGCCTGACTGAATGCAAAGCACGGACATGACATGCTGTGGTTTTTAATGACGTGATTGATGACGTCAGAGACTTCCTCGTACCCTCATTTTCCTCCCCCGAATTCTTCGACTCCCCCCCCCCCCCCCCCCCATATGCCATACCCCCCCCCCCCCCCCTCAATGTCAGCCTAACAGTCGTGTGTACTATTCACTGTAGATTCTTCAAACCCCCCCCCCCCCCCCCCCCCCTACCATATGCCATACCCCCCCCCCCCCCCCTCAATGTCAGCCTAACAGTCGTGTGTACTATTCACTGTAGATTCTTCAACTCCCCCCCCCCTCCCATATGCCATACCATAACCCCCCCCCCCCCCCCCCCCCCCTCAATGTCAGCCTAACAGTCGTGTGTACTATTCACTGTAGATTCTTCAAGGCACACGGGAGTTGGGGGGGGGGGGGGGGGGGGGGGGGGGGGGGGACTATTGTATGTCATAGTGGTTCAGAAGCATGTCGTAGTGGTTCAGAAGCATGTCAGGGTGGTTTTTTCTTATTTCTGACTTTCTTTTTTGTGGGTGGGGAGGGGAAGGGGTTGGGAAGTTGTGTGTTTTTCAAATTTGTTGGCTGAATGGATATTGGTCTTTAGGATACAACATGCGCGCCCTTCAGTGCTTGCTGATCATATAGTAAAAAGCCAAGTGTCCGTCCGTGTGTGTGTGTGTCTGTCTGTCTGTCTGTCTGTCTGAAACACAAAATGGGCCTTATAACTCCGCCCTGTTTTGACCGAATCGCTTCAAATTTGCTGTGAGCCCTGACGGGGCGATGGCAACGGCAACCGAGGCGGCCGTGTCATTTGGCAAATGCGCGAAACGCGTATCTGCCCAACTCTCGGCGCCCATATCTCCGACATTTCTGGACTGATTGCCTTCGGTGTACCAAACCGGAAGCGAATCGGTTCAGAAACGCGCGCGCTATGCGCCGCTTCACCTTTTCACAAATAACTCCGCTGTTTCTTAATCGAATCGCTTCAAATTTGTTGTCAGGCTTGCTATGGCCCGAACAAAGCCTGGCAGCAAATTTGAAGAGAATCGGAAAAGTGCGTCACTCTCAGAGCAGCACCAACGGGAAACGGGGCCTTATAACTCTGCCGTTTCTGAACCGAATCGCTTCAAATTTGCTGTACTCAGCGTTACCAGTACTTGGCGTTACCGTTATTAGGCGTTACCGTTACTAGGGAGAGCGCATCACTCTCAGAGCAGAGCCAACGGGAAACTGGGCCTTATAACTCCACCTTTTCTTAACCGAATCGCTTCAAATTTGCTGTACTCAGTAAGGTGCGGGGGGTAGTAGAACGGGATGAGTGAAGAAGATGGAAGGAGGGAGAGAGACAAAAGTAATAATAATATTTCGCGGACCCGGCGAAACCAGTACTCAGCGTTACCAGTACGTGGCGTTATCAGTACGGTGCATTGCCAGTACTAGGCGTTGCGCTAGTAAGAATAATAATAAACGCCCTTGTGCATAATTACTCTTCTCTGGAGATTTCTGCTGTCCAGCTCTCCCTATAGTTTCTTTCTTCTGCGAAGACCTTCCGCTGTCCAGTTTTCCCTAGAGTTTCTTTCTTTGTTAATGGAATCAAATCAGTGGATATATTATACACGTAAAGAGAGAGAGAGAGAGAGAGAGAGAGAGAGAGAGAGAGAGAGAGAGAGAGAGAGAGAGAGAGAGAGAGAGAGAGAGAGAGAGAGAGAGAGAGAGAGAGAGAGAGAGAGAGAGAGAGAGAGAGAGAGAGAGACAGAGACAGAGAGAGAGAGAGAGAGACGAGAGAGAGAGAGAGAGAGAGAGAGAGAGAGAGAGAGGGGGGGGGAGAGAGACATAGACAGAGAGAGACACAGAGAGAGAGAGAGAGAGAGAGAGAGAGAGAGAGAGAGAGAGAGAGAGAGAGAGAGAGACAGAGACAGAGAGAGAGAGAGACAGAGAGAGAGAGGGTGTATTTCGGGTTGTCACTGTTTCCTGTTGTCTTGGCTCGTGGCTGTACATCACCTCACGTTCTGCCTGACACTCAACATGTCACCCAGCATGTCATGAACCCCTCCCCCCCACAACTGGCCCTCCACTTTTCCTCTTCTCTCTTATGATATCCATCACACACACACACACACACACACACACACACACACACACACACACACACACACACGCGCGCACACACACACGCACACACACACACACACGCACACGCACACACGCACACACACACACACACACACACATACACACACGCACGCACACGCACACTTCCTGTTCGTCATCCGTGCCCACATTCCCCCAAAACACACAGACGCTCGTCGTTCGTGTTGTCTGAGAGGCTGGTGCTCTGACATACCTGCAGTAGCTAGGACTCCAAGGTTGGTGGCCTGTATATTAGGTAATCCGTAATGTATTAATGATGATGATGATGATGATGGTGATGGCGACGATGACAATGATGATGATGACGACGATGATGATGATGATGATGATGATGATCAAACGATCTTCAGAATCTTCAGTACGATGAAGGTGGAAGATCAAACGAAGAAGAAGAAGATGACAGAGGGGACACAGATATACTGAAACAGAAACAGTGGAAGAGCCAGACATACAGACAGAGGGACAGAGGGACAGAGGGGACACAGAGATACTGAAACAGAAACAATGGAAGAGCCAGACACAGACATACAGACAGAGAGACAGAGGGGACACAGAGATACTGAAACAGAAACAGTGGAAGAGCCAGACATACAGACAGAGGGACAGAGGGACAGAGAGAACACAGAGATACTGAAACAGAAACAATGGAAGAGCCAGACACAGACATACAGACAGAGAGACAGACGGGACACAGAGATACTGAAACAGAAACAGTGGAAGAGCCAGACATACAGACAGAGGGACAGAGGGACAGAGAGAACACAGAGATACTGAAACAGAAACAATGGAAGAGCCAGACACAGACATACAGACAGAGAGACAGACGGGACACAGAGATACTGAAACAGAAACAGTGGAAGAGCCAGACATACAGACAGAGGGACAGAGGGACAGAGGGGACACAGAGATACTGAAACAGAAACAATGGAAGAGCCAGACATACAGACAGAGAGACAGAGGGGACACAGAGATACTGAAACAGTAACAATGGAAGAGCCAGACATACAGACAGAGAGACAGAGGGGACACAGAGATACTGAAACAGTAACAATGGAAGAGCCAGACATACAGACAGAGGGACAGAGGGACAGAGGGGACACAGAGATACTGAAACAGTAACAATGGAAGAGCCAGACATACAGACAGAGGGACAGAGGGACAGAGGGGACACAGATATACTGAAACAGCAACAATGGAAGAGCCAGACACAGACAGAGAGACAGAGGGGACACAGAGATACTGAAACAGAAACAATGGAAGAGCCAGACATACAGACAGAGGGACAGAGGGACAGAGGGGACACAGATATACTGAAACAGAAACAATGGAAGAGCCAGACATACAGACAGAGGGACAGAGGGGACACAGAGATACTGAAACAGAAACAATGGAAGAGCCAGACATACAGACAGAGGGACAGAGGGACAGAGGGGACACAGAGATACTGAAACAGAAACAGTGGAAGAGCCAGACATACAGACAGAGGGACAGAGGGACAGAGGGGACACAGAGATACTGAAACAGAAACAGTGGAAGAGCCAGACATACAGACAGAGGGACAGAGGGGACACAGAGATACTGAAACAGAAACAATGGAAGAGCCAGACATAGACATACAGACAGAGGAACAGACGGGACACAGAGATACTGAAGCAGAAACAGTGGAAGAGCCAGACATACAGACAGAGGGACAGAGGGGACACAGAGATACTGAAACAGTAACAATGGAAGAGCCAGACATACAGACAGAGAGACAGAGGGGACACAGAGATACTGAAACAGAAACAGTGGAAGAGCCAGACATACAGACAGAGGGACAGAGGGACAGAGAGAACACAGAGATACTGAAACAGAAACAATGGAAGAGCCAGACACAGACATACAGAGGGAGAGGAACAGAGGGGACACAGAGATACTGAAACAGAAACAGTGGAAGAGCCAGACATACAGACAGAGGGACAGAGGGACAGAGGGGACACAGAGATACTGAAACAGAAACAGTGGAAGAGCCAGACATACAGACAGAGACAGAGGGACAGAGGGACAGAGGGGACACAGAGATACTGAAACAGAAACAGTGGAAGAGCCAGACACAGACAGAGGGACAGAGGGACAGAGGGGACACAGAGCTACTGAAACAGCAGACAATGGAAGAGCCAGACACACAGACAGAGGGACAGAGGGGACACAGAGATACTGAAACAGAAACAATGGAAGAGCCAGACATACAGACAGAGGGACAGAGGGGACACAGAGATACTGAAACAGAAACAATGGAAGAGCCAGACACTACAGACAGAGAGCCAGACAGAGGGACAGAGGGGACACAGAGATACTGAAACAGTAACAATGGAAGAGCCAGACATACATACAGAGGGACAGAGGGGACAGACGGGACACAGAGATACTGAAACAGAAACAGGAAGAGCCAGACATACAGACAGAGGGACAGAGGGACACAGAGGGACACAGACTGAAACAGAAACAGACAGGAAGAGGGGACCAGACATACAGACAGAGGGACAGAGGAGGGACAGAGGGGACACAGAGATACTGAAACAGAAACAATGGAAGAGCCAGACATACAGACAGAGGGACAGAGGGGACACAGAGATACTGAAACAGTAACAATGGAAGAGCCAGACATACATACAGAGGGACAGAGGGGACACAGAGATACTGAAACAGAAACAGTGGAAGAGCCAGACACAGACAGAGGGACAGAGGGGACACAGAGATACTGAAACAGAAACAGTGGAAGAGCCAGACATACAGACAGAGGGACAGAGGGGACACAGAGATACTGAAACAGAAACAGTGGAAGAGCCAGACATACAGACAGAGGGACAGAGGGGACACAGAGATACTGAAACAGAAACAGTGGAAGAGCCAGACATACAGACAGAGGGACAGAGGGGACACAGAGATACTGAAACAGAAACAGTGGAAGAGCCAGACATACAGACAGAGGGACAGAGGGGACACAGAGATACTGAAACAGAAACAATGGAAGAGCCAGACATACAGACAGAGGGACAGAGGGGACACAGAGATACTGAAACAGTAACAATGGAAGAGCCAGACATACAGACAGAGGGACAGAGGGGACACAGAGATACTGAAACAGTAACAATGGAAGAGCCAGACATACAGACAGAGGGACAGAGGGGACACAGAGATACTGAAACAGAAACAATGGAAGAGCCAGACATACAGACAGAGGGACAGAGGGACAGAGGGGACACAGAGATACTGAAACAGAAACAATGGAAGAGCCAGACATACAGACAGAGGGACAGAGGGGACAGAGGGGACACAGAGATACTGAAACAGTAACAATGGAAGAGCCATACATACATACAGAGGGACAGAGGAACAGACGGGACACAGAGATACTGAAACAGAAACAATGGAAGAGCCAGACATACAGACAGAGAGACAGAGGGGACACAGAGATACTGAAACAGAAACAGTGGAAGAGCCAGACATACAGACAGAGGGACAGAGGGACAGAGGGGACACAGAGATACTGAAACAGTAACAATGGAAGAGCCAGACATACATACAGAGGGACAGAGGAACAGACGGGACACAGAGATACTGAAACAGAAACAATGGAAGAGCCAGACATACAGACAGAGGGACAGAGGAACAGACGGGACACAGAGATACTGAAACAGAAACAATGGAAGAGCCAGACATACAGACAGAGGGACAGAGGGGACACAGAGATACTGAAACAGTAACAATGGAAGAGCCAGACATACATACAGAGGGACAGACGGGACACAGAGATACTGAAACAGAAACAATGGAAGAGCATACAGACAGACAGACAGAGAGGAAACAGACGGGACACAGAGATACTGAAACAGAAACAATGGAAGAGCCAGACATACAGACAGAGGGACAGAGGGGACACAGAGATACTGAAACAGAAACAATGGAAGAGCCAGACATACAGACAGAGGGACAGAGGGGACACAGAGATACTGAAACAGTAACAATGGAAGAGCCATACATACATACAGAGGGACAGAGGAACAGACGGGACACAGAGATACTGAAACAGAAACAATGGAAGAGCCACAGACAGAGGAACCACAGGGAGGGGACACAGAGATACTGAAACAGACAGGGACAGAGGGACAGAGGGGACACAGAGATACTGAAACAGAAACAGTGGAAGAGCCAGACATACAGACAGAGGGACAGAGGGACAGAGGGGACACAGAGATACTGAAACAGAAACAATGGAAGAGCCAGACATACAGACAGAGGGACAGAGGGACAGAGGGGACACAGATATACTGAAACAGAAACAATGGAAGAGCCAGACATACAGACAGAGGGACAGAGGGACAGAGGGAAGAGACACAGAGGGGACACAGAGATACTGAAACAGAAACAATGGAAGAGCCAGACATACAGACAGAGGGACAGAGGGACAGAGGGGACACAGAGATACTGAAACAGAAACAATGGAAGAGCCAGACATACAGACAGAGGGACAGAGGGACAGAGGGGACACAGAGATACTGAAACAGAAACAATGGAAGAGCCAGACATACAGACATACAGACAGAGGGACAGAGGGGACACAGAGATACTGAAACAGCAACAATGGAAGAGCCCAGACATACAGACAGAGGGACAGAGGGACAGAGGGGACACAGAGATACTGAAACAGAAACAATGGAAGAGCCAGACATACAGACAGAGGGACAGAGGGGACACCGAGATACTGAAACAGAAACAAAGGAAGAGCCAGACACAGACAGAGGGACAGAGGGACAGAGGGGACAC
This sequence comes from Phymorhynchus buccinoides, assembly GCA_017654935.2. Taxonomy (NCBI): domain Eukaryota; kingdom Metazoa; phylum Mollusca; class Gastropoda; order Neogastropoda; family Raphitomidae; genus Phymorhynchus; species Phymorhynchus buccinoides. The sequence goes on along the minus strand of CM065705.1, from coordinate 994,229 downwards.
CGAGATACTGAAACAGAAACAATGGAAGAGACACACACACAGACAGAGACAGAGAGAGAGACTACGAGAGTGATAAATGCATTATTATACACACAACTTGACATAAATGATCTCTTGGAAAAGCAGTTAAGCTAAATAGCTTCTGTGCATATCTTTATATTCAGATTACTACAGTCATTTATCAATTTGATTACGGTTTTTGGTGTGTGTTTTGACAGTTAGGATGGCGTATATTTGGGACACCAGTACTGTATGAGGTTGACAACTCAACCCGTGACACACTGAGAGGATTAGGTTAGGTGGGACATTCTATGGTTCACCTTGCAGTCTCCTTCAGTTCTGCTTTGCGCGCGCACATGTGTGTGTGTGTGTGTGTGTGTGTGTGTGTGTGTGTGTGTGTGTGTGTGTGTGTGTGTGTGTGTGTGTGTGTGTGTGTGTGTGTGTGTGTGTGTGTGTGTGTGTTGCACTTATCTTGTCTTCTACACCAGACGGAGCGCAGTTTGTGAACAGTATCTGTAGGAAGACGTTGCTGGAAAGTGACATCTTGTGCAGAGGTAAATATATGTGTTGTGGGCCCCTACTAACATGATCTCCGCCAAAGAGGTGTTGTGCAGAGGTAAATATGGCTGTGTTGTGGGCCCCTACTAACATGATCTCCACCAAAGAGGTGTTGTGCAGAGGTAAATATGGCTGTGTTGTGGGCCCCTACTAACATGATCTCCACCACAGAGGTGTTGTGCAGAGGTAAATATGGCTGTGTTGTGGGCCACTACTAACATGATCTCCACCACAGAGGTGTTGTGCAGAGGTAAATATGGCTGTGTTGTGGGCCCCTACTAACATGATCTCCACCACAGAGGTGTTGTGCAGAGGTAAATATGGCTGTGTTGTGGGCCCCTACTAACATGATCTCCACCAAAGAGGTGTTGTGCAGAGGTAAATATGGCTGTGTTGTGGGCCCCTACTAACATGATCTCCACCACAGAGGTGTTGTGCAGAGGTAAATATGGCTGTGTTGTGGGCCCCTACTAACATGATCTCCACCACAGAGGTGTTGTGCAGAGGTAAATATGGCTGTGTTGTGGGCCCCTACTAACATGATCTCCACCAAAGAGGTGTTGTGCAGAGGTAAATATGGCTGTGTTGTGGGCCCCTACTAACATGATCTCCACCAAAGAGGTGTTGTGCAGAGGTAAATATGGCTGTGTTGTGGGCCCCTACTAACATGATCTCCACCAAAGAGGTGTTGTGCAGAGGTAAATATGGCTGTGTTGTGGGCCCCTACTAACATGATCTCCACCAAAGAGGTGTTGTGCAGAGGTAAATATGGCTGTGTTGTGGGCCCCTACTAACATGATATCCACCAAAGAGGTGTTGTGCAGAGGTAAATATGGCTTTGTTGTGGGCCCCTACTAACATGATCTCCACCACAGAGGTGTTGTGCAGAGGTAAATATATGTGTTGTGGGCCCCTACTAACATGATCTCCACCAAAGAGGTGTTCTTATTTCATTAGGTTCCTTTCTTTTCGCTCAATCATATCGTTAGCCGGTCAGCTGGCTTATTGAACGAACCAAAGTTTATGGCTCACTCTTCTCGTTAGCTGGTCAGCTGGCTTATTGAACGAACCAAAGTTTATGGCTCACTCTTCTCGTTAGCCGGTCAGATGGTTTATTGAACGAACCAAAGTTTATGGCTCACTCTTCTCGTTAGCCGGTCAGCTGGTTTATTGAACGAACCAAAGTTTATGGCTCACTCTTCTCGTTAGCCGGTCAGCTGGTTTATTGAACGAACCAAAGTGTATGGCTCACTCTTCTCGTTAGCCGGTCAGCTGGTTTATTGAACGAACCAAAGTTTATGGCTCACTCTTCTCGTTAGCCGGTCAGCTGGCTTATTGAACGAACCAAACTTTATGGCTCACTCTTTTGGTTAGCCGGTCAGATGGTTTATTGAACGAACCAAAGTTTATGGCTCACTCTCCTCGTTAGCCGGTCAGCTGGTTTATTGAACGAACCCAAGTTGTTGCTTACCGTCCTCCCGGTCAAGAGGCCATAGGGGATATTACTATTTATGCAGCTAGGAAGTTTATTGTCATTGTGGAGGTCGTTTATAGGTTAACTAAGCTCTTTAAGTTGCTGTTGTTGTCCTACCTGGCTAAAAGACTCCAGGGATCATCCCAACACTATGGTACAAATGCATCAGATAGGGTTGAGAACATTACGTGTGTGCCCGTTTTTGATTACCCGCCACAAGGCGAAAGCTCTTAAAGTAAGCTCTTTGACAGAATCGTTATACCCACCCCGGCCCCACCCCCCACCCCCCAAAGCAGCCTTAGCCTCTAGATCCTTTGGGTCATAACTAGAGTCAGTTATCATGATGAGCTTTTCTGGAGAAGGGGTTATCCTCTGGTCGAGGAATGTTTCGTGTTCATCTGTTTCAGCTGCTAGTGTCCGACAATGATTACCGGCCAACATGGCGGAGTCACAAAGCTTCTTTGTTCAAGTTGAGCAGACTGTTATTTTGGAAAACTTGAACTTTGCATAATTATGGTGGTGAATTCGTTGTCAAGACAAGACAATGTGTCACTCAAGAGAATGTTCAGAAAGCAAATATAATCAATATACATATATTGTTTTAACTTAGTATGTCTATTGACCACTGCAAAGAACACCTTTTGCAAGAGTGAATGCCCTTGGTGGGTGGGGGAAGATGGTTGAGTACTGACCAAACAAGGGGATAACTGTACCCAATAACCTTATTTGAGGCCATTTAATGACTGCTTTTGCAAGAGTGAGTGCCCTTTTGGATACTGATCACACAATGGCTTAACTCTTGCCATCAAGGGCGTTAATAACCCTACTTGCAATGGGAAATAGTATGCAAAAATTTGGTTTTTCTTATTTAATATTCACGAGGAACGTTTCCAGTAGGAACAGTTGATAAACGTTTGCCAATGTAGTTTCTAATGGTATTTCTTTGATGGTCTTGGGATTAATGAACGCCTTGTTTTCGCTTGTTTGTCAGGAAGGTCATCATCCCATGGACGGTGCTCTTCAATGAACCTGGGAACACGTAGCTGGCTTGTTTGTCAGAAGGGTCGTCATCCCATGGACGGTGCTCTTCAATGAACCTGGGAACACGTAGCTGGCTTGCTTGTCAGGAGGGTCGTCATCCCATGGACGGTGCTCTTCAATAAACCTGGGAACACGTAGCTGGTTTGAACTGACCAAAGTCCAACACATTGAAGGGAGAGAGCGGGGGACATACTTTTGCTACAAGTGCATGCAGTAGTAACAGTCAGGCCAGCAAAATAGTCGTGCATTTTCAGAAAGCTTTATGATCAGTCTCACTTTCAAATTCAAGAAATCTTCAACCTTCAAAATTCTGTATGCTGCAACCGTCGACAAGAATGCAAAGTCTTCACTTTCTCAAAATGCTTGAAACACTGTTTGTGTCCAAACTGAAAACGAACACATACCTGTGAGAGAGAGAGAGAGAGAGAGAGAGAGAGAGAGAGAGAGAGAGAGAGAGAGAGAGAGAGAGAGAGAGAGAGAGAGAGAGAGAGAGAGAGAGAGAGAGAGAGAGAGAGAGAGAGAGAGAGAGAGAGAGAGAGAGAGAGAGAGAGAGAGAGAGAGAGAGAGAGAGAGAGAGAGAGAGAGAGAGAGAGAGAGAGAGAGAGAGAGAGAGAGAGAGAGAGAGAGAGAGAGAGAGAGAGAGAGAGAGAGAGAGAGAGAGAGAGAGAGAGAGAGAGAGAAAACAATAGATAGAAACATCCACGAATTATCCACCATGACACGCTTTGCCCTACTTTACACAAAGACAGCTCTCTTTTTTCTCCTCGCCTCACTCCTGCACCCTCCCTCCATCTCCGCCCTATGGACCTACCGCGTCACGTGGCCGGAAGAGCGGGTCACGTCATACACCTATCCCAGAACCCCTCACGGCGACTGCCTCTACGACCTTCACCGAGATCGCCTCATTTGCATGCGTAACCATGGCTACCAGAGTGTGGTGGGCACGTGGCTGTACGACTCGGAGCTGATCGTGTACGTGTCCGTGAGGTGCCTGGTTCCCCACCCCTACCCCCACCACCTCTCCCCCTTGGCTCCCACCTGTGTTTGCAGAGATCGACAGGACCAAAGCACGGCCTCTTACTCCGCTCCCAACGTGGCTCGCATCACAACGTACCGCTGTCAGCTAGAAGACCTCCCTCCCTCCATGCTGGAGAACTTAGATCAGCTGCAAGTTCTCGATCTCTCTCACAATCTCATCCAGCATCTCTCTCCACGGGTCTTCGCCTCTCTCCATTCTCTCAAAGTGTTGTCGTTGGCTAACAATCCTATGCGTCGTTTACCGGAGGGCTTAGTCTGTCCACTGGGAGCGTTGGAAGTGTTGGATTTGAAGCGGATGACATTGGTGAGTTTTCCTTCGCACGCGTTTCGGTGTGACAGCAACGACAGCATGACAGCAACGATACGGTGGATGGACGTGAGCGGAAATCGCATTAGCGAGTTTCCCGCAGCCAGTTTATGGTATCTGTCTCAGTTGGTGTTTTTAAACATGTCCGAAAACCTGCTACACGAACTGCCGGATTACCCGCTTCTCGGGGCTAAGTCTCTAACAACGATCGATCTTTCCAACAACCTGCTTCGCAAAGTTCCTGAATGGTTCTGCGAAGGCGCTCCAGTTCTGAAGAGGTTGTGGCTGCCAGGGAACGTGTTTGCTTCTTTGGCCCTGGCTTCCTTTGACAGCTGCCAAAACCTGACCCAGTTAGATCTGGCCCACAATGTCATCACCACCCTCCCCTCCCCTCCAGCCTCCCTGCCTAGTTTACAACACCTCCAATTGTCCTACAACCGTTTAACGTCTCTCCACTCGCCCCTGATCCAAGATGGCGGCTCCGTGATGGAGTTGGACCTGAGTCACAACCGGCTCCGCCTGGTGAGCGGCTCTGCCTTGGCAGGGATGGTAACTCTCGTGCATCTCAGTCTCCATGACAACGTGCTGAGCGAAACGGGTTTGAACCTGTCCCTAAGTTTCGTGAATTTGACCCGACTTCAGACGCTGGATCTGAGCCGTAACGAGTTCACTGCAGTGACAAGTGAGGATTTTGAAGGGTTGGTTTCTCTCAAAACGTTGGATCTGTCACAAAACAGAGTACACAGCGTGTCTTTCTCTCCCACCACATCACTGACTCGTTTAACGCACCTCAACCTGTCCCTCAACGAAATGACGTCATTGTCCAGTGACGTCATCCTCCCTCTGACGTCTCTACGATTCCTGGACCTCTCCCAAAACCAGCTACATCACGTGACCGCCTTTCACGTGCCTGCCACGCTCCTGAGTTTGGATTGGAGCAGAAACGTTTTGCACACGGCACCGATGATTTCAAACGCCAAGAAACTGCACCAGTTGAATCTCTCTCATAACAACATATCTCACATCCGAGATACGGAGCTACAGAATCTTTCGGAACTTTTGCGGTTAAACCTGGCTCATAATAATTTAGAAAAGATCCATCCTTCGACTCTGGGGTGGCTATCTGGGCTCCAATCTCTCTCTTTGGCTCACAATCGTCTGGCTCTCAACGGCTCCTTGTCGCCTCGGCTCTTCTCGGCTCTGCGGCGTTTGAAAACGCTGGATTTGAGTTACAATCGTCTGTTGGATATTGAGGTGGGTGAGACAGAGAGAGAGAGAGAGACAGACAGAGAGAGACAGAGAGAGAGAGAGAGACAGACAGACAGACAGACAGACAGAGACAGAGAGATAAAAACAGACAGAGACAAAGAATCAGAGCTCGTGGACGTTTCCGAGTTCAGAGAGAGGGGGGGGGGGGGGGGGGGTAAAGGCAGAGAGCTGTGACCTCAGAAGTTCCCGAATTGAGAGACCGAGTTTTTGAGTTTCCATTTTAAGAGAGAGAGAGAGAGAGAGAGAGAGAGAGAGAGAGAGAGAGAGAGAGAGAAAACTTGATAACTTGATAACTTGAAAACTTAAACTTTATTTTCCAAGGATATAGATTTTAGGCAACGCCTATTCTTCCATTTGGAGAGAGAGAGAGAGAGAGAGAGAGAGAGAGAGAGAGAGAGAGAGACTCTGTTTTGTGTGTGCTTTTTGTGTGTGTATGTGTGTGTGAGTTTATGCATGCTCATATGTGTGTTATTGTGCACGAGTGTGTACGTGTGTGTGTAGCCTATGTGTGTACGTCTTTGTGTGAGTGTATGTTATATTCCTTGTGTGATGTGAATGGTGCGCGTGTGTCTTTCTGTCTGTCTGTGCGTCTGCGTGTGTGTGTATGTGTGCGTGTGTGTGCTTCACAGGTCTTATTCCAGTCAGACGCCTTCAACTCCCTGGTCGACTTGGATATCTCCTACAACGCCATTGGTCGGATTCCCCAGCGGCTCAACCAATGGAATCGCACGATGCATCTGGAACATGTCAGCCTGGAAGGGTGCGATCTTCGTGAGATTAGCGCGGATGCCTTCAGTCAGATGATCTATCTGCGCTCTGTCAACCTGCGGAACAACGAATTGAGCAAGCTGCCTCTGTTCCTGACCCATCCTGGCATCAAGTATTATTTCCACGGCAACCCCGTCACCTGCGACTGCCACGTCAGCTGGTTGAAACAGGACACGGTGCAAGTGCTCCACGAGACGGTTTCCACGCACGACTATGACGTCACTACGTGTCGGACGTTACCCCGAGGTCACGTGTTTCCTGTGGATGACGTCAGCCCGCGTGACTTTTTGTGCGTCATAGGTTCTAACAACTGTCCGCTAGGATGCACGTGTTACGCTCAGAACGAGGCTGATGGTAAACCGGAAGTGGTGTTCTGCGCTAAAGGAAGTGTGGATGTTCCTTGGGAAATTCCTTCCACGGCGCGTGTGTTGTCGGTGGAAGGGGGGTGGTTGGGCGAGGTGGGGAATATGGGGGAAGGGGAGGAGGTGTTAGTAGTGGAAGAGCTGTATCTCAACAACAGCGGAATCACTGAATTTTCGCCTTCAACTTTCCAACTTCTGCCCAGTTTAGTTGTTTTACATCTTGATCATAATCATCTACAAAAACTTCCTCCCCGGCTTTTAAAACATCAAGTCAATCTAAGCTCTCTCTTTCTCAGCTACAACCGTTTGTCAGATTTTCCGGCTGAATTGATAAACAAAATGAAAGAGTTACAGACGTTAGACTTATCGCATAATTCTCTGACAACGCTTTCTGGAAACACTGTTGAAGAACTGAAAACACTCCAGTCTCTGAAACATCTCCGGCTTTCAAGCAACCCTTGGAAATGCAGTTGCGAAAATTCCCATCTTTACAACTGGCTGAAAGCGAATGCATCGCACGTGGAAGACTACGATCGGATGTTCTGCGAAGGTTATCCTAGCTCCCTCTTGATCGAAGCTGACCAGAGTTTGTTCCGCTGCAGTGAGGACGATGACGGTGTGCCCCCCTGGGTGATCGGAGTGGTGCTTGTCGGGCTTCCATTGATGATTGTAATCACCGTGTTAGCTTACCGCTTCAGGCGAGTCATCGCCGCCATACTTTACGCCCGCTTCAACATCCAGTGGGTGAAGCGGCGCTCCGACCACCACCCCTTGGGCCGACTCTTCGACGCCTCCATCCTCTACGACCACACGGATCGGAAGTGCCGCTGGTGGGTGGAGCAGATCCTCGTGCCACGCCTGACGTCATCAACATGGCGGTTACGAGTGCACGTGCCGGGGCCTCAGATGACGTCGGAGGTGGGGGACAACGCGGTGTACAGTGTTCGGCAGAGCGCACTGGTGCTGGTGCTGGTGTCCAAGCACTTCGGGGCTCACCAGCACACCGTCACCTGCTTCACCCAGGTCCTGCAGCAAGCCCAGGTGAATTGGGTTTGGGCACTGCACTAGTTGAATTGGGTTTGGGCTGGGTTGTAGATAAGACAGATCCCAGGTGAGCACCGCACTAGTCGTTGAATTGGGTTTGGGCTGGGTTGTAGATAAGACAGATCCCAGGTGAGCACTGCACTAGTTGAATTGGGTTTGGGCTGGGTTGTAGATAAGACAGGATCAACCAGGTCCCAGGTGAGCACTGCACTAGTCGTTGAATTGGGTTTGGGCTGGGTTGTAGATAAGACGGGATCAACCAGGTCCCAGGTGAGCACTTCACTAGTCGTTGAATTGGGTTTAGGCTGGGTTGTAGATAAGACAGGATCAACCAGGTCCCAGGTGAGCACTGCACTAGTCGTTGAATTGGGTTTGGGCTGGGTTGTAGATAAGACGGGATCAACCAGGTCCCAGGTGAGCACTGCACTAGTCGTTGAATTGGGTTTGGGCTGGGTTGTAGATAAGACGGGATCACTGCGATGTTCCCCCGTCTCTGTGTGTCCCCATCTCGTAATGTGCCCATATCTTTGTGTCGCTGTCTCTATATGTCCCCATCTCGATGTGTCCTCGTCCCCACATGTCTCCATCTCTATGTGTACTCATCTCTATTAGATGTTCCTGTCTCTATATGTCCTTGACTCTATATGTCCCTGTCTCTATATGTCCCCGTCTCTATGTGTACCCGTCTCTATGTGTCCCCGTCTCTATGTGTCCCCGTCTCTATGTGTCCCCGTCTCTATGTGTCCCCGTCTCTATGTGTCCCCGTCTCTATATGTCCCCGTCTCTAAGTGTCCCTGCGGATGAGGGTAAAGATAAGGGTTAGGGGTTAAGGCTAGTGTTTGGGATAGGATAGGGATAGGGTTAATATAGACAAAGAGACGGCGAGATGTAGACGGGGACACATAGAGACGGGGACATATACTGATATAGAGACAGGGACACATAGAGACAGGGTCACAAAGCTAACACTAACCGTTAAGACACCCCATCCAATTTTCGCATTGAAAATTTAAGAAGCAACATTCTGCCATTCTCAGGAAAGGAATAGGGTTAGGATCAGCCTGTGGGTTATTTTCATGAAACTGAAAGAGCCAGAGTTATACAGTTACATTATACAATAATACGTTCATCATAATTATATACATGATCTTAAACGCCCCCTCCCTGAGGCCCAATGTTCAAATCAACTTCAACTGTTCAACAGGTCCGCCCTTCCTCCCTGGTTCTGATCACGTGGGGCGAGCTGACCAAGCAGACGCTGGAGTGCGGGGTGCGCCCTCTCCTGGGGAAGAAACAGCACGTGCCCATCACCTGCCCCTTCTTCTGGGACCGCCTCCTCTACCTCCTGCCCTCCCCCCACCCCTCCACCCCCGGGGATGGTCGTCGCCGGAAGCGGTCCATCATTTCCGCCTGCCGTTTCCGGTCGTTGAGCGACCTCAGCGCCCCCGCAACAACTGACACCACGGCAATGGAGGAGGAGAGAGAGAAAGGGGAAGCGGAAATGCAGTGTGGCGGTGGTGACGTCATTCAACATGTGTGACGTCATATGTGTCTGAATTGTTGTAACTCATTGAACTGTGTTTGTTGTTCAATTATTAGGAAATAATCTAGGCACCCAAGAAAAGCATGCACTTGATTATGCGAACATTGACTACAGCTGTGGTTGGATCTGTAAGCACCGAACATTGACTACAGCTGTGGTTGGATCTGTAAGCACCGAACATTGACTACAGCTGTGGTTGGATCTGTAAGCACCGAAATGGTCCGAACATTGACTACAGCTGTGGTTGGATCTGTAAGCACCGAAATGGTCCGAACATTGACTACAGCTGTGGTTGGATCTGTAAGCACCGAAATGGTCCGAACATTGACTACAGCTGTGGTTGGATCTGTAAGCACCGAAATGGTCCGAACATTGACTACAGCTGTGGTTGGATCTGTAAGCACCGAAATGGTCCGAACATTGACTACAGCTGTGGTTGGATCTGTAAGCACCGAAATGGTCCGAACATTGACTACAGCTGTGGTTGGATCTGTAAGCACCGAAATGGTCCGAACATTGACTACAGCTGTGGTTGGATCTGTAAGCACCGAAATGGTCCGAACATTGACTACAGCTGTGGTTGGATCTGTAAGCACCGAAATGGTCCGAACATTGACTACAGCTGTGGTTGGATCTGTAAGCACCGAAATGGTCCGAACATTGACTACAGCTGTGGTTGGATCTGTAAGCACCGAAATGGTCCGAACATTGACTACAGCTGTGGTTGGATCTGTAAGCACCGAAATGGTCCGAACATTGACTACAGCTGTGGTTGGATCTGTAAGCACCGAAATGGTCCGAACATTGACTACAGCTGTGGTTGGATCTGTAAGCACCGAAATGGTCCGAACATTGACTACAGCTGTGGTTGGATCTGTAAGCACCGAAATGGTCCGAACTTTCGTAAAGAAAAACAACTATATTTCTC
>CM065705.1:971397-978897 GCA_017654935.2 Phymorhynchus buccinoides | reverse complement strand
CTTATGGCACAGGGTGTCGTCAGCAAAGGGCCTGGAGGTTGAGGACAGTTTTTCAGGGAGATCATTTATGTACAGCAGGAAAAGGGTAGGCCCTAACACTGATCCCTGGGGGACTCCTGACTCTACTGGAATCGTTTCCGATTTGGCGCCGTCAACAACCACCGCTTGCTTCCTTCTACATTAGTCTGCTCTCTGTCTCCGGCTGTTTCTGTCTCCGTTTGTCTGTCTGTCTCTCTTTATCTCTCTCTCTCTCTCTTTCTCTCTCTCTTTCTCTCTCTCTCTCTCTCTCTCTCTTTCTCTCTCTCCCTCTCTCTCTGTTTCTCTCTCTCTCTCTCTCTCTCTCTCTCTCTCTCTCTCTCTCTCTCTCTCTCTCTCTCTCTCTCTCTCTCTCTCTCTCTCTCTCTCTCTCTCTCTCTCTCTCTCTCTCTCTCTCTCTCTCTCTCTCTCTCTCTCTCTCTCTCTCTCTCTCTTCTCTCTCTCTCTCTCTCTCTCTCTCTCTCTCTCTCTCTCTCTCTCTCTCTCTCTCTCTCTCTCTCTCTCTCTCTCTCTCTCTCTCTCTCTCTCTCTCTCTCTCTCTCTCTCTCTCTCTCTCTCTCTCTCTCTCTCTCTCTCTCTCTCTCTCTCTCTCTCTCTCTCTCTCTCTCTCTCTCTCTCTCACCTTTTCGTCTATCATTCCTCTGGTGGTGATGATGATGGTGTTTCCCACTTCCACTTTCAGAATTCTCTGGGGAGACATGGGCACCCACTTGGTCAGGTCGCCCAGCAACACCACTTCATGGCCCCTGTACAGAGGAGCAGAGAGAAAAAACGAAAAACGAAAAACGAAAGTGTCTTTTCAGCATTAATATATTTGATTTTAAACTGCTAGGCCCTTTACTCAAACGGCTTTTATCATTGGTTGACATTAGCCAGCAGTTGGGGTCAACACTGACGTGAGAGCTCGTGGCCCCTAGAGAAGAAAAGACAAATCGCTCGAAGCGTTAACGCTTGATATTAGTCCTTCAATCGAAAGGCTTTTACCATTGGTTGAGAACAGACTGAATGTGGGTCCGATAGTGACGTGAGAGCTCGTGGCCCATCGAGAAAAAGTCTGAATGTGGATTTGTGAGCTGTGTGGCCCTTTGCTCAAAAAGCTTTGTTCATTGGCTAACACTTGCCAGCAGTTGGGGCCAACACCAACGTGAGAGCTCGTGTAAGCTGTGTGGCCCTTTGCTCAAAAAGCCTTGTTCATTGGTTGAGCACTGCCTGATGTAGGGGCCAACAGTACAGAAGGATCTGTACAACAGCTACAGTAGTTTCTAATGATTGAAACTCACGGCTGTTCAGTCTGTTGGGAATGACAGTGAATATCAAACTAGGGGCATTGACACCGACTCTTAGTGCCGCAGCCTTGGATATTTGTTGGCCTTCGGGGACCTTCCCCGGCGACTGCTGTCTTTAATACGTTGTTTTGCAAAGTGAATGGAATGTTCCTGGGCAAGTCTTCTCCACTTATAATCAGTTCCAGCCCAGTCCTCCCAAACAGCAGGTGCCTCCTTTGTTATGTGAATAGCATGGTCACTGGCATACACACATCGCTTAGTGCGTACTGGAATCCTCCATGCCTCAACACGGGTCAAAAGAACATGGAACCTAACGTCTTGACTGGGGAGTGTGAAGTGAACAGACCAACTAGCCGATCCCTTAAAATGACTTCGCTATTAACTCAACTCCGATGCCAATAAGTGATAACAGTTATTTAACGTGGTGACAGCCCTGACATGGCCTTAGTTGTCGACGGGGCTATGATGTTAATCTTTATCTTAAAGTGATAACAGTTATCTAACGTGGTGACAGCCCTGACATGGCCTTAGTTATCGACGGGGCTATGATTTTAATCTTAATCTTAAAGCTACAACAGTTGGCTGTAGAGGCAAACGACTAAAAGGGAGACCATCATACACCTTGGACACAACCCTAAATAGCCTCCAAAGATCCACTTGACCTTTAAGAACAACGCAACACAAAGCCAGAGACAGTCACTTGACCTTTAAGAACAACGCAACACAAAGCCAGAGACAGTTACTTGACCTTTAAGAACAACGCAACACAAAGCCAGAGACAGTCACTTGACCTTTAAGAACAACGCAATACAAAGCCATGACAGTCACTTGACCTTTAAGAACAACGCAACACAAAGCCAGAGACAGTCACTTGACCTTTAAGAACAACGCAACACAAAGCCAGAGACAGTTACTTGACCTTTAAGAACAACGCAACACAAAGCCATGACAGTCACTTGACTTTTAAGAACAACGCAACACAAAGCCATGACAGTCACTTGACCTTTAAGAACAACGCAACACAAAGCCATGACAGTCACTTGACCTTTAAGAACAACGCAACACAAAGCCATGACAGTCACTTGACTTTTAAGAACAACGCAACACAAAGCCATGACAGTCACTTGACCTTTAAGAACAACGCAACACAAAGCCATGACAGTCACTTGACCTTTAAGAACAACGCAACACAAAGCCATGACAGTCACTTGACCTTTAAGAACAACGCAACACAAAGCCAGGGTGAGTCACCTGACCTTTAAGAACAACGCAACACAAAGCCATGACAGTCACTTGACCTTTAAGAACAACGCAACACAAAGCCAGGGTCAGTTACTTGAAGGTGAAGACGGGTGTGGCATAGTAGAGGCAGAACTGTTCCAGAGTACAGCCAGACACCGTGAATGGGGCGGTGTCCGTGAAGCTATGGAGGATGTAGGGGTTGTCATAACTGAACAGTTTACTGGGGCTGTAGACAGATCCTCCCTGCAATAAGAACAACAATAATAACAACAATAGGAACAACAATTAGAACACCAGTAATGACACCAGTATGAGTAATGGCACCAGTAATGACAACAGTACAAAGTGAATGGAGTGATGTCCGTGAAGCTATGGAGGATGTAGGGGTTGTCATAACTGAACAGTTTACTGGGGCTGTAAACAGACCCTCCCTGCAATAAGAACAACAATTAGAACACCAGTAATGACACCAGTATGAGTAATGACAACAGTAATGACAACAATAATGACAACAGTAATGACAACAGTAATGACACCAGTAATGACAACAGAAATGACAACAACAGTAATGACAACAGTAATGACAACAGTAATGACAACAGTAATGACAACAGCAATGACAACAGTAATGACAACAACAATAACAACAACAGTAATGACAACAGTAATGACAACAGTAATGACAACAGTAATGACAACAGCAATGACAACAGTAATGACAACAACAATAACAACAACAGTAATGACAACAGTAATGACAACAGTAATGACACCAGTAATGACAACAGAAATGACAACAAATGACAACAGTAATGACAACAGTAATGACAACAATAATGACACCAGTAATGACAACAGTAATGACAACAGTAATGACAACAGTAATGACAACAGTAATGACAACAGTAATGACAACAGTAATGACAACAGTAATGACACCAGTAATGACAACAGAAATGACAACAACAGTAATGACACCAGTAATGACAACAGTAATGACAACAGTAATGACAACAGTAATGACAACAGTAATGACAACAGTAATGACAACAGTAATGACAACAGTAATGACAACAGTAATGACAACAGTAATGACAACAGTAATGACAACAGTAATGACAACCAGTAATGACAACAGTAATGACAACAGTAATGACAACAGTAATGACAACAGTAATGACAACAGTAATGACAACAGTAATGACAACAGTAATGACAACAGTAATGACAACAGTAATGACAACAGTAATGACAACAGTAATGACAACAGTAATGACAACAGTAATGACAACAGTAATGACAACAGTAATGACAACAGTAATGACAACAGTAATGACAACAGTAATGACAACAGTAATGACAACAGTAATGACAACAGTAATGACAACAGTAATGACAACAGTAATGACAACAGTAATGACAACAGTAATGACAACAGTAATGACAACAGTAATGACAACAGTAATGACAACAACAGTAATGACAACAGTAATGACAACAGTAATGACAACAGTAATGACAACAGTAATGACAACAGTAATGACAACAGTAATGACAACAGTAATGACAACAGTAATGACAACAGTAATGACAACAGTAATGACAACAGTAATGACAACAGTAATGACAACAGTAATGACAACAGTAATGACAACAGTAATGACAACAGTAATGACAACAGTAATGACAACAGTAATGACAACAGTAATGACAACAACAATAATGACAACAGTAATGACAACAGTAATGACAACAGTAATGACAACAGTAATGACAACAGTAATGACAACAGTAATGACAACAACAATAATGACAACAGTAATGACAACAGTAATGACAACAGTAATGACAACAGTAATGACAACAGAAATAACAACAACAGTAATGACAACAGTAATGACAACAATAATGACAACAGTAATGACAACAGTAATGACAACAGTAATGACAACAGTAATGACAACAACAGTAATGACAACAGTAATGACAACAGTAATGACAACAGTAATGACAACAGTAATGACAACAGTAATGACAACAGTAATGACAACAGTAATGACAACAACAGTAATGACAACAGTAATGACAACAGTAATGACAACAGTAATGACAACAGTAATGACAACAGTAATGACAACAGTAATGACAACAGTAATGACAACAGTAATGACAACAGTAATGACAACAGTAATGACAACAGTAATGACAACAGTAATGACAACAGTAATGACAACAGTAATGACAACAGTAATGACAACAGTAATGACAACAGTAATGACAACAGTAATGACAACAGTAATGACAACAGTAATGACAACAGTAATGACAACAGTAATGACAACAGTAATGACAACAGTAATGACAACAGTAATGACAACAGTAATGACAACAGTAATGACAACAGTAATGACAACAGTAATGACAACAGTAATGACAACAGTAATGACAACAGTAATGACAACAGTAATGACAACAGTAATGACAACAGTAATGACAACAGTAATGACAACAGTAATGACAACAGTAATGACAACAGTAATGACAACAGTAATGACAACAGTAATGACAACAGTAATGACAACAGTAATGACAACAGTAATGACAACAGTAATGACAACAGTAATGACAACAGTAATGACAACAGTAATGACAACAGTAATGACAACAGTAATGACAACAGTAATGACAACAGTAATGACAACAGTAATGACAACAGTAATGACAACAGTAATGACAACAGTAATGACAACAGTAATGACAACAGTAATGACAACAGTAATGACAACAGTAATGACAACAGTAATGACAACAGTAATGACAACAGTAATGACAACAGTAATGACAACAGTAATGACAACAGTAATGACAACAGTAATGACAACAGTAATGACAACAGTAATGACAACAGTAATGACAACAGTAATGACAACAGTAATGACAACAGTAATGACAACAGTAATGACAACAGTAATGACAACAGTAATGACAACAGTAATGACAACAGTAATGACAACAGTAATGACAACAGTAATGACAACAGTAATGACAACAGTAATGACAACAGTAATGACAACAGTAATGACAACAGTAATGACAACAGTAATGACAACAGTAATGACAACAGTAATGACAACAGTAATGACAACAGTAATGACAACAGTAATGACAACAGTAATGACAACAGTAATGACAACAGTAATGACAACAGTAATGACAACAGTAATGACAACAGTAATGACAACAGTAATGACAACAGTAATGACAACAGTAATGACAACAGTAATGACAACAGTAATGACAACAGTAATGACAACAGTAATGACAACAGTAATGACAACAGTAATGACAACAGTAATGACAACAGTAATGACAACAGTAATGACAACAGTAATGACAACAGTAATGACAACAGTAATGACAACAGTAATGACAACAGTAATGACAACAGTAATGACAACAAATGACAGTAATGACAACAGTAATGACAACAGTAATGACAACAGTAATGACAACAGTAATGACAACAGTAATGACAACAGTAATGACAACAGTAATGACAACAGTAATGACAACAGTAATGACAACAGTAATGACAACAGTAATGACAACAGTAATGACAACAGTAATGACAACAGTAATGACAACAGTAATGACAACAGTAATGACAACAGTAATGACAACAGTAATGACAACAACAATGACAACAGTAATGACAACAGTAATGACAACAGTAATGACAACAGTAATGACAACAGTAATGACAACAACAATAACAACAACAGTAATGACAACAGTAATGACAACAACAATAATGAACAACAGTAATGACAACAGTAATGACAACAGTAATGACAACAACAATAATGACAACAGTAATGACAACAACAATGACAACAACAGTAATGACAACAGTAATGACAACAGTAATGACAACAACAGTAATGACAACAGTAATGACAACAGTAATGACAACAGTAATGACAACAGTAATGACAACAGTAATGACAACAGTAATGACAACAGTAATGACAACAGTAATGACAACAGTAATGACAACAGTAATGACAACAGTAATGACAACAGTCACAGTACACATCACAATCATCTAACAGGTGTAATAATGGTCACAGTACACAGTACAATCATCTGTACTGTAAACTGTAGGGTTGATCTAACAGGTGTAATAATGGTCACAGTACACAGTACAATCATCTGTACTGTAAACTGTAGGGTTGATCTAACAGGTGTAATAATGGTCACAGTACACAGTACAATCATCTGTACTGTAAACTGTAGGGTTGATCTAACAGGTGTAATAATGGTCACAGTACACAGTACAATCATCTGTACTGTAAACTGTAGGGTTGATCTAACAGGTGTAATAATGGTCACAGTACACAGTACAACTAGACTGTAAGGTGGATCTAACAGTTGTAATAATGGTCACAGTACACAGTACAATCATCTGTACTGTAAACTGTAGGGTTGATCTAACAGGTGTAATAATGGTCACAGTACACAGTACAATCATCTGTACTGTAAACTGTAGGGTTGATCTAACAGGTGTAATAATGGTCACAGTACACAGTACAACTAGACTGTAAGGTGGATCTAACAGTTGTAATAATGGTCACAGTACACAGTACAATCATCTGTACTGTAAACTGTAGGGTTGATCTAACAGGTGTAATAATGGTCACAGTACACAGTACAACTAGACTGTTAGGTGGATCTAACAGTTGTAATAATGGTCACAGTACACAGTACAACTAGACTGTAAGGTGGATCTAACAGTTGTAATAATGGTCACAGTACACAGTACAATCATCTCTACTCACAGACTCGTCGTTAAAGCTCAGGCCGGTGGAGGAAGGGGTGATGTTATAGGGCCGACTCATGGCGGTGGCCAAAACGACCCCCTGGTAAAAATTGTCCT
>CM065705.1:946397-966397 GCA_017654935.2 Phymorhynchus buccinoides | reverse complement strand
AAACCAGGGGTAAAGGACAACAGTTGTAAATCAGGGGTAAAGGACACCAGTTGTAAACCAGGGGTAAAGGACAACAGTTGTAAAGCAGGGGTAAAGGACAACAGTTGTAAATCAGGGGTAAAGGACAACAGTTGTAAATCAGGGGTAAAGGACAACAGTTGTAAATCAGGGGTAAAGGACAACAGTTGTAAAGCAGGGGTAAAGGACAACAGTTGTAAAGCAGGGGTAAAGGACAACAGTTGTAAATCAGGGGTAAAGGACAACAGTTGTAAACCAGGACTAAAGGACAACAGTTGTAAAGCAGGGGTAAAGGACAACAGTTGTAAATCAGGGGTAAAGGACAACAGTTGTAAAGCAGGGGTAAAGGACAAGTTGTAAATCAGGGGTAAAGGACAACAGTTGTAAACCAGGACTAAAGGAAAACAGTTGTAAAGCAGGGGTAAAGGACAACAGTTGTAAATCAGGGGTAAAGGACAACAGTTGTAAAGCAGGGGTAAAGGACAACAGTTGTAAAGCAGGGGTAAAGGACAACAGTTGTAAAGCAGGGGTAAAGGACAACAGTTGTAAAGCAGGGGTAAAGGACAACAGTTGTAAATCAGGGGTAAAGGAAAACAGTTGTAAATCAGGGGTAAAGGACACCAGTTGTAAATCAGGGGTAAAGGACAACAGTTGTAAACCAGGGGTAAAGGACAACAGTTGTAAAGCAGGGGTAAAGGACAACAGTTGTAAAGCAGGGGTAAAGGACAAGTTGTAAATCAGGGGTAAAGGACACCAGTTGTAAATCAGGGCTAAAGGACAACAGTTGTAAATCAGGGGTAAAGGACAACAGTTGTAAAGCAGGGGTAAAGGACAACAGTTGTAAAGCAGGGGTAAAGGACAACAGTTGTAAAGCAGGGGTAAAGGACAACAGTTGTAAATCAGGGGTAAAGGACACCAGTTGTTTACCCTCTATGCATAGCATTATTCATTCATTCTCTCTCTCCCTCTCTCTCTCTCTCTCTCTCTCTCTCTCTCTCTCTCTCTCTCTCTCTCTCTCTCTCTCTCTCTCTCTCTCTCTCTCTCTCTCTCTCTCTCTCTCTCTCTCTCTCTCTCTCTCTCTCTCTCTCTCTCTCTCTCTCTCTCTCCCTCTCTCTCTCTCTCTCCCTACCTTTCCATTAGATTTCTATCAGTTTTTCCTACTTCATCCCCAATAGCAACAGGCCCCCCTGTTAGAGTGGCCACCAAATTGTACAGCATGGGAGACAACTCAGAGTCTGCAAAACAACATGCCAAAGGTGTACACAGTTATGGTTCTTGCGAAAAAAAATGAACGTGAACATAATATAGAACTTGGCTATAGAGTAGAAAGAGAGCTACAGAGAGAGACAGACAGACAGACAGACAGACAGAGACAAACAGAAAAACAGACAGACAGAGACAAAGATAGTTAAGACAATGTCCAATGTAACATAGCATTAGAAAGGGGACAGTGTCCAACGTAACATGGCATTAGAAAGGGGCAGTGTCCAACGTAACATAGCATTAGAAAGGGGCAGTGTCCAACGTAACATAGCATTAGAAAGGGGCAGTGCCCAACGTAACATGGCATTAGAAAGGGGCAGTGTCCAACGTAACATAGCATTAGAAAGGGGCAGTGTCCAACGCAACATAGCATTAGAAAGGGGCAGTGTCCAACGCAACATAGCATTAGAAAGGGGCAGTGTCCAACGCAACATAGCATTAGAAAGGGGCAGTGTCCAATGTAGCATAGCATTAGAAAGGGGCAGTGTCCAACGTAACATAGCATTAGAAAGGGGCAGTGTCCAATGTAACATAGCATTAGAAAGGGGCAGTGTCCAACGTAACATAGCATTAGAAAGGGGCAGTGTCCAACGTAACATAGCATTAGAAAGGGCCAGTGTCCAACGTAACATAGCATTAGAAAGGGGCAGTGTCCAACGTAACATAGCATTAGAAAGGGGCAGTGTCCAATGTAACATAGCATTAGAAAGGGGCAGTGTCCAACGTAACATAGCATTAGAAAGGGGCAGTGTCCAACGTAACATAGCATTAGAAAGGGGCAGTGTCCAACGTAACATAGCATTAGAAAGGGGCAGTGTCCAATGTAACATAGCATTAGAAAGGGGCAGTGTCCAATGTAACATAGCATTAGAAAGGGGCAGTGTCCAATGTAACATAGCATTAGAAAGGGGCAGTGTCCAATGTAACATAGCATTAGAAAGGGGCAGTGTCCAACGTAACATAGCATTAGAAAGGGGCAGTGTCCAACGTAACATAGCATTAGAAAGGGGCAGTGTCCAACGTAACATAGCATTAGAAAGGGGCAGTGTCCAACGTAACATAGCATTAGAAAGGGGCAGTGTCCAACGTAACATAGCATTAGAAAGGGGCAGTGTCCAATGTAACATAGCATTAGAAAGGGGCAGTGTCCAATGTAACATAGCATTAGAAAGGGGCAGTGTCCAACGTAACATAGCATTAGAAAGGGGCAGTGTCCAACGTAACATAGCATTAGAAAGGGGCAGTGTCCAACGTAACATAGCATTAGAAAGGGGCAGTGTCCAATGTAACATAGCATTAGAAAGGGGCAGTGTCCAACGTAACATAGCATTAGAAAGGGGCAGTGTCCAATGTAACATAGCATTAGAAAGGGGCAGTGTCCAATGTAACATAGCATTAGAAAGGGGCAGTGTCCAATGTAACATAGCATTAGAAAGGGGCAGTGTCCAACGTAACATAGCATTAGAAAGGGGCAGTGTCCAACGTAACATAGCATTAGAAAGGGGCAGTGTCCAACGTAACATAGCATTAGAAAGGGGCAGTGTCCAACGTAACATAGCATTAGAAAGGGGCAGTGTCCAACGTAACATAGCATTAGAAAGGGGCAGTGTCCAACGTAACATAGCATTAGAAAGGGGCAGTGTCCAACGTAACATAGCATTAGAAAGGGGCAGTGTCCAACGTAACATAGCATTAGAAAGGGGCATGTCCAATGTAACATAGCATTAGAAAGGGGCAGTGTCCAATGTAACATAGCATTAGAAAGGGGCAGTGTCCAAC
Organism: Phymorhynchus buccinoides; assembly: GCA_017654935.2. Classification (NCBI taxonomy): domain Eukaryota; kingdom Metazoa; phylum Mollusca; class Gastropoda; order Neogastropoda; family Raphitomidae; genus Phymorhynchus; species Phymorhynchus buccinoides. The sequence goes on along the minus strand of CM065705.1, from coordinate 963,337 downwards.
GTAACATAGCATTAGAAAGGGGCAGTGTCCAACGTAACATAGCATTAGAAAGGGGCAGTGTCCAACGTAACATAGCATTAGAAAGGGGCAGTGTCCAATGTAACATAGCATTAGAAAGGGGCAGTGTCCAACGTAACATAGCATTAGAAAGGGGCAGTGTCCAATGTAACATAGCATTAGAAAGGGGCAGTGTCCAATGTAACATAGCATTAGAAAGGGGCAGTGTCCAACGTAACATAGCATTAGAAAGGGGCAGTGTCCAACGTAACATAGCATTAGAAAGGGGCAGTGTCCAACGTAACATAGCATTAGAAAGGGGCAGTGTCCAACGTAACATAGCATTAGAAAGGGGCAGTGTCCAACGTAACATAGCATTAGAAAGGGGCAGTGTCCAACGTAACATAGCATTAGAAAGGGGCAGTGTCCAATGAAACATGGCATTAGAAAGGGCCAGTGTCCAACGTAACATAGCATTAGAAAGGGGCAGTGTCCAATGTAACATAGCATTAGAAAGGGGCAGTGTCCAATGTAACATAGCATTAGAAAGGGGCAGTGTCCAACGTAACATAGCATTAGAAAGGGGCAGTGTCCAACGTAACATAGCATTAGAAAGGGGCAGTGTCCAACGTAACATAGCATTAGAAAGGGGCAGTGTCCAACGTAACATAGCATTAGAAAGGGGCAGTGTCCAATGTAACATAGCATTAGAAAGGGGCAGTGTCCAACGTAACATAGCATTAGAAAGGGGCAGTGTCCAACATAACATAGCATTAGAAAGGGGCAGTGTCCAACGTAACATAGCATTAGAAAGGGGCAGTGTCCAACGTAACATAGCATTAGAAAGGGGCAGTGTCCAATGTAACATAGCATTAGAAAGGGGCAGTGTCCAATGTAACATAGCATTAGAAAGGGGCAGTGTCCAATGTAACATAGCATTAGAAAGGGGCAGTGTCCAACGTAACATAGCATTAGAAAGGGGCAGTGTCCAATGTAACATAGCATTAGAAAGGGGCAGTGTCCAACGTAACATAGCATTAGAAAGGGGCAGTGTCCAACGTAACATAGCATTAGAAAGGGGCAGTGTCCAATGTAACATAGCATTAGAAAGGGGCAGTGTCCAACGTAACATAGCATTAGAAAGGGGCAGTGTCCAATGTAACATAGCATTAGAAAGGGGCAGTGTCCAACGTAACATAGCATTAGAAAGGGGCAGTGTCCAATGTAACATAGCATTAGAAAGGGGCAGTGTCCAATGTAACATAGCATTAGAAAGGGGCAGTGTCCAATGTAACATAGCATTAGAAAGGGGCAGTGTCCAATGTAACATAGCATTAGAAAGGGGCAGTGTCCAACGTAACATAGCATTAGAAAGGGGCAGTGTCCAATGTAACATAGCATTAGAAAGGGGCAGTGTCCAATGTAACATAGCATTAGAAAGGGGCAGTGTCCAATGTAACATAGCATTAGAAAGGGGCAGTGTCCAATGTAACATAGCATTAGAAAGGGGCAGTGTCCAACGTAACATAGCATTAGAAAGGGGCAGTGTCCAACGTAACATAGCATTAGAAAGGGGCAGTGTCCAATGTAACATAGCATTAGAAAGGGGCAGTGTCCAATGTAACATAGCATTAGAAAGGGGCAGTGTCCAACGTAACATAGCATTAGAAAGGGGCAGTGTCCAATGTAACATAGCATTAGAAAGGGGCAGTGTCCAACGTAACATAGCATTAGAAAGGGGCAGTGTCCAACGTAACATAGCATTAGAAAGGGGCAGTGTCCAACGTAACATAGCATTAGAAAGGGGCAGTGTCCAACGTAACATAGCATTAGAAAGGGGCAGTGTCCAACGTAACATAGCATTAGAAAGGGGCAGTGTCCAATGTAACATAGCATTAGAAAGGGGCAGTGTCCAACGTAACATAGCATTAGAAAGGGGCAGTGTCCAACGTAACATAGCATTAGAAAGGGGCAGTGTCCAACGTAACATAGCATTAGAAAGGGGCAGTGTCCAATGTAACATAGCATTAGAAAGGGGCAGTGTCCAACGTAACATAGCATTAGAAAGGGGCAGTGTCCAACGTAACATGGCATTAGAAAGGGGCAGTGTCCAACGTAACATAGCATTAGAAAGGGGCAGTGTCCAATGTAACATAGCATTAGAAAGGGGCAGTGTCCAACGTAACATAGCATTAGAAAGGGGCAGTGTCCAATGTAACATAGCATTAGAAAGGGGCAGTGTCCAATGTAACATGGCATTAGAAAGGGGCAGTGTCCAACGTAACATAGCATTAGAAAGGGGCAGTGTCCAATGTAACATAGCATTAGAAAGGGGCAGTGTCCAATGTAACATAGCATTAGAAAGGGGCAGTGTCCAATGTAACATAGCATTAGAAAGGGGCAGTGTCCAATGTAACATGGCATTAGAAAGGGGCAGTGTCCAACGTAACATAGCATTAGAAAGGGGCAGTGTCCAACGTAACATAGCATTAGAAAGGGGCAGTGTCCAACGTAACATGGCATTAGAAAGGGGCAGTGTCCAACGTAACATAGCATTAGAAAGGGGCAGTGTCCAATGTAACATAGCATTAGAAAGGGGCAGTGTCCAATGTAACATAGCATTAGAAAGGGGCAGTGTCCAATGTAACATAGCATTAGAAAGGGGCAGTGTCCAACGTAACATAGCATTAGAAAGGGGCAGTGTCCAACGTAACATAGCATTAGAAAGGGGCAGTGTCCAATGTAACCTGGCATTAGAAAGGGGCAGTGTCCAACGTAACATAGCATTAGAAAGGGGCAGTGTCCAATGTAACCTGGCATTAGAAAGGGGCAGTGTCCAATGTAACATGGCATTAGAAAGGGGCAGTGTCCAACGTAACATGGCATTAGAAAGGGGCAGTGTCCAACGTAACATGGCATTATAAAGGGGCAGTGTCCAACGTAACATGGCATTATAACGTATTGCAGTGATCTTTTTAGTTCCCTACCCACCTGCTGAGGTCTCATTCTTGCCATATGATCGGATGATGCCGAAAAAGGGGCGGAGCTGTAAGGCGTCAATCAACAGGTTAGCCACACCCACCTTCCACAGATTGACAGCTGTCACGTTCTGTGGCCCCGGGCCCACTTCAACCTGATAGTGTTGAAACAGACAGGGGGAGGGATCTATCAAAATATGTGAATCAATGCATCATGATATGATAGGGCCCATTTCAACCTGATAGTGTTGAAACAGACAGACGAAGGTAACTATCAAAACTATGTGAATAAATGCATCATCATATCATAGGCTGTAAAATTGGTTAGTTGGCTGATTATGATTTGCTTGTTTTGCTGTTAAAAACCCCACAATAATCTTCTTGCTGTCTTATATTCTGTTCCCTTCCGTAACTCCAGCAATGCCTGATTAAATTGTGTCTGTTAACACCTCTCTCTCTCTCTCTCTCTCTCTCTCTCTCTCTCTCTCTCTCTCTCTCTCTCTCTCTCACTCTCTCTCAGCAACATTTTCCCCCTATAGAACCTTCGGAATTCACGGTCTTGCGTATCGATGCACTTTAGACATGCAGGTTTAAGAATTACACGGATCTAGCAGAATGTGATTAATGTGTGGGGGGTAGAAGGAGGGTGCGTGTGACTGGATAGGTGTGTGCGTATGTGGGCGTGTGAGCACTCTTCTGTGTACATTTGGAAAAAAGGGGGAGGGTAGTGGGATGGGGGGGAGGAATGCGATATATTTATCGACTGTTTAAGTGAGTAATGTTTACAACATGTTTTGGTATATTGCTGGCCAAATTGTGCATTATTATTTTTCTGCCTATTCTGAATTTACTTTGATTTATGTTTTTGTTTTTTAATTTGATATCGCCCCTACCCAACTGTTCCGTTTGACATGGGCAGATGGCCCAGTTCATTAAATCGTCGTTCATTGTTCATTGTTATCTCTCAGTAAGGGGTGGGGGTGTACAATATATCCTTGTATGTGCGTGCATGTGAAGGCTTAGTACAAAGAAGCTAGGTCAATGCTTTATCTTTTATCTCTTCACCCCTAATCAATCATTCGTATTCGCATTCGTATTCTTACGGCCAGTTTGGCATTGTGTCTGAAGCCAGCCTCCATGACCATTCTGGGCAGGGCGGAGCTATACACCAATTCCAAGCCGTGATTGACAGCGCTGACGTTCATCTGGGACAGCCACATCATCAGCATGGTGACATCAACATCGCCTGACGTCATGCACAGGTACTGATCCTCCATGTGTCTCTAAAAAAAAAATTAATTAATCATATTTTCAAATTTTAAAAAACACCAAGACGGGCAATATAGTGACGCAATCACACATCTATAAAATTAAATATATTTGCGTAACCCAAAGAAGAATAACAAGTAAAATGTCCAAAGAACAATAACTCTAGACAAAGTTGAGGCAAGCGCAAAAAACGATAACTCTGTAGGTCACGTTGTATTCGATTATCTCTCACTCAGACTCAGAAATCCTGCGTCGGGCGACGCCTGAGGCAGTCAGAGCACTCCAACGGCTCCTATCAGCATTCAGTCTGATGGCATCGCTCCAACGGCTCCTATCAGCATTCAGTCTGATGGCATCGCTCCAACGGCTCCTATCAGCATTCAGTCTGATGGCATCGCTCCAACGGCTCCTATCAGCATTCAGTCTGATGGCATCGCTCCAACGGCTCCTATCAGCATTCAGTCATATGGCATCGCTCCAACGGCTCCTATCAGCATTCAGTCTGATGGCATCGCTCCAACGGCTCCTATCAGCAGTCAGTCTGATGGCATCGCTCCAACGGCTCCTATCAGCAGTCAGTCTGATGGCATCGCTCCAACGGCTCATATCAGCATTCAGTCTGATGGCATCGCTCCAACGGCTCCTATCAGCATTCAGTCTGATGGCATCGCTCCAACGGCTCCTACCAGCATTCAGTCTGATGGCATCGCTTCAACGGCTCCTACCAGCAGGCAGTCTGATGGCATCGCTTCAACGGCTCCTACCAGCATTCAGTCTGATGGCATCGCTTCAACGGCTCCTACCAGCAGTCAGTCTGATGGCATCGCTTCAACGGCTCCTACCAGCAGGCAGTCTGATGGCATCGCTTCAACGGCTCCTACCAGCAGTCAGTCTGATGGCATCGATCCAACGGCTCCTACCAGCAGTCAGTCTGATGGCATCGATCCAACGGCTCCTACCAGCAGTCAGTCTGATGGCATCGCTTCAACGGCTCCTACCAGCATTCAGTCTGATGGCATCGCTTCAACGGCTCCTACCAGCAGTCAGTCTGATGGTATGGATCCAACGGCTCCTATCAGCATTCAGTCTGATGGCATCGCTTCAACGGCTCCTACCAGCAGGCAGTCTGATGGTATCGATCCAACGGCTCCTACCAGCAGTCAGTCTGATGGCATCGCTTCAACGGCTCCTACCAGCAGTCAGTCTGATGGCATCGCTTCAACGGCTCCTACCAGCAGGCAGTCTGATGGCATCGCTTCAACGGCTCCTACCAGCAGTCAGTCTGATGGTATCGATCCAACGGCTCCTACCAGCAGTCAGTCTGATGGCATCGCTTCAACGGCTCCTACCAGCAGGCAGTCTGATGGCATCGCTTCAACGGCTCCTACCAGCAGGCAGTCTGATGGTATCGATCCAACGGCTCCTACCAGCAGGCAGTCTGATGGTATCGATCCAACGGCTCCTACCAGCAGTCAGTCTAGTGGCATCGCTTCAACGTCTGTTCGCCAGCTGAACATCTCGCTCCACTTTCATCTTTGGCCTCTCTCTGTTCCTTTGTCCCTTGGGATCCACCTGAGAGCCTGGTGTGCAGGTATGGATGGTGGCGGTATTCCATTTATCACTTCACCCCTAATCAATCATTCGTATTCGCATTCGTATTCTTACGGCCAGTTTGGCATTGTGTCTGAAGCCAGCGTGCGTGCGTGCGTGCGTGCGTGCGTCGCGTCGCGTGCGTGCGTGCGTGCGTGCGTGCGTGCGTGCGTGCGTGCGTGCGTGTGTGTGTGTGTGTGTGTGTGTGTGTGTGTGTGTGTTAGGGTTCGTGCACGACAATGTCCGTTTCTGACCTGAACGAAAATTCTGATCCAGTCATCCACAGCTTGTTTGAACAGATCGTCCCAGAAAGTCTGTGAGAACATGCACAGTATTATGAAAACATGAATGATCAAGCAAACACTGGAACATCTTTCCATCAACATAAGGTCTACATGGAGAACATGCACAGTATTATGAAAACATGAATGATCAAGCAAACACTGTAACATATTTCCATCAAACGTCTCATATAATTGGCTGACATTAGCCTGGAGTCTGGGCCAATAGTACAGTGGGAGCGAAAGCAACACGAGCCCTGACTATCTACAGTGATGGACAATCCAGTACAGTCTGTTGTGGGTGACTATAACTCAACTCTGGTTATCTACAGTGATGGACAATCCAGTACAGTTAGTCTGTTGTGGGTGACTATAACTCAACTCTGGTTATCTACAGTGATGGACAATCCTGTACAGTTAGTCTGTGACTATAACTCAACTCTGGTTATCTACAGTGATGGACAATCCAGTACAGTCTGTTGTGGGTGACTATAACTCAACACTGGTTATCTACAGTGATGAACAATCCAGTACAGTTAGTCTGTTGTACAGGTCTGTGACTATAACTCAACACTGGTTATCTACAGTGATGAACAATCCAGTACAGTGTTGTGGGTGACTATAACTCAACACTGGTTATTCTGTACAGTTAGTCTGTGACTATAAACTCAACACTACAGTTAGTTATCTACAGTGATGAACAATCCAGTACAGTTAGTCTGTGACTATAACTCAACACTGGTTGACTATAACTCAACACTACAGTTATCTACAGTGATGAACAATCCAGTACAGTTAGTCTGTTGTGGGTGACTATAACTCAACACTGGTTATCTACAGTGATGAACAATCCAGTACAGTTAGTCTGTGACTATAACTCAACACTGGTTATCTACAGTGATGGACAATCCAGTACAGTTAGTCTGTTGTGGGTGACTATAACTCAACACTGGTTATCTACAGTGATGAACAATCCAGTACAGTCTGTTGTGGGTGAATAACTCAACACTGGTTATCTACAGTGATGAACAATCCAGTACAGTTAGTCTGTTGTGGGTGACTATAACTCAACACTGGTTATCTACAGTGATGAACAATCCAGTACAGTTAGTCTGTTGTGGGTGACTATAACTCAACACTGGTTATCTACAGTGATGAACAATCCAGTACAGTTAGTCTAGTCTGTGACTATAACTCAACACTGGTTATCTACAGTGATGAACAATCCAGTACAGTTAGTCTGTTGTGGGTGACTATAACTCAACTCTGGTTATCTACAGTGATGGACAATCCAGTACAGTTAGTCTGTTGTGGGTGACTATAACTCAACACTGGTTATCTACAGTGATGAACAATCCAGTACAGTTAGTCTAGTCTGACAATTAACTGGTTATCTACAGTGATGAACAATCCAGTACAGTTAGGTTATCTCATAACTCAACACTGGTTATCTACAGTGATGAACAATCCAGTACAGTTAGTCTGTTGTGGGTGACTATAACTCAACACTGGTTATCTACAGTGATGATCCAGTACAGTTAGTCTGTTGTGGGTGACTATAACTCAACACTGGTTATCTACAGTGATGAACAATCCAGTACAGTTAGTCTGTTGTGGGTGACTATAACTCAACACTGGTTATCTACAGTGATGAACAATCCAGTACAGTTAGTCTGTGACTATAACTCAACACTGGTTATCTACAGTGATGAACAATCCAGATGGTTACAATCCCAGTACAGTTAGTCTGTGTGTACAGGTGACTATAACTCAACACTGGTTATCTACAGTGATGAACAATCCAGTACAGTTAGTCTGTTGTGGGTGAATATAACTCAACACTGGTTATGAAACTCGGAATCCAGTACAGTTGTTGTGTGACTAACAACACTGGTTATCTACAGTGATGAACAATCCAGTACAGTTAGTCTGTTGTGGGTGACAATATAACTCAACACTGGTTATCTACAGTGATGGTTATCTACAATCCAGTACAGTTAGTCTATAACTCAACACTGGTTATCTACAGTGATGGTCCAGACAGTATAACTCAACACTGGTTATCTACAGTGATGAACAATCCAGTACAGTGTCTGTTGTGGGTGACTATACTCAACACTGGTTATCTACAGTATGAACAATCCAGTACAGTTAGTCTGTGGGGTTATCTACAGTGATGAACAATCCAGTACAGTTAGTCTGGTGACTATAACTCAACAGGTTATCTACAGATGAACAATCCAGTACAGTTAGTCTGTTGTGGGTGACTATAACTCAACACTGGTTATCTACAGTGATGAACAATCCAGTACAGTTGTTGTGTGACTATAACTCAACACTGGTTATCTACAGTGATGAACAATCCAGTACAGTTAGTCTGTTGTGGGTGACTATAACTCAACACTGGTTATCTACAGTGATGAACAATCCAGTACAGTTAGTCTGTGACTATAACTCAACACTGGTTATCTACAGTGATGAACAATCCAGTACAGTCTGTTGTGGGTGACTATAACTCAACACTGGTTATCTACAGTGATGAACAATCCAGTACAGTTAGTCTGTTGTGGGTGACTATAACTCAACACTGGTTATCTACAGTGATGAACAATCCAGTACAGTTATCTACAGTGATGAACAATCCAGTCAGTGTTGTGGGTGACTATAACTCAACACTGGTTATCTACAGTGATGAACAATCCAGTACAGTTAGTCTGTTGTGGGTGACTATAACTCAACACTGGTTATCTACAGTGATGTCCAGTACAGTTAGTCTGTTGTGGGTGACTATAACTCAACACTGGTTATCTACAGTGATGAACAATCCAGTACAGTTAGTCTGTTGTGGGTGACTATAACTCAACACTGGTTATCTACAGTGATGAACAATCCAGTACAGTTAGTCTGTTGTGGGTGACTATAACTCAACACTGGTTATCTACAGTGATGAACAATCCAGTACAGTTAGTCTGTTGTGGGTGACTATAACTCAACACTGGTTATCTACAGTGATGAACAATCCAGTACAGTTAGTCTGTTGTGGGTGACTATAACTCAACACTGGTTATCTACAGTGATGAACAATCCAGTACAGTTAGTCTGTTGTGGGTGACTATAACTCAACACTGGTTATCTACAGTGATGAACAATCCAGTACAGTTAGTCTGTTGTGGGTGACTATAACTCAACACTGGTTATCTACAGTGATGAACAATCCAGTACAGTTAGTCTGTTGTGGGTGACTATAACTCAACACTGGTTATCTACAGTGTACAGTGTCTGTTGTGGGTGACAATAACTCAACACTGGTTATCTACAGTTGAGTCTGTTGTGGGTGACTATAACTCAACACTGGTTATCTACAGTGATGAACAATCCAGTACAGTTAGTCTGTTGTGGGTGACTATAACTCAACACTGGTTATCTACAGTGATGAACAATCCAGTACAGTCCTATAACTCAACACTGGTATCTACAGTTGAACAATCCAGTACAGTGTTGTGGGTGACTATAACTCAACACTGGTTATCTACAGTGATGAACAATCCAGTACAGTCTGTTGTGGGTGACTATAACTCAACACTGGTTATCTACAGTGATGAACAATCCAGTACAGTTAGTCTGTTGTGGGTGACTATAACTCAACACTGTTATCTACAGTGATGAACAATCCAGTACAGTTAGTCTGTTGTGACTATAACTCAACACTGGTTATCTACAGTGATGGACAATCCAGTACAGTTAGTCTGTTGTGGGTGACTATAACTCAACACTGGTTATCTACAGTGATGAACAATCCAGTACAGTTAGTCTGTTGTGGGTGACTATAACTCAACACTGGTTATCTACAGTGATGAACAATCCAGTACAGTTAGTCTGTTGTGGGTGACTATAACTCAACACTGGTTATCTACAGTGATGAACAATCCAGTACAGTCTGTTGTGGGTGACTATAACTCAACACTGGTTATCTACAGTGATGAACAATCCAGTACAGTCTGTTGTGGGTGACTATAACTCAACACTGGTTATCTACAGTGATGAACAATCCAGTACAGTTAGTCTGTGACTATAACTCAACACTGGTTATCTACAGTGATGAACAATCCAGTACAGTTAGTCTGTTGTGGTTGACTATAACTCAACACTGGTTATCTACAGTGATGAACAATCCAGTACAGTTAGTCTGTTGTGGGTGACTATAACTCAACACTGGTTATCTACAGTGATGAACAATCCAGTACAGTTAGTCTGTTGTGGGTGACTATAACTCAACACTGGTTATCTACAGTGATGAACAATCCAGTACAGTTAGTCTGTGACTATAACTCAACACTGGTTATCTACAGTGATGAACAATCCAGTACAGTTAGTCTGTGACTATAACTCAACACTGGTTATCTACAGTGATGAACAATCCAGTACAGTTAGTCTGTTGTGGGTGACTATAACTCAACACTGGTTATCTACAGTGATGTACAGTTACAATCCAGTACAGTTAGTCTGTTGTGGGTGACTATAACTCAACACTGGTTATCTACAGTGATGAACAATCCAGTACAGTTAGTCTGTTGTGGGTGACTATAACTCAACACTGGTTATCTACAGTGATGAACAATCCAGTACAGTTAGTCTGTGTGGGTGACTATAACTCAACACTGGTTATCTACAGTGATGAACAATCCAGTACAGTTAGTCTGTTGTGGGTGACTATAACTCAACACTGGTTATCTACAGTGATGAACAATCCAGTACAGTTAGTCTGTGACTATAACTATAACTCAACAATCCAGTACAGTCTGGTTATCTACAGTGATGAACAATCCAGTACAGTTAGTCTGTTGTGGGTGACTATAACTCAACAATCCAGTACTGGTTATCTCAACACTGGTTACAGTGATGAACAATCCAGTACAGTTAGTCTGTTGTGGGTGACTATAACTCAACACTGGTTATCTACAGTGATGAACAATCCAGTACAGTTAGTCTGTTGTGGGTGACTATAACTCAACACTGGTTATCTACAGTGATGAACAATCCAGTACAGTTAGTCTGTTAGTCTAGTTGTGGGTGACTATAACTGGGGTGACTATAACTCAACACTGGTTATCTACAGTGATGAACAATCCAGTACAGTTAGTCTGTTGTGGGTGACTATAACTCAACACTGGTTATCTACAGTGATGAACAATCCAGTACAGTTAGTCTGTTGTGGGTGACTATAACTCAACACTGGTTATCTACAGTGATGAACAATCCAGTACAGTTAGTCTGTTGTGGGTGACTATAACTCAACACTGGTTATCTACAGTGATGAACAATCCAGTACAGTACAGTGGGTGACTTTAACTCAACACTGGTTATCTACAGTGATGGACAATCCAGTACAGTACTATAACTCAACACTGGTTATCTACAGTGATGAACAATCCAGTACAGTTAGTCTGTTGTGGGTGACTATAACTCAACACTGGTTATCTACAGTGATGAACAATCCAGTACAGTTAGTCTGTGACTATAACTCAACACTGGTTATCTACAGTGATGAACAATCCAGTACAGTTAGTCTGTTGTGGGTGACTATAACTCAACACTGGTTATCTACAGTGATGAACAATCCAGTACAGTTAGTCTGTTGTGGGTGACTATAACTCAACACTGGTTATCTACAGTGATGAACAATCCAGTACAGTTAGTCTGTGACTATAACTCAACACTGGTTATCTACAGTGATGAACAATCCAGTACAGTTAGTCTGTGACTATAACTCAACACTGGTTATCTACAGTGATGAACAATCCAGTACAGTTAGTCTGTGACTATAACTCAACACTGGTTATCTACAGTGATGAACAATCCAGTACAGTTAGTCTGTTGTGGGTAACTCAACACTGGTTATCTACAGTGATGGACAATCCAGTACACAGTCTGTGACTATAACTCAACTCTGGTTATCTACAGTGATGAACAATCCAGTACAGTTAGTCTGTGACTATAACTCAATAACTCAACACTGGTTATCTACAGTGATGAACAATCCAGTACAGTTAGTCTGTTATCTACAGTGATGGTGACTATAACTCAACACTGGTTATCTACAGTGATGAACAATCCAGTACAGTTAGTCTGTTGTGGGTGACTATAACTCAACACTGGTTATCTACAGTGATGAACAATCCAGTACAGTTAGTCTGTTGTGGGTGACTATAACTCAACACTGGTTATCTACAGTGATGAACAATCCAGTACAGTTAGTCTGTTGTGGGTGACTATAACTCAACACTGGTTATCTACAGTGATGAACAATCCAGTACAGTCTGTTGTGGGTGACTATAACTCAACACTGGTTATCTACAGTGATGAACAATCCAGTACAGTTAGTCTGTGACTATAGCTCAACACTGGTTATCTACAGTGATGAACAATCCAGTACAGTGTCTGGACTATAACTCAACCCTGGTTATCTACAGTGATGAACTCAACAGTTAGTCTGGTTATCTACAGTGATGAACAATCCAGTACAGTTAGTCTGTTGTGGGTGACTTTAACTCAACACTGGTTATCTACAGTGATGAACAATCCAGTACAGTTAGTACAGTTATCTACAGTCTGTTTAGTGGGTGACTTTAACTCAACACTGGTTATCTACAGTGATGAACAATCCAGTACAGTTAGTCTGTTGTGGGTGACTATAACTCAACACTGGTTATCTACAGTGATGAACAATCCAGTACAGTTAGTCTGTTGTGGGTGACTATAACTCAACACTGGTTATCTACAGTGATGAACAATCCAGTACAGTTAGTCTGTTGTGGGTGACTTTAACTCAACCCTGGTTATCTACAGTGATGAACAATCCAGTATTGTTAATCTGTTGTGGGTGACTATAACTCAACACTGGTTATCTACAGTGATGAACAATCCAGTACAGTTAGTCTGTTGTGGGTGACTTTAACTCAACATCTACTGGTTATCTACAGTGATGAACAATCCAGTACAGTTACAGTTAATCTGTTGTGGGTGACTTTAACTCAACCCTGGTTATCTACAGTGATGAACAATCCAGTACAGTCTGTTGTGGGTGACTATAACTCAACACTGGTTATCTACAGTGATGAACAATCCAGTACAGTTAGTCTGTTGTGGGTGACTATAACTCAACACTGGTTATCTACAGTGATGAACAATCCAGTACAGTTAGTCTGTTGTGGGTGACTTTAACTCAACCCTGGTTATCTACAGGTTATCTACAGATGAACAATCCAGTACAGTTAGTCTGTTGTGGGTGACTATAACTCAACACTGGTTATCTACAGTGATGAACAATCCAGTACAGTTAATCTCTTGTGGGTGACTAACTCAACACTGGTTATCTACAGTGATGAACAATCCAGTACAGTCTGTTGTGGGTGACTATAACTCAACACTGGTTATCTACAGTGATGGACAATCCAGTACACGTAGTACCGATGACTATTATGTGGGTGACTATGACTCAACCCTGGAGAGGCTTGCACTGACTCTTATTACTGCAGCCAAGGGAAGTGGTTGCCTTTGGGGACCTTCTGCCTCACCAGCTGTTCCAAAGGCCTCCGGCCTCCAGAGTGGGGACGTCCCCTTGGCAGGGCTTTTCCTTTATAAACAGGTTGATGGGGATTTTACCTTAGACTATTAGTTTTACGTAATTAGGTAACAAGCATTTGAAGTGCATACCTACATATCTGTGCACACGGACACATGCATATGCATACAGACATACAAACACGTGCATTGTGTGTGAGCGCACACACAGAGAGACTCACGCAAGCATACACATACACATATGCGCGCGCACGAACGCACGCACGCACACGGGCGCACACACACACACACACACACACACACACACACACACACACACACACACACACACACACACACACACACACACACACACACACTCTCTCTCTCTGTGTTTGTCTCTGTGTCTCTGTCTCTGTCTCTGTTTCTGTCTCTCTCTCTCTGTCTGTCTGTCTGTCTGTCTGTCTGTCTGTCTCTCTCTCTCTCTCTCTCTCTCTCTCTCTCTCTCTCTCTCTCTCTCTCTCTCTCTCTCTCTCTCTCTCTCTCTCTCTCTCTCTCTCTCTCTCTGTCACCTGGTCGTTGGGCAGTGAACAGTTCAGCCCTGCAGTAAAGTTGTACAGTCCTCCATTGTCCTTACTGTACACATTGTCCACTGACCACACGCCACAGGCCGCCGCTATGGACCAACGAGTCAGGTTCTCCACACCCCTGTTAGACAGTGGACACAACAACACCGTTATACATTGACCTTGACAAACAGCACCGTTATACATTGACCGTGACAAACAGCACCGTTATACATTGACCTTGACAAACAGCACCGTTATACATTGACCTTGACAAACAGCACCGCTATACATTGACCTTGACAGTGGACACGACAGCACCGTTATACACTGACCTTGACAAATAGCACCGTTATACATTGACCTTGACAAACAGCACCGTTATACATTGACCTTGACAAATAGCACCGTTATACATTGACCTTGACAGTGGACACGACAGCACCGTTGTACATTGACCTTGACAAACAGCACCGCTATGCATTGACCTTGACAGTGGACATGACAGCACCGTTATACATTGACATTGACAGTGGACACAACAGCACCATTATACATTGACCTTGACAGTGGACACAACAGCACCATTATGCATTGACCTTGACAGTGGACATAACAGCACCATTATACATTGACCTTGACAGTGGACATGACAGCACCATTATACACTGACCTTGACAGTGGACACAACAGCACCATTATGCATTGACATTGACAGTGGACACAACAGCACCGCTATACATTGACCTTGACAGTGGACACAACAGCACCATTATACATTGACCTTGACAAACAGCACCATTATACATTGACCTTGACACTGGACATGACAGCACCATTATACATTGACCTTGACAGTGAACACAACAGCACCATTATACATTGACATTGACAGTGGACACAACAGCACCATAATACATTGACATTGACAGTGGACACAACAGCACCATTATACATTGACCTTGACACTGGACATGACAGCACCATTATACATTGACCTTGACAGTGGACACAACAGCACCATTATACATTGACCTTGACAGTGGACACAACAGCACCATTATACATTGACCTTGACAGTGGACACAACAGCACCGTTATACATTGACCTTGACAGTGGACACAACAGCACCATTATACATTGACCTTGACAAACAGCACCGTTATACATTGACCTTGACAGTGGACATGACAGCACCATTATACATTGACCTTGACAGTGGACATGACAGCACCATTATACATTGACCTTGACACTGGACATGACAGCACCATTATACATTGACCTTGACAGTGGACATGACAGCACCATTATACATTGACCTTGACAGTGGACACAACAGCACCATTATACATTGACCTTGACAGTGGACACAACAGCACCATTATACATTGACCTTGACAGTGGACACAACAGCACCATTATACATTGACCTTGACAAACAGCACCGCTATACATTGACCTTGACAGTGGACACAACAGCACCATTATACATTGACCTTGACAAACAGCACCGCTATACATTGACCTTGACAGTGGACACAACAGCACCGTTATACATTGACCTTGACAGTGGACACAACAGCACCGTTATACATTGACCTTGACAGTGGACACAACAGCACCATTATGCATTGACATTGACAGTGGACACAACAGCACCGCTATACATTGACCTTGACAGTGGACACAACAGCACCATTATACATTGACATTGACCTTGACAAACAGCACCATTATACATTGACCTTGACAGTGGACACAACAGCACCATTATACATTGACCTTGACAGTGGACACAACAACACCGTTATACATTGACCTTGGCAGTGGACACAACAGCACCATTATACATTAACATTGACCTTGACAAACAGCACCATTATACATTGACATTGACCTTGACAAACAGCACCATTATACATTGACCTTGACAGTGGACATGACAGTACCGTTATACATTGACCTTGACAGTGGACACAACAGCACCGTTATACATTGACCTTGACAGTGGACACAACAGCACCATTATACATTGACATTGACCTTGACAAACAGCACCATTATACATTGACCTTGACCTTGACAAACAGCACCATTATACATTGACCTTGACAGTGGACATGACAGCACCGTTATACATTGACCTTGACAGTGGACACAACAGCACCGTTATACATTGACCTTGACAGTGGACACAACAGCACCATTATACATTGACCTTGACAAACAGCACCGTTATACATTGACCTTGACAGTGGACACGACAGCACCATTATACATTGACCTTGACAAACAGCACCGTTATACATTGACCTTGACAGTGGACACAACAGCACTGTTATACATTGACATTGACCTTCTGGCTTTTAGCAGAAAAGAAGGATAGTACCTTCTGGCTTTTAGCAGAAAAGAATAGCACCTTCTGGCTTTTAACAAAAAAGAAGGATAGTACCTTCTGGCTTTTAGCAGAAAAGAATAGCACCTTCTGGCTTTTAGCAGAAAAGAATAGCACCTTCTGGCTTTTAGCAGAAAAGGACAGTAGCTTCTGGCTTTTAGCAGAAAAGAATGATAGTAACTGTTGGCTTTCAACCCTCCATTGTCACTACAATCAAGCGACACAACTCTTGAGTGAAAATCACGTTTAAAGTCCTCCAGACTGCAAGCAGCATGTGAGACAAAACCATCAACCAACCAC
>CM065705.1:931397-941397 GCA_017654935.2 Phymorhynchus buccinoides | reverse complement strand
CCACCAGCATCACGCTGTAACTGAACCCACCTCCCCCTCTCTCCCCTCACTCTCCACCAGCATCACGCTGTAACTGAACCCACCTCCCCCTCTCTCCCCTCACTCTCCACCAGCATCACGCTGTAACTGAACCCACCTCCCCCACTCTCCCCTCACTCTCCACCAGCATCACGCTGTAACTGAACCCACCTCCCCCACTCTCCCCTCACTCTCCACCAGCATCACGCTGTAACTGAACCCACCTCCCTCACTCTCCACCAGCATCACGCTGTAACTGAACCCACCTCCCCCTCTCTCCCCTCACTCTCCACCAGCATCACGCTGTAACTGAACCCACCTCCCCCACTCTCCCCTCACTCTCCACCAGCATCACGCTGTAACTGAACCCACCTCCCCCTCTCTCCCCTCACTCTCCACCAGCATCACGCTGTAACTGAACCCACCTCCCCCTCTCTCCCCTCACTCTCCACCAGCATCACGCTGTAACTGAACCCACCTCCCCCACTCTCCCCTCACTCTCCACCAGCATCACGCTGTAACTGAACCCACCTCCCCCTCTCTCCCCTCACTCTCCACCAGCATCACGCTGTAACTGAACCCACCTCCCCCTCTCTCCCCACCAGCATCACGCTGTAACTGAACCCACCTCCCCCACTCTCCACCAGCATCACGCTGTAACTGAACCCACCTCCCCCACTCTCCCCTCACTCTCCACCAGCATCACGCTGTAACTGAACCCACCTCCCCCACTCTCCCCTCACTCTCCACCAGCATCACGCTGTAACTGAACCCACCTCCCCCTCTCTCCCCTCACTCTCCACCAGCATCACGCTGTAACTGAACCCACCTCCCCCTCTCTCCCCTCACTCTCCACCAGCATCACGCTGTAACTGAACCCACCTCCCCCACTCTCCCCTCACTCTCCACCAGCATCACGCTGTAACTGAACCCACCTCCCCCACTCTCCCCTCACTCTCCACCAGCATCACGCTGTAACTGAACCCACCTCCCTCACTCTCCACCAGCATCACGCTGTAACTGAACCCACCTCCCCCTCTCTCCCCTCACTCTCCACCAGCATCACGCTGTAACTGAACCCACCTCCCCCACTCTCCCCTCACTCTCCACCAGCATCACGCTGTAACTGAACCCCGCCGGAACTTGCGTAACCGCTCCCATGATGCCCCAGTACACCGCAGCGCCCCCTAGGTCTTGCCAAAGGGAGGTAGCGGTGAAAGAGCTGGAAGGGCCCAGAACCAGCGCGTTGTTTTGCTTGTCGAAGAGAATTAACGGCCCTGAGCCTTGTCTGCCTCCGTAGAGGAGAGTGCTTCCGTTCTGCCATCTGAACATTAGCATCGTCATCATCAGCAACATCGTCATCATTGTCGTTGTTGTCGTCAGTATCGTCATCATCTTCATCATTGTCGTTGTTGTCGTCAGTATCGTCATCATCTTCATCATTGTTGTCGTCAGTATCGTCATCATCTTCATCATTGTCGTTGTTGTCGTCAGTATCGTCATCATCTTCATCATTGTCGTTGTTGTAGTGGTAATAGTCGCCAGTCTTGTCCCAGTAAACCCTCCGGGTAGCAGGCAAAGCCACTATAATTATTGTTCTACAAACACGATACATTTCATTTGTATTTTGTTGACGAGCCGCAAGAAGCGGTGAGTCTCTTTGCGTTGTGCTCAGTTTGGACAATGGAGATTTCTTCTCTCCCTTTGCTCTTTGCTGTTGTTAGACTTAGGGCCTACTTCTTTCTTGAGTCTGCACTTCACACTCATGAATAATGCATTAAGCACACACAGCTGGGCCTTAGCACAGCACAGCGTTCAGGAGCCGTGAAGCAGGAGCAGACGACTGACACGTCATGATGACGATGTGAACAAAAAATCAGTTGATCCAAGATCAACATGAGCGAAACAGTGTTAACATGCAGAAGAATGTACTTTGTGCTTCAGAATTACAATGTTTTGTTAATAGGACTGCATTGACACAAGGGACTTGCTGCCCAAGTATGTGCTCGCTCTCTCTCTCTCTCTCTCTCTCTCTCTCTCTCTCTCTCTCTCTCTCTCTCTCTCTCTCTCTCTCTCTCTCTCTCTCTCTCTCTCTCTCTCTCTCCTCTCTCTCTCTCTCTCTCTCTCTCTCCCTGTTATTGCCTTTATCTCTTTCCCTTTCTGTCTCTGTCTGGTTGTCTCTGTCACTATTTCACTCCAACACTGTCTCTGTCTGCCTATGTATCTCTCTGACTTTATCTCTGTCACTTTCATTATAATAATCTCTCTCTCTCTCTCTCTCTCTCTCTCTCTCTCTCTCTCTCTCTCTCTCTCTCTCTCTCTCTCTCTCTCTCTCTCACACACACACACACACACACCAGTCACACTCGTTATGACCAAGTTTTGCATACTTTACAAACTAGTGCTGATGAACTTGTTAAATGGTCTGAATTTAATCACATGAGTTTGCATCCCCAAAAGACAAAATTTATGCTCATAACAACGAGACAAAAGCGTCAAAACCTCAATTCAAATTTACAGTCTCTTCAAATTAATGGCAATAACATTGAACAAGTAGATAGCCACAAAGTTCTGGGAGTTGTAATTGACAACAATCTTTCGTGGTCTGAGCATGTTTCAATGATTTGCAAATCCCTATCTAAAAAGGTATACCAGTTGTCCAAAATCAAACATTTTCTTGACTTACATACTCGTAAAATATTTTTCCATTCTTTCATTGAGTCTCACATAAGCTATGCTTCCACCATCTGGGATGGGGCTAGTGCCAACATATTAAGACCTCTGTCTAGTCTTTATAGACGAGCTCTAAAATTGGTACTTTTAAAATCATCTAAGCTAACAATTTCCGACTACATAAAATTAGATATTTTACCATTTCATTTAAAATTAAAACACAACAAGGCTGTTTTTATGTTTAAAATTCTATCGGGACGTGCACCTTCACTGTCAGATGAATTTGTTACAAATGATCGACGCCATACTCATAAAATAATGTTGCCCTTACCAAAACTTGACATATTCAAAACCAGTTTAATGTATTCAGGTGGTGCTCTTTGGAATTCAATCTTAAGTAACGATAACGTTGGCACTAGTCTCAATTCTTTCAAACAAATCTATCACAAGCATCTAATGACAGACTTTGTGAATTCCAGTTAAAAATACTATGTCAATTTTTATCTTACATTGGATTGATATTGCTAAGTGATTGTGTTTTCATTTGTTTTGTGAAGTGTGTGAGTGCATGCGTGTGTGTGCATGTGTGTGAATATGTGTATGTGTGTGTGTGTATGTATATATATATATATATATATGTGTGTGTGTGTGTGTGTGTGTGTGTGTGTGTGTGTGTGTGTGTGTGTGTCTGTGTCTGTCTGTCTGTCTGTCTGTCTGTCTGTATGTGTGTGTATGTATGGGTGTGTGCTGATAATTTGTAATTATTCATGTGTTGTGTCTTCATATATGGATAACTTTGTTATTTTGTATTTTTTCATTTTTTTCTTGACATTAATTATTTTCTTAACTGTTGGCAAGATGAAAAGAAGTGTGTTTAATATGCTTATTCTTTTCCAACAATAAAAAAGATTCGTTCGTTCGTTCGTTCGTTCTCTCTGCCCTGTTCTATATATATAATGTATATTTATTTTATACGTGCTTCAACATATCTCTGTGCGTATGTGCATGTATGTTTGTGTGCAAGCCCCAGTGAGGCCTTGCCGTATCACATGTAGGCCACATGGCCTCTTACCTTCCCATGGCGGCCTCCACAGAGGCCTTGCCGTATGACATGTAGGCCACACGGCCTCTTACCTTCCAATGGCGGCCTCCACAGAGGCCTTGCCGTATGACATGTAGGCCACACGGCCTCTTACGTTCCAATGGAAGCCTCCAGAGAGGCCTTGCAATATGACATGTAGGCCACACGGCCTCTTACCTTCCAATGGCGGCCTCCACAGAGGCCTTGCAATATGACATGTAGGCCACACGGCCCCTTACCTTCCAATGGCGGCCTCCAGAGAGGCCTTGCAATATGACATGTAGGCCACATGGCCTCTTACGTTCCAATGGAGGCCTCCAGAGAGGCCTTGTAATATGACATGTAGGCCACATGGCCTCTTACCTTCCAATGGAGGCCTCCAGAGAGGCCTTGCAACATGACATGTAGGCCACATGGCCTCTTACCTTCCAATGGAGGCCTCCAGAGAGGCCTTGCAATATGACATATAGGCCACATGGCCTCATACCTTCCAATGGCGGTCTCCAGAGAGACCTTGCCGTAGGACATGTAGGCCACATGGCCTCTTACCTTCCAATGGCGGCCTCCAAAGAGGCCTTGTCGTAGGACATGTAGGCCACATGGCCTCTTACCTTCCAATGGCGGCCTCCAAAGAGGCCTTGCCGTAGGACATGTAGGCCAAGCGTGCCGGTTCAGGGTCCACCAGGAACCCTGGAAAGCCGCTGATGACGTCATCTGCTGCACCACCACGGGTGAGGGTCTCCGGGTCAGTGTCTGGGTACGTCTGTCATCAGAGAGTGAGGACCACAGATATTACAATTTAACACAAGCCACTGCATTGGCCTATGGGATCTGACGACAGGCCATCAATTGCCTAGTATTACATCCCTTTGAATTTCCCTAAGAACAATAACAAAGACAATTTTCAAAGAACAATTATTTTGGAGAACTTGAAGGGAAACGCAATGAACAATAACTCTGGATATCGCGTCCCATCGCATTAGTGTTTCTGGGTATGTCTTGGATCAGACATTGGTAGAACGATTAAAACCCACTGCTTAGGCCTACTCGTGTAGGTAGACCCATTGTTCTACCTTGAGATGTTAAACTGCAAGCATGCAAAGAAAAAACTACGCGCCAAACACAGATCCTCATGCAGATGCGAGCACACACAACAACATGCAGATATGCACGCGCTCGTGTGCATGCTCGTTTACACATACATTCATAAACACATATTTACGCATGTGTGCGTGCGCATACACTCAAAGTAACAGAGAGAGAGAGAGAGAGAGAGAGAGAGAGAGAGAGAGAGAGAGAGAGAGAGAGAGAGAGAGAGAGAGAGAGAGAGAGAGAGAGAGAGAGAGAGAGAGAGAGAGAGAGAGATGGGTGGGTTTTTTTATCCAACGTCTGGGTCGTACAGTGGCTGTTCCTCCCACGCCGCTCATTCCACGTCCCAACTCGCAGCCACACCCCAGTTGATCAGGTCTCATAACCCAAATTCAGCAGCCCACGGGGAGTACATCTATGTTAAGCCACCAGAGGAGACACTGCACTGCTGCTGGGTCACTTCAGTGGAGTTCAGAGAGCCTGTTCTGAGGAGACACTGCACTGCTGCTGAGTCACATCAGTGGAGTTCAGTGAGCCTGTTCTGAGGAGACACTGCACTGCTGCTGAGTCACTTGGGTGGAGTTCAGTGAGCCTGTTCTGAGGAGACACTGCACTGCTGCTGGGTCACTTGGGTGGAGTTCAGTGGAGCCTGTTCTGAGGAGACACTGCAATGCTGCTGGGTCACTTGGGTGGAGTTCAGTGAGCCTGTTCTGAGGAGACACTGCAATGCTGCTGGGTCACTTGGGTGGAGTTCAGTGAGCCTGTTCTGAGGAGACACTGCACTGCTGCTGGGTCACTTCAGTGGAGTTCAGAGAGCCTGTTCTGAGGAGACACTGCACTGCTGCTGAGTCACATCAGTGGAGTTCAGTGCAGCCTGTTCTGAGGAGACACTGCACTGCTGCTGGGTCACTTCAGTGGAGTTCAGAGAGCCTGTTCTGAGGAGACACTGCACTGCTGCTGGGTCACTTCAGTGGAGTTCAGTGAGCCTGTTCTGAGGAGACACTGCACTGCTGCTGAGTCACTTCAGTGGAGTTCAGTGAGCCTGTTCTGAGGAGACACTGCACTGCTGCTGAGTCACTTCAGTGGAGTTCAGAGAGCCTGTTCTGAGGAGACACTGCACTGCTGCTGGGTCACTTCAGTGGAGTTCAGTGAGCCTGTTCTGAGGAGACACTGCACTGCTGCTGGATCACTTCAGTGGAGTTCAGAGAGCCTGTTCTGAGGAGACACTGCACTGCTGCTGGGTCACTTCAGTGGAGTTCAGAGAGCCTGTTCTGAGGAGACACTGCACTGCTGCTGGATCACTTCAGTGGAGTTCAGAGAGCCTGTTCTGAGGAGACACTGCACTGCTGCTGGATCACTTGGGTGGAGTTCAGTGAGCCTGTTCTGAGGAGACACTGCACTGCTGCTGGATCACTTGGGTGGAGTTCAGTGAGCCTGTTCTGAGGAGACACTGCACTGCTGCTGGGTCACTTCAGTGGAGTTCAGTGACCTGTTCTGAGGAGACACGGCACTGCTGCTGGATCACTTCAGTGGAGTTCAGTGACCTGTTCTGAGGAGACACTGCACTGCTGCTGGGTCACTTCAGTGGAGTTCAGTGCAGCCTGTTCTGAGGAGACACTGCACTGCTGCTGGGTCACTTGGGTGGAGTTCAGTGCAGCCTGTTCTGAGGAGACACTGCACTGCTGCTGAGTCACATCAGTGGAGTTCAGTGAGCCTGTTCTGAGGAGA
Organism: Phymorhynchus buccinoides; assembly: GCA_017654935.2. Classification (NCBI taxonomy): domain Eukaryota; kingdom Metazoa; phylum Mollusca; class Gastropoda; order Neogastropoda; family Raphitomidae; genus Phymorhynchus; species Phymorhynchus buccinoides. Next base: position 934,808 of record CM065705.1, on the reverse strand, counting down.
CACTGCACTGCTGCTGGGTCACTTCAGTGGAGTTCAGTGAGCCTGTTCTGAGGAGACACTGCACTGCTGCTGGATCACTTCAGTGGAGTTCAGAGAGCCTGTTCTGAGGAGACACTGCACTGCTGCTGGGTCACTTCAGTGGAGTTCAGTGACCTGTTCTGAGGAGACACTGCACTGCTGCTGAGTCACTTCAGTGGAGTTCAGTGAGCCCGTTCTGAGGAGACACTGCACTGCTGCTGAGTCACTTCAGTGGAGTTCAGTGACCTGTTCTGAGGAGACACGGCACTGCTGCTGAGTCACTTCAGTGGAGTTCAGTGAGCCCGTTCTGAGGAGACACTGCACTGCTGCTGAGTCACTTCAGTGGAGTTCAGTGACCTGTTCTGAGGAGACACTGCACTGCTGCTGGGTCACTTCAGTGGAGTTCAGTGAGTCTGTTCTGAGGAGACACTGCACTGCTGCTGGGTCACTTCAGTGGAGTTCAGTGCAGCCTGTTCTGAGGAGACACTGCACTGCTGCTGAGTCACATCAGTGGAGTTCAGTGCAGCCTGTTCTGAGGAGACACTGCACTGCTGCTGAGTCACTTCAGTGGAGTTCAGAGAGCCTGTTCTGAGGAGACACTGCACTGCTGCTGAGTCACTTGGGTGGAGTTCAGTGCAGCCTGTTCTGAGTAGACACTGCACTGCTGCTGAGTCACATCAGTGGAGTTCAGTGAGCCTGTTCTGAGGAGACACTGCACTGCTGCTGAGTCACTTGGGTGGAGTTCAGTGCAGCCTGTTCTGAGGAGACACTGCACTGCTGCTGAGTCACTTGGGTGGAGTTCAGTGCAGCCTGTTCTGAGGAGACACGGCACTGCTGCTGAGTCACTTGGGTGGAGTTCAGTGCAGCCTGTTCTGAGGAGACACTGCACTGCTGCTGAGTCACTTTGGGTGGAGTTCAGTGCAGCCTGTTCTGAGGAGACACTGCACTGCTGCTGAGTCCCTTGGGTGGAGTTCAGTGGAGCCTGTTCTGAGGAGACACTGCACTGCTGAGTCACTTGGGTGGAGTTCAGTGGAGCCTGTTCTGAGGAGACACTGCACTGCTGCTGAGTCACTTGGGTGGAGTTCAGTGCAGCCTGTTCTGAGGAGACACTGCACTGCTGCTGAGTCACTTGGGTGGAGTTCAGTGCAGCCTGTTCTGAGGAGACACTGCACTGCTGCTGGGTCACTTGGGTGGAGTTCAGTGCAGCCTGTTCTGAGGAGACACTGCACTGCTGCTGAGTCACTTCAGTGGAGTTCAGAGAGCCTGTTCTGAGGAGACACTGCACTGCTGCTGAGTCACTTGGGTGGAGTTCAGTGCAGCCTGTTCTGAGTAGACACTACACTGCTGCTGAGTCACATCAGTGGAGTTCAGTGAGCCTGTTCTGAGGAGACACTGCACTGCTGCTGAGTCACTTGGGTGGAGTTCAGTGCAGCCTGTTCTGAGGAGACACTGCACTGCTGCTGAGTCACTTGGGTGGAGTTCAGTGCAGCCTGTTCTGAGGAGACACGGCACTGCTGCTGAGTCACTTGGGTGGAGTTCAGTGCAGCCTGTTCTGAGGAGACACTGCACTGCTGCTGAGTCACTTGGGTGGAGTTCAGTGCAGCCTGTTCTGAGGAGACACTGCACTGCTGCTGAGTCCCTTGGGTGGAGTTCAGTGGAGCCTGTTCTGAGGAGACACTGCACTGCTGAGTCACTTGGGTGGAGTTCAGTGGAGCCTGTTCTGAGGAGACACTGCACTGCTGCTGAGTCACTTGGGTGGAGTTCAGTGCAGCCTGTTCTGAGGAGACACTGCACTGCTGCTGAGTCACTTGGGTGGAGTTCAGTGCAGCCTGTTCTGAGGAGACACTGCACTGCTGCTGAGTCCCTTGGGTGGAGTTCAGTGGAGCCTGTTCTGAGGAGACACTGCACTGCTGAGTCACTTGGGTGGAGTTCAGTGGAGCCTGTTCTGAGGAGACACTGCACTGCTGCTGAGTCACTTGGGTGGAGTTCAGTGCAGCCTGTTCTGAGGAGACACTGCACTGCTGCTGAGTCACTTGGGTGGAGTTCAGTGGAGCCTGTTCTGAGGAGACACGGCACTGCTGCTGAGTCACTTCGGTGGAGTTCAGTGTAGCCTGTTCTGAGCTAACATACATCATGGAGTTCAGTGAGCCTGTTCTGAGGAGACACTGAATTGCTGCTGGGTCACTTCAGTGGAGTTCAGTGAGCCTGTTCTGAGCTAGCATATGCAAAACATCACCTACTAAGCCCCCTACTGACGGCAACAATGTCTTAGTCACGGAGCCAGCGTCAGTGAGGTCCTCCTCCGACAACTCCCCAGAACATACTGACCCCTATGACTTTGACCCGAACGCACCAAGGGCTTAGACTGGATTGGAAAATAATAAAATCGAAACCGAGGTCATCATTGTTCCGTGTGCATTTGTACAATGGACAATAAAGAATCTCATGACATTTGGCCACGAGAGCATGGAGTAGGGGTCGGTCTGCACTGAATATTAAAAAACCACCATCAAAGTCTCTTATGGGATTCGAACCTAGGACCTCCCAGCCACTAGTCCACGACGCTACCCCTGCGGCGGGTGACGTTACCCAAATGTGGGGGAGGAGGGGGAGGAAGAAGGCAAGGAAGAAGAGAAGGAGAAGGAGGGGGAACAAGAAATAAGATAACTATGTGAGTCAATCACATGGATGACACAATCCCCCAACTGACCACGGAGAATCCGATCTCCTGAGAGTTGTAGACATGGATGGAGGAGGTGGAGGAATATGAAAGAAGATAACTATGTGAGTCATTCACATGGATGGAGGAGGAGGAGGAATAAGAAAGAAGATAACTATGTGAGTCATTCACATGGATGGAGGAGGAGGAGGAATAAGAAAGAAGATAACTATGTGAGTCATTCACATGGATGGAGGAGGAGGAGGAATAAGAAAGAAGATAACTATGTGAGTCATTCACATGGATGGAGGAGGAGGAATAGGAAAGAAGATAACTATGTGAGTCATTCACATGGATGGAGGAGGAGGAGGAATAAGAAAGAAGATAACTATGTGAGTCATTCACATGGATGGAGGAGGAGGAATAAGAAAGAAGATAACTATGTGAGTCATTCACATGGATGGAGGAGGAGGAGGAATAAGAAAGAAGATAACTATGTGAGTCATTTACATGGATGGAGGAGGAGGAATAAGAAAGAACATAACTATGCGAGTCATTCACATGGATTGAGGAGGAATAAGAAAGAAGATAACTATGTGAGTCATTCACATGGATGGAGGAGGAGGAATAATAAGGAAGATAACTATGTGAGTCATTTATATGGGTGGAGGAGGAATAAGAAAGAAGATAACTATGTGAGTCATTCACATGGATGGAGGAGGAGGAGGAATAAG
>CM065705.1:883897-923897 GCA_017654935.2 Phymorhynchus buccinoides | reverse complement strand
CTCTCTCTACTTTCATGCCATTCTTTTTGATGGTCACATGCAAGTATTTACCACATCAGTGACTCATTATACACTGTGTTCAATCCAGGCTACATGGCTTATCGTGAAGTGCTCTCAAGGGGCCGACTAACACGTGCGATTTCAGTCGTACGACTCTCCAACTGTGACTGGTGATATCTGCGAGGCATGGTTCTCGTGAAATACTACCGTCAACACGAATCCCATGAAATGTCCTGTTGTTGTTCACTGTGCTCGAGTAGACCCCAATGCAGGAATCTCACAAAATGTCTGATACAATGTCTGCTATTTCAACAGATTCATTTAGACACGAGTTTCACAAAATGTCTGATGCAATGTTTGCTATTTCTACAGATTCATTTAGACACGAGTTTCACAAAATGTCTGATGCAATGTTTGCTATTTCTACAGATTCATTTAGACACGAGTTTCACAAAATGTCTGATGCAATGTTTGCTATTTCTACAGATTCATGCTCAAATACAGTGAATAAACTAGTAGGATTTCATCAGATTCACTTAGACACGAGTCTCGCAAAATGTCTCATACAATGTCTGGTATTTCAACAGATTCCTTTAGACACGAGTCTCATAAAATGTCTGATACGATGTCTGGTATTTCAACAGATTCATGCTCAAATACAGTGAATGAAACTAGTTGGATTTCATCAGATTCCTTTAGACAGTAGTGTTTCAGGAGAATCATGCCTCACATGTGTCACGGGTGGACAGTCGTATGATTGAAATCGCATGCGTGAGTCTGCCCTTCAGTTATCATCACTGATAACTTTAGTTCAGTTATCACCACTGATAACTCGGCTGGTTATTGTGACACCGACAGTTATCATCCTCACCCTTATGACCGGACTTTAGTGGCCTACTCAAATGGCTTTCATTTCAATCATTGGCCTTTAGGGGCCTTCTCAAATGGCTTTCATTTCAATCATTGGCCTTTAGGGGCCTACTCAAATGGCTTTCATTTCAATCATTGGCCTTTAGGGGCCTACTGAAATGGCTTTCATTTCAATCATTGGACATTAGGGGCCTACTGAAATGGCTTTCATTTTAATCATTGGACTTTAGGGGCCTACTCAAATGGCTTTCATTTCAATCATTGGCCTTTTAGGGGCCTACTCAAATGGCTTTCATTTTAATCATTGGACTTTAGGGGCCTACTCAAATGGCTTTCATTTTAATAATTGGCCTTTAGGGGCCTACTCAAATGGCTTTCATTTTAATCATTGGACTTTAGGGGCCTACTCAAATGGCTTTCATTTTAATCATTGGACTTTAGGGGCCTACTCAAATGGCTTTCATTTCAATCATTGGCCTTTTAGGGGCCTACTCAAATGGCTTTCATTTTAATAATTGGTCTTTTAGGGGCCTACTCAAATGCCTTTCATTTCAATCATTGGCCTTTTAGGGGCCTACTGAAATGCCTTAGTCATTGGCCTTTTAGGGGCCTACTCAAATTATTATTATTATTAGAACATTTAGCACGCCTAATCAATTTAATGCCCTAGGCGTTTACAATATAAAAATATAATATACACATATAACACAACATATAATAATATTTAACATATAGCATAAAGAATGGGAAATAAAAATTACACAAACACCCAAAGACGGTCAGACAAACAGACACACAATTACACACATACACGCGCGCGATCGAGCGCACACTCACGTACATACACACGCAGACACACACTCACACAGATAATGATATGCGCTCACCAAGCGCAGACGTTCTCTCTCAGACATGCACACACCAAGTTATGAAGAAAGGGATTAGTAGTTATTTAGGAAACAGATGAGTTTTGAGATGGCGTTTGAATGTGGGCAGAGAGGATGAGTATCTGAGAGAGTAAGGCAACTAATTCCAAGTAACAGGAGCTTGATAGAGAAAGAGCGTTGACCATAGGTTTTAGTGCGGACTATGGGGATACAACAGAGACGGGTGTCAGATGAGGAATGCAGAGCTCGAGATGGTGTGTAGAGATGCAACAGAGCAGTGAGGTATTCAGGACAGGAAGACTCAATATATTTGTAGCAGAGAGAGGCAATCTTGTAGGATATTCTTTGCTGAACAGGGAGCCAGTGGAGAGAACAGAGCAATGGAGTTATTTGGCCATATTTAGAAGAGCGGAAGATGAGACGGGCAGCATGATTTTGAACTTTTTAAAGTTTGTTGATGAGATGAGAAGGGGAGCCAGACAAGAGAGCATTACAGTAATCAAGGCAGGATAGTACAAATGCGCAGACAAGAGCTTTTGTGGTATCTTCTGAAAGGAGATGGCGGATAGAAGCAATTCGGCGGAGTTCAAGAAAGCAAGTACGACAGATATTGCTGACATGCTGTTGAAAGGACAGGGTTTGATCAAGAGTTACACCAAGGTTGCGGGCAGAAGGAGAGAGAGTGATAGACGAGTCAATTAGTTTGATGGAGGATGGAAGAGAGGGGTGATTTTGAAGTTTTGGTGGGGTGATCAAGATCAGTTCAGATTTGTCTTCATTAAGCTTCAGTTTGTTTTCTGTTATCCAGTCCTTCAGGTTGGCTACACAGGACTGGGTGCTTTGGATCATGGTGGGAAGGTTCGAGAGTGGTCCAGAGATGTACAGCTGATTATCGTCAGATAAAGAATGATGCTGAAGCAGGTATTGTTGAACAATAGAGGAGACAGGATAGGTGTAGAGAATGAAAAGTAGAGGGCCCAGGACAGAACCTTGTGGTACCCCAGAGACCAAGGAAGAAGGTTTAGAAGAAAGACCATCGACAGAGACTACCTGTTGACGATCAGTGATGTAGGAATGTAACCAGCTGAGAACAGTGTCAGAAAGCCCAAACGAGTGATGCAGACGGGAAAGAAGGATAGAATGGTCAATAGTGTCAAAAGCAGCAGAGAGGTCTAAGAGGGTCAGGAGTGAGATATTGTTAGAGTCAAGGGCAGTCAGTATGTCGTTACAGATTTTGAGAAGAGCAGTCTCTGTACTATGGCCAGAGCGGTAAGCAGATTGAAGGGGATAGACAAGGTTGTTGGAGTGTAGGTGGTCTAACAGCTGATCAAGAACAACTCTCTCTAGAACTTTGGCAAGAAAGGGAAGATTTGATACAGGCCTGTAGTTCTTTAAGTTATCAGAATCAAGTGTGGGCTTTTTCAAGAGAGGTCTTACAACTGCAGATTTGAAAGAATGGCTTTCATTTTAATCATTGGCATTTAGGGGCCTACTCAAATGCTTTTCATGTTAATCATTGGCCTTTTAGGGGCCTACTCAAATGGCTTTCATTTTAATCATTGGCCTTTTCTATAGGGGCCTACTCAAATGGCTTTCATTTTAATCATTGGCCTTTTCTATAGGGGCCTACTCAAATGGCTTTCATTTCAATCATTGGCTGACTTTAGTTTCCAGTTTGGGCCAACAGTAAAGGTCCGAGGTCGGGCAACAAAAACAAAACAAACCAAAAATCTAATCTAAGTTGTTGACCCAGCCAGCCAGGTCTCGCTGATCGAGCCCCTACGACGTGGTGCTGAATCGACAGGAAGTACACCTAAGCAAGAGGGGGAAAGTTACTTTGTGTGTAGCTAAGTCACTGTGACTCTGCCTCCCTCTTTCTCTGTGTCAACCAGAAGGCCAGAAGGCCAGGTCAGGTCAGGTAGTTAGGACATTAGGCCTCGCGGCCTCTTCACTGTCCTGTCATTTTTGTTTGAACTTTTGCACAACTGAGAGGCTTTTATATTTTGTTTTCGGCAAATCTGCCTTTTAGTCCTGCTCATATTCAGGCGTCTGGAAAAAAAGAGAGAAAAAGGAAAGAGTGAAGCTGTAAAGACAGAGAGGGGGCAGATACTGACAGAGACAACAGAGGGAGAGGCATAAACAGAGAGACAGACAGACAGAGAGGGGGCAGATACTGACACAGACAACAGAGGGAGAGGCATAAACAGAGAGACAGACAGAGAGGGGGCAGATACTGACAGAGACAACAGAGGGAGAGGCATAAACAGAGAGACAGACAGAGAGGGGGCAGATACTGACAGAGACAACAGAGGGAGAGGCATAAACAGAGAGACAGACAGAGAGGGGGGCAGATACTGACACAGACAACAGAGGGAGAGGCATAAACAGACAGACAGACAGAGAGGGGGCAGATACTGACAAAGACAACAGAGGGAGAGGCATAAACAGAGAGACAGACAGAGAGGGGGCAGATACTGACAAAGACAACAGAGGGAGAGGCATAAACAGAGAGACAGACAGAGAGGGGGCAGATACTGACAAAGACAACAGAGGGAGAGGCATAAACAGAGAGACAGACAGACAGAGAGGGGGCAGATACTGACAAAGACAACAGAGGGAGAGGCATAAACAGAGAGACAGACAGACAGAGAGGGGGCAGATACTGACAAAGACAACAGAGGGAGAGGCATAAACAGAGAGACAGACAGAGAGGGGGCAGATACTGACAAAGACAACAGAGGGAGAGGCATAAACAGAGAGACAGACAGACAGAGAGGGGGCAGATACTGACAAAGACAACAGAGGGAGAGGCATAAACAGAGAGACAGAGACAGAGAGGGGGCAGATACTGACAAAGACAACAGAGGGAGAGGCATAAACAGAGAGACAGACACAGAGACAGACAGACAGACAGACAGAGAGGCAGAGACAGACAGAGACAACAGAGGGACTCTGAGGCATAAACAGAGACAGAGACACAGAGACAGACAGACAGACAGAGAGGCAGAGACAGACAGAGACAACAGAGGGACTCTGAGGCATAAACAGAGACAGAGACACAGAGACAGACAGACAGACAGAGAGAGGCAGAGACAGACAGAGACAACAGAGGGAGAGGCATAAACAGAGAGGCAGGGACACAGAGACAGACAAACAGACAGAGAGGCAGAGACAGACAGAGATGACACAGAGACAGATTTGCACATATCATCATATAATAAAAAGGCAACTGTGTGTCTGTGTGTCTGTGTATCTGTCTGAAACACAAAACGGGCCTTATAACTCCGCCGTTTTTCGACCGAATCGCTTCAAATTTGCTGTACTCAGCGTTGCAAGTACTTGGCGTTACTGATACTAGGCGTTACCGGTACTAGGCGTTACCGGTACCCGGCGTTGCGCTAGTTTCAGGTAAATAGATAAGTTAAAAGGGAAAGCACTCTAGTAGTAGCGGTGTAATCGAGTAACGCGCGCCAAGTTATGCTTGTTCATAAAGAGTGAAACAGGTAAATAATTGGCTTGTTTTTCTACTTTATGATACTGCAACCGCAGGAACGCTCAAAAGTTTCTCACAAATTAGATACATTTTGGGAAGATTGTTTGTTTCCATACTAATATCATAAGTATTCAGTAATAATTAAAGTCAAGGCCGCTTCCTACTCACTACTGTAGTGACGTGAACATTTTTTTTATTTTTTTTTGTATAATGAAATAATTGGCACTACAAGAAAGAGCAACTAACTATTAAGATCTTTAGTAAGAATTAAATAGTTGAGGCCACCGAGAGAAAAATTAGGAATTTTTTTTAGTTTATTTTTTTTTTAGCATATGACTAGGAAATGTGTGACAGATTTCTTCCAACAATCAAGATGATTGAAAGCTGAATAAAACTCCACTATTTTTTGTAGAAAAACAATACTCACAGATAGTGTATTGTCTGTAGAACCTATAATGTAGCTTTTTTGAGAAAAGAAGCTCTTCAATATTTGTTATTGCATAAAAAAAATATTTCAGTCGAAGAAATCTTCTTAGTTCGGCTTTCCGGCGCCCCCTTACCATGCGCTCGTCTCGTGCATTGACGTATTTATTTGCGTAATCGTCATCAAACTGACGTATTGATGATCAATACGTCAGTCGTCCGGGCATAGATCGAACAAAAAACAATCAAACTTTCATTGTTCTAAATTTTTAGGAAGTTTCAAAACAACAACATGTGCAACATTTAACACTTACATTTTAAGCTTTGAAACAAACATATGTCATTTTCTGATGCCGCTGGTCGAATGAAGTAAAGTATTGTAAGATTAAGCACTTAAATCAGCTTACAACAATACAAGCAAGAATCGCATTGCTGTTTTTGAGTCCGTCATTCAGTTTGAAAACAGAAGTGCGCATGCGTTGTCATCGGCCTTGACCTTGACCTTTCACACGCGTCATCATTTACTATGAAAATAAAACGGAAAATACACCTCGATTTTTGGGGCACCGATAAATATGACTGGGGTCACCCAAATCTTTCTAAAAAAAATGATCAAGCTTCACACCGATGATTAATCTTACTGCGACCATACTTTGTTGGCGCGCCTCGGGCACATCTTTTCAATGATCGATGCGATGAGTGAAGCTTCTTGTTCTCTCTAATCTACTTCTCTTCAACCCAACGATAGATTCGCAAGCTCAACGATCTAACAAACTAGCGGGTATGTAGACTTATTCCCACCGTTGTAGCAATTTATTAATTCTAAGCATCGTCAAGTTTGCTTTTTAGTGTGATAACTGTGCATGCACATGCGACTCCATTTTTTGCGCGTTCAGAGATCAAATCCAAGGGACGCAACTTACCTACATACCTAACTACTGGCTACACCACCAATTGGCACCATCACCATGGACCGGTACGGCCCAATTTGGAGTATGCCCAGGAAGTACACCAACCTATATGGTACAACGTAGGGCAGCCAGGCTCTCCTGCAACAAATACGGAGACAAGACACCTGGCTGTGTTGAAAGAATGCTGGGGCAAATAACAAAATGTATTCAGTTAATATACAGATTTAAAGGAATAACACACAGATGCCTTAGTAGTCATCAGTGAATGAAGCCAAACCAAATCAAAATCAAAAACATATTTAGAGGGCAAAAGGCTAAACAAAATAGCCTATAGTGCCATTTATGCTATGCTATTTATGATGGTGGTGTCAGAAGGGTTCTTGAGAGCACACATGCGGAGAAAGACCTCAGTGTTATACTTATAGTTGATCCATTACTATCTTTTGAACCACACATCAATGATACTGTTAAAAAGGCAAACCGTACTGCTGGACATCTAATCAGAACAATAACTAATAAATCAAAGGAAATCATGCTACCTCTTTATAAAACATTAGGCCAAATAAAAAAATATGTCTGTTTCCGAGAACATGGCCAAAAAAAATAGGGTAGGCTTTCAATTTTTTTTTTTCTTTGCGGTGCAAGATTTTTGCCGTTTATTTGCTGAAACATGTGAATGTGAGTATCAATCAACAGATTATCTTTACCACTTGACTGTTTTTCACATAAGTACGCTGATGGAAATGTACCAATTGATTTCACTGCATCCGCATGATCGCATTTAGACATAGAAATGGCAATCGCGTGCCTTGCGCCCAAGTTTCAAGTTTGGTTTATTCCAAAAATAACCCCTTGGGGTCACATGGAAATAAATATAAGTAACAAAAATGCTATAAACAACATATTTAATTAAGAAAAGGAAACAAAAATGCACGTAAAGCAGCTAAACACGGTACATAGAGCGACAAAAATCACGTCAAAATCGATCAACCATTAGGTACCAGAAGAATTAACAATGATACAGACTTGATTGTATTGCTCCTAAACTTATATATAAGTTATATTCAATGAATATAAGTTATATTCAATCTCATTAGCAACAATTGTGTTGGCGAATGTTGATCACGAAAGTCTGCGCGAGTAACGATCCTTGAACAGGGTAGGACAGTAACTTTTTTTGCAACCTGCCCAGACATTATTTTTACCTGCCACCCAGTTTTAGCCACCTGCCCGATAAATGAATGTGCTACGAGTGAAAAAGCTAGTAGAAAGAGTCTTCATGATTGGCCATCCTGTCACACAGCTCCTCGGGAATGACATAATTTAATCTGTCAGTATTTTTCATACGGTTTTTTTATTTAACGTTTCTCATGCACGCGTGCGTCTCAGTGTGTGCGCGCGCGTGCGTGTGGTAACAAACATTGATTAAACAAACTATCAGCATATCATACGTATAGGGGGTTATTCTGTGACAACATACATTATAACATACTACAGTAGTATTGATCACACACACACACAGAAGTACACAATCAGAGAGAGGGAGAGAGAAAGTCAGAGTGAGTCAGTGACAGACAGACACATACACTATAAACAAATTTGTTAAACTAAAGACTTGCCTTCAAGAACAATGCTAACTTATGACACTGACTGACACAGTGACAAGTCAAACAATCATTGTTACAATGTCAAACTGTCTTGGACTCTTTCACTAATCTGCTCTATCTGGGTCTATCTACAGCTTTTCCATCAAAGTATGTGTGCAAAAAGAATTGTCAAACCAAACCAAACCAAACTGCCAACTTCATCAAAATCAAATCCACTTTTAGGCCCTAGACTGACTGATCACGAAGTGATGGAAGTCAAAACCGCACACTGCACGCCGATGGCGATACTATCCAAACTATCCGCGATAATAACACATCTTCAGCACTTTCGAAGCAATAAAGCATGTGTCAACCTCGGAATATGACAGCAGAAAGTATTGTTGTCATTTTTTTTTCCAACCACTGCCCAATGGCTCAGACTCGATGGTTATTTTTCGCCCAAAGCACGTTGCTCCAACTTGCAATTTTCTCAAAAACCTGTGCAGTCCGCATAAACGGCCTTCATCTATTGGATGAAATCACAGGAGCTACGAGCGACGATTGGTTCGCTTGGCAGTTTCTGCTGGGTTGTTACTAAAAATAGCTTAGTCTGTCCTCACCGCCGTGTATTTCGGCGTGTATGTCGCCATATTAATTTGTATTGGACCGTATTTTATAGAGGTCGCCGTAGAAAAAGATGGCGAAAACGTAACGGTTGGCAGCTCTGGGTTTTTTTCTAAGCACTTGCACTTGCACGGCGGGCAGGTCGTCGAGTTCGCCACCTGCCTGACACTTACGACTACCTGCCCCGGGCAGTCGGGCAACCGTTACTGTCCGACCCTGCCTTGACTACGCCGAGTGAGAGTGCAATGGTTGTTTCCCTTGCATCGTCTGCTCAAATTGCTTTTTTTCTTTCTTTTTTTTTTAAGCTCGTCCCAAAATTTGTTAGGGTCGGCAGCAAAAACTAGGCTCGGTCGGGTTACCGGAAACAGACATTTTTTTTTTTGGCCTTAGTACGCCCCTTATTAGAGTATGGAAATCCTGTCTGGTGTCCCTTTTAGAGAAAACATATTGATCATTTACTGATTTAGAAGGAGTCCAAAGGAGATTTACGAAAACAATTATTGGAACCAGAGATATAATAATAATAATAATAATTTAATTCATTTTAAAAAGTGACGCCTGTCCCTCGCGAGGCTCCAGGCGCCATTACAAAGATAAAAACCAACAGGTTTAAGAAAGGAGACATACAAGATTAAAACATAAAAAAAAAAAAAATGGACTATGAGGACAGACTAAAGTACTTGGGAATACCTAGTTTGGAATACAGACGTCTAAGAGGCGATTTGATTGAGGTGTATAAAATTCTTAACAAGTTCTATGATCCTAACACAACTAAAACTTTACTAACTCTAACTGACGAGGAGAGAACACGAGGGCATGATTTCAAACTAACAAAAAAAACTAAATAACAGTCGTTCAGCTCAAAACTTTTTTACTAACAGAGTAATAACTGCATGGAACAATCTTTCTAATGAAACTGTAAATGCATCATCACTAAATATGTTCAAAAATCTAATTGACCAAAAATGTAATACTATTAAAAAAAAGTATTATGTACTCCACAAATTTGGAGAAATAAAAAACAAACAAAAATCCCCCAAAACAAATACACAAAACAAATACACAAAACAAATACACAAAACAAATACACAAAACAAATACACAAAACAAATACACAAAACAAATACACAAAACAAATACACAAAACAAATACACAAAACAAATACACAAAACAAATACACAAAACAAATACAAAACAAATACACAAAACAAATACACAAAACAAATACACAAAACAAATACACAAAACAAATACCCAATTAGTGACAATAGCCGAAGTAATTCACGGGCAAAAAAGAAAGAAGAAAAATGAAAATATAAATTTATATACTTTTGAGAAAAATATTTAGAGGGCAAAAGGCTTCAAAAGCCTACAGAGCCTTAACTGATATGGGAAAAAACCCCAAAAAATTGCAGTGGGACACTCTTGAAGAGCTGAGGAAAATCAACCGCCTGTGCCTGCTGCATAAAATTAACAACGGCCTGGTGGACCTGCGTCCCAGCGACCCCAGAACAAGAGGAAGTCAAAGATTCTATCAGGAAAGGATAGTCCATCCAGGGCTATATTCACATTTATGCCCGTCAAGAACGATAATCTGTTGACTGGAAAAGCAATTCGCTATGTTCTTTGCTGTTGCTAATTATCGTTCTTGACGGGCATAAATGTGAATATAGCCGACCACCTGTCCAGAAGTGTTCAGGGCAGGCCTTGGTGGCATCTACACCAGCCACCAGGCCCTCAGCCACATCCCAGCAATGAAACCCTGAACAAACGCCCCCACCCCAGTCCCTTCATCTCCAATTGTCTTTCTTACCCCAGTAGTTAGGGATTTGTTTGTTTGTCTCTGTTGTCCTTTTGGTTGGGGCCTGGGCACTGCCGTATAAAGTGTCTAGGGTCGGCTAGTTCCCAGCTTCCTGGGGGCGAACGTGAAAATTAGTAGCTGCCGGCAGCTCCCTGTAAAAAAAAAGAAGTAAATATCCCCATCCCATCCCAGTCCAGAAATAGGATTTTGTTTGCTGCATCTTATATTTTGACCTTGGACCTGTCCCCCTTTTTTCATTCTTAGGGGGGGAACGCCCCCACTTTTTCAAAATCCTAGAGTCAGCTCTGCAGCACTAACAATTCAACAATTTTATTGTCTCCAAACAAGTGAAGAAATTTGTTTTTCGGCATGCACATAAAAATGAGGACAAAATAAGACATTGTTATAATCTAACAGAAGAGACATTTGTAAAATAATATAAAAGCACGTGTAAATGACATAAAACATAGTTATCAAACACACACGCATATAATCACACGCACACGCACACACACACACACACACGCACACACACACCTCTAAAAAGTACACTGGGCATCCAATGATTGATCCCCTTTACTGCTTTAGATGCTGCAAGTAATATTCACAGATAATAATGACATCACAGTAATAATGATAACATGTACCACATAAAACAATAACAATTAGCACTAGTTCTCTTCCCTACGCTACAATCCCTTATGTGTGGGTAAGCTAGTCTAGATCTCCTATCCTTATGTCCAGTCTGACTACAACCCCTTATGTGTGGGTAAGCTAGTCTAGATCTCCTATCCTTATGTCCAGACTGACTACAACCCCTTATGTGTGGGTAAGCTAGTCTAGATCTCCTATCCTTATGTCCAGACTGACTACAACCCCTTATGTGTGGGTAAGCTAGTCTAGATCTCCTATCCTTATGTCCAGACTGACTACAACCCCTTATGTGTGGGTAAGCTAGTCTAGATCTCCTATCCTTATGTCCAGACTGACTACAACCCCTTATGTGTGGGTAAGCTAGTCTAGATCTCCTATCCTTATGTCCAGACTGACTACAACCCCTTATGTGTGGGTAAGCTAGTCTAGATCTCCTATCCTTATGTCCAGTCTGACTACAACCCCTTATGTGTGGGTAAGCTAGTCTAGATCTCCTATCCTTATGTCCAGTCTGACTACAACCCCTTATGTGTGGGTAAGCTAGTCTAGATCTCCTATCCTTATGTCCAGTCTGACTACAACCCCTTATGTGTGGGTAAGCTAGTCTAGATCTCCTATCCTTATGTCCAGTCTGACTACAACCCCTTATGTGTGGGTAAGCTAGTCTAGATCTCCTATCCTTATGTCCAGACTGACTACAACCCCTTATGTGTGGGTAAGCTAGTCTAGATCTCCTATCCTTATTTTCAGTAACTTTCCCCCGCAGCCCCTAACACAACAGTGTGCAATCCAGTATGACTGCTGTTCCTAACTCCGACCACTACGAGTGCAGACAGTATGACTGCTGTTCCTAACTCCGACCACTACGAGTGCAGACAGTCTGACTGCTGTTCCTAACTACGACCACTACGAGTGCAGACAGTATGACTGCTGTTCCTAACTCCGACCACTACGAGTGCAGACAGTCTGACTGCTGTTCCTAACTCCGACCACTACGAGTGCAGACAGTCTGACTGCTGTTCCTAACTCCGACCACTACGAGTGCAGACAGTATGACTGCTGTTCCTAACTCCGACCACTACGAGTGCAGACAGTCTGACTGCTGTTCCTAACTCCGACCACTACGAGTGCAGACAGTATGACTGCTGTTCCTAACTCCGACCACTACGAGTGCAGACAGTATGACTGCTGTTCCTAACTCCGACCACTACGAGTGCAGACAGTATGACTGCTGTTCCTAACTCCGACCACTACGAGTGCAGACAGTATGACTGCTGTTCCTAACTCCGACCACTACGAGTGCAGACAGTATGACTGCTGTTCCTAACTCCGACCACTACGAGTGCAGACAGTCTGACTGCTGTTCCTAACTCCGACCACTACGAGTGCAGACAGTCTGACTGCTGTTCCTAACTCCGACCACTACGAGTGCAGACAGTATGACTGCTGTTCCTAACTCCGACCACTACGAGTGCAGACAGTCTGACTGCTGTTCCTAACTCCGACCACTACGAGTGCAGACAGTCTGACTGCTGTTCCTAACTCCGACCACTACGAGTGCAGACAGTCTGACTGCTGTTCCTAACTCCGACCACTACGAGTGCAGACAGTATGACTGCTGTTCCTAACTCCGACCACTACGAGTGCAGACAGTATGACTGCTGTTCCTAACTCCGACCACTACGAGTGCAGACAGTCTGACTGCTGTTCCTAACTCCGACCACTACGAGTGCAGACAGTCTGACTGCTGTTCCTAACTCCGACCACTACGAGTGCAGACAGTATGACTGCTGTTCCTAACTCCGACCACTACGAGTGCAGACAGTCTGACTGCTGTTCCTAACTCCGACCACTACGAGTGCAGACAGTCTGACTGCTGTTCCTAACTCCGACCACTACGAGTGCAGACAGTATGACTGCTGTTCCTAACTCCGACCACTACGAGTGCAGACAGTCTGACTGCTGTTCCTAACTCCGACCACTACGAGTGCAGACAGTCTGACTGCTGTTCCTAACTCCGACCACTACGAGTGCAGACAGTATGACTGCTGTTCCTAACTCCGACCACTACGAGTGCAGACAGTATGACTGCTGTTCCTAACTCCGACCACTACGAGTGCAGACAGTCTGACTGCTGTTCCTAACTCCGACCACTACGAGTGCAGACAGTCTGACTGCTGTTCCTAACTCCGACCACTACGAGTGCAGACAGTATGACTGCTGTTCCTAACTCCGACCACTACGAGTGCAGACAGTATGACTGCTGTTCCTAACTCCGACCACTACGAGTGCAGACAGTCTGACTGCTGTTCCTAACTCCGACCACTACGAGTGCAGACAGTCTGACTGCTGTTCCTAACTCCGACCACTACGAGTGCAGACAGTATGACTGCTGTTCCTAACTCCGACCACTACGAGTGCAGACAGTCTGACTGCTGTTCCTAACTCCGACCACTACGAGTGCAGACAGTATGACTGCTGTTCCTAACTCCGACCACTACGAGTGCAGACAGTATGACTGCTGTTCCTAACTCCGACCACTACGAGTGCAGACAGTATGACTGCTGTTCCTAACTCCGACCACTACGAGTGCAGACAGTCTGACTGCTGTTCCTAACTCCGACCACTACGAGTGCAGACAGTATGACTGCTGTTCCTAACTCCGACCACTACGAGTGCAGACAGTATGACTGCTGTTCCTAACTCCGACCACTACGAGTGCAGACAGTATGACAACTCGCTTGAGAACTTTGTGCAACTAGCCAACGCACGCTTTTTGCGTGCGTCGCGTCACAACAAAGAAACCACCATGAGTTTGCACTCCCCCCACCCCCCCTCTCTCTCCCTCCTGACCCCAAACTCCACCTCTGGGCCCTCAAGAGAAGAAGAAGTATGAGAATTTCTCTTCATTTTTTGTTCTTCTTCGCTGTGCGTGGCCACAATCAACTGCTTTCATTATTTTGCCACGGACCGGAGGTTCTACCACTTATGCCGGAAGAAAAGGCTCATGGCTGAGAAGAAACTGAAAAGTTAGGCCTTTAAGACGGAAGAGAGGACAGATAAAAAGATAAGGGATTAAGTGCTTGCACTGGCTTAAGACCATTAAGCCCCCCAGTTCAGTCAGGAAGGAACAGGCCCCACTTCCAGCAACAAGCAGAAGCAGAAGAGAAGGGGAGAAAAAAAGCTGTTGCTATCTCAATGACCACATCAGCCATGATGGGTGCAGCAGGCGGGTGTCCATTCAGGCGCTTCCAAACTCCGGCTGTGAAACTCTCTGGAGTTCTGGCCTCCACTGCTGATGCTGCAGGTCCCACTCCCTGATTGTCCGGGGACCACTTATGCCGACACTGAGGGATGAAAAGCTGTTGGAGTGACCTCTTCATTGCCGCTTTGGCTGAGTCATGTCGGAGATGTCATTATGACACTGTTCCAATCCTGTGGAGTCATGTCGGAGATGTCTTACGACACTGTTCCAATCTGGTGGAGTCATGTCGGAGATGTCAGTACGACACTGTTCCAATCCTGTGGAGTCATGTCGGAGAAGTCAGACACTGTTCCAATCCTGTGGAGTCATGTCGGAGATGTCATTATGACACTGTTCCAATCCTGACAGTCATGTCGGAGATGTCATTATGACACTGTTCCAAAACCATGTCGGAGATGTCATTATGACAGTTCCAATCCTGAGTCATGTCGGTGTCATAACTGACACTGTTCCAATCCTGTGAGTCATGTCGGAGATGTCATTATGACACTGTTCCAATCCTGTGGAGTCACGTCGGAGATGTCATTATGACACTGTTCCAATCCTGTGGAGTCATGTCGGAGATGTCATTATGACACTGTTCCAGTCCTGTGGAGTCATGTCGGAGATGTCATTATGACACTGTTCCAATCCTGTGGAGTCATGTCGGAGATGTCATTATGACACTGTTCCAATCCTGTGGAGTCATGTCGGAGATGTCATTACGACACTGTTCCAATCTGGTGGAGTCATGTCGGAGATGTCATTATGACACTGTTCCAATCCTGTGGAGTCATGTCGGAGATGTCATTACGACACTGTTCCAGTCCTGTGGAGTCATGTCGGAGATGTCATTATGACACTGTTCCAATCCTGTGGAGTCACGTCGGAGATGTCATGATGACACTGTTCCATGTCCTGTGGAGTCATGTCGGAGATGTCATTATGACACTGTTCCAGTCCTGTGGAGTCATGTCGGAGATGTCATTATGACACTGTTCCAATCCTGTGGAGTCATGTCGGAGATGTCATTATGACACTGTTCCAATCCTGTGGAGTCATGTCGGAGATGATTATGACACTGTTCCAATCCTGTGGAGTCACGTCGGAGATGTCATTATGACACTGTTCCAATCCTGTGGAGTCCATGTGGAGTCAGTCAAAAAGTCGGAGATGTCATGTGACACTGTTCCATCAGCATTGTCATTATGACACTGTTCCAATCCTGTGGAGTCATGTCGGAGATGTCATTATGACACTGTTCCAATCCTGTGGAGTCATGTCGGAGATGTCATTATGACACTGTTCCAATCCTGTGGAGTCATGTCGGAGATGTCATTATGACACTGTTCCAATCCTGTGGAGTCATGTCGGAGATGTCATTATGACACTGTTCCAATCCTGTGGAGTCATGTCGGAGATGTCATTATGACACTGTTCCAATCCTGTGGAGTCATGTCGGAGATGTCATTATGACACTGTTCCAATCCTGTGGAGTCATGTCGGAGATGTCATTATGACACTGTTCCAATCCTGTGGAGTCATGTCGGAGATGTCATTATGACACTGTTCCAATCCTGTGGAGTCATGTCGGAGATGTCATTATGACACTGTTCCAATCCTGTGGAGTCATGTCGGAGATGTCATTATGACACTGTTCCAATCCTGTGGAGTCATGTCGGAGATGTCATTATGACACTGTTCCAATCCTGTGGAGTCATGTCGGAGATGTCATTATGACACTGTTCCAATCCTGTGGAGTCATGTCGGAGATGTCATTATGACACTGTTCCAGTCCTGTGGAGTCATGTCGGAGATGTCATTATGACACTGTTCCAATCCTGTGGAGTCATGTCGGAGATGTCATTATGACACTGTTCCAATCCTGTGGAGTCATGTCGGAGATGTCATTATGACACTGTTCCAATCCTGTGGAGTCATGTCGGAGATGTCATTATGACACTGTTCCAATCCTGTGGAGTCATGTCGGAGATGTCATTATGACACTGTTCCAATCCTGTGGAGTCATGTCGGAGATGTCATTATGACACTGTTCCAATCCTGTGGAGTCATGTCGGAGATGTCATTATGACACTGTTCCAATCCTGTGGAGTCATGTCGGAGATGTCATTATGACACTGTTCCAATCCTGTGGAGTCATGTCGGAGATGTCATTATGACACTGTTCCAATCCTGTGGAGTCATGTCGGAGATGTCATTATGACACTGTTCCAATCCTGTGGAGTCATGTCGGAGATGTCATTATGACACTGTTCCAATCCTGTGGAGTCATGTCGGAGATGTCATTATGACACTGTTCCAATCCTGTGGAGTCATGTCGGAGATGTCATTATGACACTGTTCCAATCCTGTGGAGTCATGTCGGAGATGTCATTATGACACTGTTCCAATCCTGTGGAGTCATGTCGGAGATGTCATTATGACACTGTTCCAATCCTGTGGAGTCATGTCGGAGATGTCATTATGACACTGTTCCAGTCCTGTGGAGTCATGTCGGAGATGTCATTATGACACTGTTCCAATCCTGTGGAGTCATGTCGGAGATGTCATTATGACACTGTTCCAATCCTGTGGAGTCATGTCGGAGATGTCATTATGACACTGTTCCAATCCTGTGGAGTCATGTCGGAGATGTCATTATGACACTGTTCCAATCCTGTGGAGTCATGTCGGAGATGTCATTATGACACTGTTCCAATCCTGTGGAGTCATGTCGGAGATGTCATTATGACACTGTTCCAATCCTGTGGAGTCATGTCGGAGATGTCATTATGACACTGTTCCAATCCTGTGGAGTCATGTCGGAGATGTCATTATGACACTGTTCCAATCCTGTGGAGTCATGTCGGAGATGTCATTATGACACTGTTCCAATCCTGTGGAGTCATGTCGGAGATGTCATTATGACACTGTTCCAATCCTGTGGAGTCATGTCGGAGATGTCATTATGACACTGTTCCAATCCTGTGGAGTCATGTCGGAGATGTCATTATGACACTGTTCCAATCCTGTGGAGTCATGTCGGAGATGTCATTATGACACTGTTCCAATCCTGTGGAGTCATGTCGGAGATGTCATTATGACACTGTTCCAATCCTGTGGAGTCATGTCGGAGATGTCATTATGACACTGTTCCAATCCTGTGGAGTCATGTCGGAGATGTCATTATGACACTGTTCCAATCCTGTGGAGTCATGTCGGAGATGTCATTATGACACTGTTCCAATCCTGTGGAGTCATGTCGGAGATGTCATTATGACACTGTTCCAATCCTGTGGAGTCATGTCGGAGATGTCATTATGACACTGTTCCAATCCTGTGGAGTCATGTCGGAGATGTCATTATGACACTGTTCCAATCCTGTGGAGTCATGTCGGAGATGTCATTATGACACTGTTCCAATCCTGTGGAGTCATGTCGGAGATGTCATTATGACACTGTTCCAATCCTGTGGAGTCATGTCGGAGATGTCATTATGACACTGTTCCAATCCTGTGGAGTCATGTCGGAGATGTCATTATGACACTGTTCCAATCCTGTGGAGTCATGTCGGAGATGTCATTATGACACTGTTCCAATCCTGTGGAGTCATGTCGGAGATGTCATTATGACACTGTTCCAATCCTGTGGAGTCATGTCGGAGATGTCATTATGACACTGTTCCAATCCTGTGGAGTCATGTCGGAGATGTCATTATGACACTGTTCCAATCCTGTGGAGTCATGTCGGAGATGTCATTATGACACTGTTCCAATCCTGTGGAGTCATGTCGGAGATGTCATTATGACACTGTTCCAATCCTGTGGAGTCATGTCGGAGATGTCATTATGACACTGTTCCAGTCCTGTGGAGTCATGTCGGAGATGTCATTATGACACTGTTCCAATCCTGTGGAGTCATGTCGGAGATGTCATTATGACACTGTTCCAGTCCTGTGGAGTCATGTCGGAGATGTCATTATGACACTGTTCCAATCCTGTGGAGTCATGTCGGAGATGTCATTATGACACTGTTCCAGTCCTGTGGAGTCATGTCGGAGATGTCATTATGACACTGTTCCAGTCCTGTGGAGTCATGTCGGAGATGTCATTATGACACTGTTCCAGTCCTGTGGAGTCACGTCGGAGATGTCATTATGACACTGTTCCAGTCCTGTGGAGTCATGTCGGAGATGTCATTATGACACTGTTCCAGTCCTGTGGAGTCATGTCGGAGATGTCATTATGACACTGTTCCAATCCTGTGGAGTCACGTCGGAGATGTCATTATGACACTGTTCCAATCCTGTGGAGTCATGTCGGAGATGTCATTATGACACTGTTCCAATCCTGTGGAGTCATGTCGGAGATGTCATTATGACACTGTTCCAATCCTGTGGAGTCATGTCGGAGATGTCATTATGACACTGTTCCAATCCTGTGGAGTCATGTCGGAGATGTCATTATGACACTGTTCCAATCCTGTGGAGTCATGTCGGAGATGTCATTATGACACTGTTCCAATCCTGTGGAGTCATGTCGGAGATGTCATTATGACACTGTTCCAGTCCTGTGGAGTCATGTCGGAGATGTCATTATGACACTGTTCCAATCCTGTGGAGTCACGTCGGAGATGTCATTATGACACTGTTCCAATCCTGTGGAGTCATGTCGGAGATGTCATTATGACACTGTTCCAATCCTGTGGAGTCACGTCGGAGATGTCATTATGACACTGTTCCAATCCTGTGGAGTCATGTCGGAGATGTCATTATGACACTGTTCCAATCCTGTGGAGTCATGTCGGAGATGTCATTATGACACTGTTCCAATCCTGTGGAGTCAAGTCGGAGATGTCATTATGACACTGTTCCAATCCTGTGGAGTCACGTCGGAGATGTCATTATGACACTGTTCCAATCCTGTGGAGTCATGTCGGAGATGTCATTATGACACTGTTCCAATCCTGTGGAGTCACGTCGGAGATGTCATTATGACACTGTTCCAATCCTGTGGAGTCATGTCGGAGATGTCATTATGACACTGTTCCAATCCGGTGGAGTCACGTCGGAGATGTCATTATGACACTGTTCCAATCCGGTGGAGTCATGTCGGAGATGTCATTATGACACTGTTCCAATCCTGTGGAGTCATGTCGGAGATGTCATTATGACACTGTTCCAATCCGGTGGAGTCATGTCGGAGATGTCATTATGACACTGTTCCAATCCTGTGGAGTCACGTCGGAGATGTCATTATGACACTGTTCCAGTCCTGTGGAGTCATGTCGGAGATGTCATTATGACACTGTTCCAATCCTGTGGAGTCATGTCGGAGATGTCATTATGACACTGTTCCAATCCTGTGGAGTCATGTCGGAGATGTCATTATGACACTGTTCCAGTCCTGTGGAGTCATGTCGGAGATGTCATTATGACACTGTTCCAATCCTGTGGAGTCACGTCGGAGATGTCATTATGACACTGTTCCAATCCGGTGGAGTCATGTCGGAGATGTCATTATGACACTGTTCCAATCCTGTGGAGTCACGTCGGAGGGAGTTTTCCAATCGATTTTGGCGGTTTTGGATGTTGGTTAAAGCCAATAAATGGGAAGCAACTCGTTCTCATTAATGCTGAGACCTTATTCTTGTTTTGTTGTAGTTGCTTCCCTTAGACCATTTCTAGTGTCTCCTAGTCCTATTTTTGTTTTTTACTTCTTTATATTGAACTAGTTATCTTCAAATTTGCTTCATTCAATATGGCGGCGACCACATAGCTCACTTTATTCTAACATTAAATAAAGAAATGTTTATGTTAAATAGTTTACATTATGCTTTTTACAATCCTTTTTTATTTATATACTAAACCAAGTCTATCAAAACTTGAGTGGCTTTGTGATACTAGATCAAGATCATAACAAAGTGGTCAGCCCGTTGAGTAGAAAGTTTTAGTTTTCCTGACGAAGCACATTTCATGAGATTATTTACATTGTGAAATATATGCGGCTCACTCGTTCAAAGTAAGAAGTCTTAAAAAATATACTGATTTATCTGTTACTCGATTGATGTTGCATGTTTGAGTGATGTGCATTTGACTTTTGACGATTTTTAGAAAATGACCCAAAACAATGCGATCTAAGGGAGACACTACGTCATTTTGTATGTGACTCAATTGAGTTAACACTCACCATGCCATTGAGTATTATGCTATTTTGAAGAGCATGGTGAGTCTGGTGGTCTGTTGGCGTTGCTGCAGCGAGTTCCATCCCAGTCTCTGGAGCATGTCGGTGACGCTGGCTGTTCTATGGTATTGATTCAAAACGAATCTGGCAGCCCTGCGCTGGATCGATTCAACCTGGTCAATACTCTTTGGAGTGAAGGGGTCTCAGACCGAGCAGGCATATTCGAGGAGAGGTCTGTTGATTGTTAAAACCATTTCAATGTTGACTGATTTATTTCAGAGTTACCAGTGACAAGCAATGGAGATGGAGCAGGAGCTGAAGCGAGACCAGGAGTGGGAGGCGGACTATGTGCTCCAACAGCACAACAAAGCTGACTGTGACAAACCTGAGGAGTGTGAGTGGATTAACATACTATGTGCTCCAACAGCACAACAAAGCTGACTGTGACAAACCTGAGGAGTGTGAGTGGATTAACATACTATGTGCTCCAACAGCACAACAAAGCTGACTGTGACAAACCTGAGGAGTGTGAGTGGATTAACATACTATGTGCTCCAACAGCACAACAAAGCTGACTGTGACAAACCTGAGGAGTGTGAGTGGATTAACATACTATGTGCTCCAACAGCACAACAAAGCTGACTGTGACAAACCTGAGGAGTGTGAGTGGATTAACATACTATGTGCTCCAACAGCACAACAAAGCTGACTGTGACAAACCTGAGGAGTGTGAGTGGATTAACATACTATGTGCTCCAACAGCACAACAAAGCTGACTGTGACTGACAAACCTGAGGAGTGTGAGTGGATTAACATACTATGTGCTCCAACAGCACAACAAACCTGACAAACCTGAGGACTGTGAGTGCCCGTACACATCCTGTAAGCTGTATTGTGTGTTGCTGTATTGTATGATTTAAATGAAGTATGTACTGTATTGTGTGTTGCTGTATTGTA
This sequence comes from Phymorhynchus buccinoides, assembly GCA_017654935.2. NCBI lineage: Eukaryota > Metazoa > Mollusca > Gastropoda > Neogastropoda > Raphitomidae > Phymorhynchus > Phymorhynchus buccinoides. The sequence continues at coordinate 902,264 of CM065705.1, read as the reverse complement.
TGATTTAAATGAAGTATGCACTGTATTGTATGATTTAAATGAAGTATGCACTGTATTGTATTGTATGCATGTATTGTCTGTTTCAAATGAAGTATGCACTGTATTGTCTGTTTCAAATGAATTGTATGATGCACTGTATTGTCTGTTTCAAATGAAGTGTGCACTGTATTGTATGATTCAAATGAAGTGTGCACTGTATTGTCTGTTTCAAATGAAGTTCAAATGAAGTGCACTGCACTGTATTGTCTGTTTCAAATGAAGTGTGCACTGTATTGTCTGTTTCAAATGAAGTGTGCACTGTATTGTCTGTTTCAAATGAAGTGTGCACTGTATTGTATGATTCAAATGAAGTGTGCACTGTATTGTCTGTTTCAAATGAAGTGTGCACTGTATTGTCTGTTTCAAATGAAGTATGCACTGTATTGTCTGTTTCAAATGAAGTGTGCACTGTATTGTATGATTCAAATGAAGTATGCACTGTATTGTCTGTTTCAAATGAAGTGTGCACTGTATTGTCTGTTTCAAATGAAGTGTGCACTGTATTGTCTGTTTTAAATGAGGTGTGCACTGTATTGTCTGTTTCAAATGAAGTGTGCACTGTATTGTCTGTTTCAAATGAAGTGTGCACTGTATTGTCTGTTTCAAATGAAGTGTGCACTGTATTGTCTGTTTCAAATGAAGTGTGCACTGTATTGTCTGTTTCAAATGAAGTATGCACTGTATTGTAAATGATTCAAATGAGGTGTGCACTGTATTGTCTGTTTCAAATGAAGTATGCACTGTATTGTATGATTCAAATGAAGTATGCACTGTATTGTATGATTCAAATGAAGTATGCACTGTATTGTCTGATTCAAATGAAGTATGCACTGTATTGTCTGTTTCAAATGATTCAAATGAAGTGTGCACTGTATTGTATGATTCAAATGAAGTGTGCACTGTATTGTATGATTCAAATGAAGTGTGCACTGTATTGTATGATTCAAATGAAGTGTGCACTGTATTGTCTGTTTCAAATGAGGTGTGCACTGTATTGTCTGTTTCAAATGAAGTGTGCACTGTATTGTCTGTTTTAAATGAGGTGTGCACTGTATTGTCTGTTTCAAATGAAGTGTGCACTGTATTGTATGATTCAAATGAAGTGTGCACTGTATTGTCTGTTTCAAATGAAGTGTGCGCTGTATTGTATGATTCAAATGAAGTGTGCACTGTATTGTCTGTTTCAAATGAAGTGCTCAGTGGTTCACTGTGCAGTGCCAGTGTCCGTGCAGACTGAGATAGATGACCTGTGTTACTACGTGCCTGAAGTCCCCAATCACTTCAATGTCATCGACAAAATTGGGGAAGGTGAGGATAATTATGATAATGATAATATTATGCCTGACTGAAGTCCCCAGTCAATTTAATGTCATCGACAAAATCGGGGAAGGTGAGGATAATGGTGATAATGATAATATTGATCCCCCCCCCCGCAGATGATAGTATTGTGCCTGAAGTCCCCAGTCACTTCAATGTCATGAATAAAATGAGGGAAGGTGAGGATAATGGTGATAATGATAATATTGATCAGATGATAGTATTGTGCCTGAAGTCCCCAGTCACTTCAATGTCATGAATAAAATGGGGAACGATGAGGATAATGGTGATAATGATAATATTGATCAGATGATAGTATTGTGCCTGAAGTCCCCAGTCACTTCAATGTCATGAATAAAATGAGGGAAGGATGAGGATAATGGTGATAATGATAATATTGATCCTATTATAGTATTGTGTCCTGACTGAAGTCCCCAGTCACTTCAATGTCATGAATAAAATGGGGAACGATGAGGATAATGGTGATAATGATAATATTGATCAGATGATAGTATTGTGCCTGACTGAAGTCCCCAGTCACTTCAATGTCATGAATAAAATGGGGAACGATGAGGATAATGGTGATAATGATAATATTGATCAGATGATAGTATTGTGCCTGACTGAAGTCCCCAGTCACTTCAATGTCATGAATAAAATGGGGAAGGTGAGGATAATGGTGATAATGATAATATTGATCAGATGATAGTATTGTGCCTGACTGAAGTCCCCAGTCACTTCAATGTCATGAATAAAATGGGGAACGATGAGGATAATGGTGATAATGATAATATTGATCAGATGATAGTATTGTGCCTGACTGAAGTCCCCAGTCACTTCAATGTCATGAATAAAATGGGGAACGATGAGGGTAATGGTGATAATGATAATATTGATCAGATGATAGTATTGTGCCTGACTGAAGTCCCCAGTCACTTCAATGTCATGAATAAAATGGGGAACGATGAGGATAATGGTGATAATGATAATATTGATCAGATGATAGTATTGTGCCTGACTGAAGTCCCCAGTCACTTCAATGTCATGAATAAAATGGGGAACGATGAGGATAATGGTGATAATGATAATATTGATCAGATGATAGTATTGTGCCTGACTCACTTCAATGTCATGAATAAAATGGGGAACGATGAGGATAATGGTGATAATGATAATATTGATCAGATGATAGTATTGTGCCTGAAGTCCCCAGTCACTTCAATGTCATGAATAAAATGGGGAAGGTGAGGATAATGGTGATAATGATAATATTGATCAGATGATAGTATTGTGCCTGACTGAAGTCCCCAGTCACTTCAATGTCATGAATAAAATGGGGAACGATGAGGGTAATGGTGATAATGATAATATTGATCAGATGATAGTATTGTGCCTGACTGAAGTCCCCAGTCACTTCAATGTCATGAATAAAATGGGGAAGGATGAGGATAATGGTGATAATGATAATATTGATCAGATGATAGTATTGTGCCTGACTGAAGTCCCCAGTCACTTCAATGTCATGAATAAAATGGGGAACGATGAGGGTAATGGTGATAATGATAATATTGATCAGATGATAGTATTGTGCCTGACTGAAGTCCCCAGTCACTTCAATGTCATGAATAAAATGGGGAACGATGAGGGTAATGGTGATAATGATAATATTGATCAGATGATAGTATTGTGCCTGACTGAAGTCCCCAGTCACTTCAATGTCATGAATAAAATGGGGAACGATGAGGATAATGGTGATAATGATAATATTGATCAGATGATAGTATTGTGCCTGACTGAAGTCCCCAGTCACTTCAATGTCATGAATAAAATGGGGAAGGTGAGGATAATGGTGATAATGATAATATTGATCAGATGATAGTATTGTGCCTGACTGAAGTCCCCAGTCACTTCAATGTCATGAATAAAATGGGGAACGATGAGGATAATGGTGATAATGATAATATTGATCAGATGATAGTATTGTGCCTGACTGAAGTCCCCAGTCACTTCAATGTCATGAATAAAATGGGGAACGATGAGGGTAATGGTGATAATGATAATATTGATCAGATGATAGTATTGTGCCTGAAGTCCCCAGTCACTTCAATGTCATGAATAAAATGGGGAACGATGAGGGTAATGGTGATAATGATAATATTGATCAGATGATAGTATTGTGCCTGACTGAAGTCCCCAGTCACTTCAATGTCATGAATAAAATGGGGAACGATGAGGATAATGGTGATAATGATAATATTGATCAGATGATAGTATTGTGCCTGACTGAAGTCCCCAGTCACTTCAATGTCATGAATAAAATGGGGAACGATGAGGATAATGGTGATAATGATAATATTGATCAGATGATAGTATTGTGCCTGACTGAAGTCCCCAGTCACTTCAATGTCATGAATAAAATGGGGAAGGTGAGGATAATGGTGATAATGATAATATTGATCAGATGATAGTATTGTGCCTGACTGAAGTCCCCAGTCACTTCAATGTCATGAATAAAATGGGGAACGATGAGGATAATGGTGATAATGATAATATTGATCAGATGATAGTATTGTGCCTGACTGAAGTCCCCAGTCACTTCAATGTCATGAATAAAATGGGGAACGATGAGGATAATGGTGATAATGATAATATTGATCAGATGATAGTATTGTGCCTGAAGTCCCCAGTCACTTCAATGTCATGAATAAAATGGGGAACGATGAGGGTAATGGTGATAATGATAATATTGATCAGATGATAGTATTGTGCCTGACTGAAGTCCCCAGTCACTTCAATGTCATGAATAAAATGGGGAACGATGAGGGTAATGGTGATAATGATAATATTGATCAGATGATAGTATTGTGCCTGACTGAAGTCCCCAGTCACTTCAATGTCATGAATAAAATGGGGAACGATGAGGATAATGGTGATAATGATAATATTGATCAGATGATAGTATTGTGCCTGACTGAAGTCCCCAGTCACTTCAATGTCATGAATAAAATGGGGAACGATGAGGATAATGGTGATAATGATAATATTGATCAGATGATAGTATTGTGCCTGACTGAAGTCCCCAGTCACTTCAATGTCATGAATAAAATGGGGAAGGATGAGGATAATGGTGATAATGATAATATTGATCAGATGATAGTATTGTGCCTGACTGAAGTCCCCAGTCACTTCAATGTCATGAATAAAATGGGGAACGATGAGGATAATGGTGATAATGATAATATTGATCAGATGATAGTATTGTGCCTGACTGAAGTCCCCAGTCACTTCAATGTCATGAATAAAATGGGGAACGATGAGGATAATGGTGATAATGATAATATTGATCAGATGATAGTATTGTGCCTGACTGAAGTCCCCAGTCACTTCAATGTCATGAATAAAATGAGGGAAGGTGAGGATAATGGTGATAATGATAATATTGATCAGATGATAGTATTGTGCCTGACTGAAGTCCCCAGTCACTTCAATGTCATGAATAAAATGGGGAACGATGAGGGCAATAAAAATGATGTTGATACAATGGAACCTCCCTTTGACAACTTGAAACAATGGAACCTCCCTTTGACAACTTGAAACAATGGAACCTCCCTTTGACAACTTGAAACAATGGAACCTCCCTTTGACAACTTGAAACAATGGAACCTCCCTTTGACAACTTGAAACAATGGAACCTCCCTTTGACAACTTGATACAATGGAACCTCCCTTTGACAACTTGAAACAATGGAACCTCCCTTTGACAACTTGAAACAATGGAACCTCCCTTTGACAACTTGATACAATGGAACCTCCCTTTGACAACTTGAAACAATGGAACCTCCCTTTGACAACTTGATACAATGGAACCTCCCTTTGACAACTTGAAACAATGGAACCTCCCTTTGACAACTTGAAACAATGGAACCTCCCTTTGACAACTTGAAACAATGGAACCTCCCTTTGACAACTTGAAACAATGGAACCTCCCTTTGACAACTTGATACAATGGAACCTCCCTTTGACAACTTGATGAATGGAACCTCCCTTTGACAACTTGAAACAATGGAACCTCCCTTTGACAACTTGAAACAATGGAACCTCCCTTTGACAACTTGATACAATGGAACCTCCCTTTGACAACTTGATACAATGGAACCTCCCTTTGACAACTTGATACAATGGAACCTCCCTTTGACAACTTGAAACAATGGAACCTCCCTTTGACAACTTGATACAATGGAACCTCCCTTTGACAACTTGAAACAATGGAACCTCCCTTTGACAACTTGAAACAATGGAACCTCCCTTTGACAACTTGAAACAATCGCCCATAATCAGGTCTTTATAGGGGAGACCCATAATCAGGTCTTTATAGGGTATTGATGAAACTCTGCCTTAACGTCCTCCGGTCCCGAAACAGACACACATGGGACATTAGTAGATACAAAGATGGTGGGAACGATCCCGGAGGCAGTGCAACTCCAGGAAAGTCCCGAATTTTTAACGATACAGATGTATTCATGTATTCTAATCGCAATAAGTCTATAGGGGAGACCCATAATCAGGTCTTTATAGGGGAGACCCATAATCCAGGTCTTTATAGGGGAGACCCATAATCAGGTCTTTATTGGGGAGACCCATAATCAGGTCTTTATAGGGGAGACCCATAATCAGGTCTTTATTGGGGAGACCCATAATCAGGTCTTTATAGGGGAGACCCATAATCAGGTCTTTATTGGGGAGACCCATAATCAGGTCTTTATAGGGGAGACCCATAATCAGGTCTTTATAGGGGAGACCCATAATCAGGTCTTTATAGGGGAGACCCATAATCAGGTCTTTATTGGGGAGACCCATAATCAGGTCTTTATAGGGGAGACCCATAATCAGGTCTTTATTGGGGAGACCCATAATCAGGTCTTTATATGGGAGACCCATAATCAGGTCTTTATTGGGGAGACCCATAATCAGGTCTTTATAGGGGAGACCCATAATCAGGTCTTTATTGGGGAGACCCATAATCAGGTCTTTATAGGGGAGACCCATAATCAGGTATTGGGGAGACCCATAATCAGGTCTTTATATGGGAGACCCATAATCAGGTCTTTATTGGGGAGACCCATAATCAGGTCTTTATAGGGGAGACTCATAATCAGGTCTTTATTGGGGAGACCCATAATCAGGTCTTTATATGGGAGACCCATAATCAGGTCTTTATTGGGGAGACCCATAATATTATGTTAGTTACTAAGTTAGTATGATTTTTGTATTGTTATAATTATTATGTTAGTTACTAAGTTAGTATGATTTTTGCATTGTTATAATTATTATGTTAGTTACTAAGTTAGTATGATTTTTGCATTGTTATAATTATTATGTTAGTTACTAAGTATGGTTTTTGCAAATATGACTCCTAAGTCTTTTTCATCTGAACAAGTTTCCAAAACATGTTTAGCTGAACCGTGGGAAATTTCATAAGTTTCATTATGATTGTCATAGCCCACATGCATGACTTTGCACTTTCCTGCATTAAAATAGAGATTCCACTTTTCTGACCATTCTATAGGTTTATCTATGTCATTTTGTATTATGTCTGAATGTTTAGAACAGTTGTAAAGTTTGGTATCGTCTGCGAATATCTTACAGACACTTTGTATTTCCTCCGGGAGATCATTGATAAAAATTGTAAAAAGTATTGGCCCCAGGATACTACCCTGGGGAATGCCACTTAAAACGTCAATATTAGATGATAGTTTTGCCCCAACCCGCACCTTTTGTGATCTGCCTTTTAGGAAATGTCTTACCCACCTTAGTATGTTCCCAGTTATGCTATATGCCTGTAGTTTTAGGAGAAGTCTTTCGTGCGGCACAGAATCAAAGGCCTTCCTAAAATCCAAGTATACAATATCGAAAGCCTCCTTGTCTTCCAACAGTTTAGTAAAATCGTCCATCACATCTAATAGCTGGGTCATACAAGAACGCCCTGCTCTGAATCCATGTTGGCAGTCTGTATACAGATCGAATCAGTCATGTGTTTAACAATTGCGTCCCGAACAAACTGTTCTAAAATTTTACATGTTATACATGTGAGGCTCACAGGCCTGTAATTTCCCGGATCTGTTCTTGTTCCTTTTTTATAAATGGCTATAACCTCTGCCGTTTTCCAATCTACTGGGAGTTCCTCTGATTCTAAACTTTTATTGAACAAAATTGTTAAAGGAAGTGCTAGTTCTGTATGTAATTCTTTTAGTACTCTGGCTGGGACCTTATCTGGTCCCTGGGCTTTGTTCACATCTAAGTGCTTAAGTTTATTCTTTATAGCTTCTACTGTAATAACAATGTCTGTACAGTTAGCTGGTGATTCATCTTTAATTTGAGGCAAGGAATCTGTATTTTCTTTAGTGAAAACACTAGCAAAATAATCATTCAAAACGTTAGCTTTATCCTGGTTAGCTGTGACTATGTCTCCCTGTTTATCTTTAAGTGAACTGACGCCAGTACATAACTTGAGCTTAGAATTAATGTACTTCCAAAACAGCTTGGGATTTAGCTTACAGTTTTTTGCTATTTGTTCTTCATGGTCTTTTGTCTCCCTCCTCATCTGCTTAGAGCTCCTATCTCTCAATTCTATAATCTCGGTAACGTTTACTAGCTTTAGACTTACCATTTTCCAAGTATCTTCTATAAAGTCTGTTCTTTTTTCTTACACTTTTTCTTAATCCCAGTGACATCCGATAGGGTTTATACTTTTTATTTTTATTCTTAATATTACCTTTTATTTTTGGTATATTGTTGTCCATTGAGAAATGAATTTTATCTTTTGTGTCCTGCCAACAATCATCAACACTCATGTTGTACAAACTTGTGGTCCCAACTGTGATTTAAAAAATCCTGTCTCATTTGTAAAAAATTTCCTTTTTTCATATTATATATTACTGTTTGTTCTAGACTCTGTATTATGTACCCTTGCGTACATGGAAAAAAATAAGACTTGGTGGTCACTCTTACCAAGGGGACTAGAATGTATGATGTCAGATATCATTTGAGAATCATTTACTAAGATTAAGTCGAGAATATTTTCTTCCCTTGTCCTTGTGGGCTTGTTCACCATTTGGAACATAAAACGATCTCCTAACATTTCAATAAAATCATTATCTTTTACATTTGTCCACTGTCCATCCCATCTTATATTAGGGAAGTTAAAATCACCCATGATTAAAACTTTGTCATGTTTTTTTAATTTCATCATCTCTTAGCATTTCATATAGTTTTTGTGAGTTTTCTTCAGTGGTATTGGGACTTTTGTAAATGCATCCAACTAAAATTTTCTCTTTATCCTGTGTTTGGAATTGGCACCAGACTGCCTCTTGAAATGTGTTATTGTTTAGGGTAGCGCATTCTTGTACATGTAAGGTTTTGTCGAAGAACAAAGCTACTCCACGGCTAGGGCTTTCATTATGGAACATGTTATATATTGTCTAAGCTGTATTCCGATGGTACAAATTCTTTTACATTTTTCGGAATGGTCTCAGTGATAGCAATAATTTTGGGCTCATATTCATCTATTTGGAGAAGAAGTTCGCTTTTCTTATTTATCATACCATCAGCATTAGTGTAAAAAACGTTAAAACCCGGCTCTTCAATTTTTCTACATCCTTTATTAAAACTACCTTCAAAACTGCCTTTAAAACTATGTACATTTGTTTTGTTTTCGTCAACGTGTTCATGTCACTGTTTTTTGTCTGCCTCCCCCGCGTTTTCCCTCTTTGGTCTTTTTACTATCTCCCTGTTCCTGATCACCAGATCATCCCCCCAGGCTGTCCCCTTCTTTCCCTTAGCTGGTCTCTGAGTGTCTTTTGTTTTTGTCTTTCTAGTGGGGTGTAGTCAGGATTGATATATACCCTGTCCTCTGCTTTAGTCGCACCCTTGTTTAGCTGATACGCATTCCTCACAATTTTTGTTTTGGCCTCTTCTGAACTGACCTTTACCCTCAGCATTCTTAGTTTGTTGCCACCAGGTCTGCCGAGCCTGACAGGCTCATAGATTTCCAGATCAGCAAGATCTGGGCAGACTTTGGTGAACAGGTTTTTAGCAGTGTCTATGTCCTCCCTTTTCTTTTCTTCTGCTGTCACTTTGTTGCTTTCTGGCACATTGACTATGATCAGGTTGTCTTTTCTTGTTTCTCTCTCCCTTCTCTCATCCAGAGCTTCTGCTAGTTTTTCCTCCACCATCCTCTCTATCTTTATTTCAAGACCCTCCCCTGAGTTATGTATGCCTATCTCAAGCTGTGACAGTCTGTCAGTCATTTTTCGGGTCAGGGCAGTCAGTTCGTCGATCTTTGTCTCAAGTTTACTTGTTTTGTCTTTTTCAGCCTTGCAACATGGCGAGCAAACCCACTGTATATTAACCCTCCCCTTGTCCAGAATGGCATATTCATCGTCACTTATTTTCTCGCAATCTTTGTGAAACCATCTATCGCAATGTTGACATTGCACCCCTTTGTCACCGTCTGCAACAGCACTGTCACAAACTTGGCACTGAAACATTTGCATTTTCTCCATCACCTGATTAGTTCCGCCCTCTTTCTGTGAGCTTTCGCTGTTCTTTTGGTTGCCTGTTTTACCAGGACCACCTCGTCGCGTCATTCTTGCAAATATTAAAATGTAAAACAACCTTACCTTATGCTTGCACTGGTAAGAACAACACACGGTTAGTCAAACATAGGGTGCACTGAATCAAAATGAAAGTGCCGCCATGCAATAACTGGGTGGTGAGTACAAATTAACTCCGCCTCCTGTCAAATGCTGCTAGCGCCGAAAAAAATATTTTCTCGGCGAAATTTTCTCAAAATCACTTCTAGGGATAAAATCCTGAAGTCGGATAAAAATGTTGAGCTAAAATTGAAGCTTTAAAATTGAATTTCCTCAATAAAAGTCGCAGCTCAGAGCTCGACGTCTTCGCCTCAGCGCATGCGCAATCAAACATTGTTATAATTATTATGTTAGTTACTAAGTTAGTATGGTTTTTGTATTGTTATAATTATTATGTTAGTTACTAAGTTAGTATGTTTTTTGTATTGTTATAATTATTATGTTAGTTACTAAGTTGGTATGGTTTTTGTATTATAATTATTATGTTAGTTACTAAGTTAGTATGTTTTTTGCATTGTTATAATTATTATGTTAGTTACTAAGTTAGTATGGTTTTTGCATTGTTATAATTATTATGTTAGCTACTAAGTTAGTATGGTTTATGTATTGTTATAATAATTATGTTAGTTACTAAGTTAGTATGGTTTTTGTATTGTTATAATTATTATGTTAGTTACTAAGTATGGTTTTTGTATTGTTGTTATTATTATGGTAGTTACTAAGTTAGTATGGTATTGTTATAATTATTATGTTAGTTACTAAGTTAGTATGGTTTTTTGTATTGTTATAATTATTATGTTAGTTACTAAGTATGGTTTTTGTATTGTTATTATTATGGTAGTTACTAAGTTAGTATGGTATTGTTATAATTATTATGTTAGTTACTTAGTTAGTATGGTTTTTGCATTGTTATAATTATTATGTTAGTTACTAAGTTAGTATGGTATTGTTATAATTATTATGGTAGTTACTAAGTTAGTATGGTTTTTGCATTGTTATAATTATTATGTTAGTTACTAAGTTAGTATGGTTTTTGCATTGTTATAATTATTATGTTAGTTACTAAGTTAGTATGGTTTTTGCATTGTTATAATTATTATGGTAGTTACTAAGTTAGTATGGTTTTGTATTGTTATAATTATTATGGTAGTTACTAAGTTAGTATGGTTTTTGCATTGTTATAATTATTATGTTAGTTACTAAGTTAGTATGGTTTTGTATTGTTATAATTATTATGGTAGTTACTAAGTTAGTATGGTTTTTGCATTGTTATAATTATTATGTTAGTTACTAAGTTAGTATGGTTTTTGTATTGTTATAATTATTATGTTAGTTACTAAGTTAGTATGGTTTTTGCATTGTTATAATTATTATGTTAGTTACTAAGTTAGTATGGTTTTTGCATTGTTATAATTATTATGTTAGTTACTAAGTTAGTATGGTTTTTGTATTGTTATAATTATTATGCTAGTTACTAAGTTAGTATGGTTTTTGCATTGTTATAATTATTATGTTAGTTACTAAGTTAGTATGGTTTTTATATTGTTATAATTATTATGGTAGTTACTAAGTTAGTATGGTTTTTGCATTGTTGTTATTATTATGGTAGTTACTAAGTTAGTATGGTATTGTTATAATTATTATGGTAGTTACTAAGTTAGTATGGTTTTTGCATTGTTGTTATTATTATGTTAGTTACTAAGTATGGTTTTTGTATTGTTATAATTATTATGTTAGTTACTAAGTTAGTATGGTTTTTGTATTGTTATAATTATTATGTTAGTTACTAAGTTAGTATGTTTTTTGTATTGTTATAATTATTATGTTAGTTACTAAGTTAGTATGGTTTATGCATTGTTATAATTATTATGTTAGTTACTAAGTATGGTTTTTGTATTGTTATAATTATTATGTTAGTTACTAAGTTAGTATGGTATTGTTATAATTATTATGTTAGTTACTAAGTTAGTATGGTTTTTGTATTGTTGTTATTATTATGGTAGTTACTAAGTTAGTATGGTATTGTTATAATTATTATGTTAGTTACTAAGTTAGTATGGTTTTTGCATTGTTATAATTATTATGTTTGTTACTAAGTTAGTATGGTTTTTGCATTATTGTTATAATTATTATGTTAGTTACTAAGTTAGTATGGTTTTTGCATTGCTGTAATTATGATGATGTCATTTTCAGGCACGTTCAGCTCGGTGTTTGTGGCCAGTCTGAAGCATCCTAAGGACATCAAGCAGCAGTTTGCCCTGAAGCACGTCATTCCCACCTCACACCCTAACCGCATGATCACCGAACTGCGCTGTCTGCAACTGCTAGGGTAAAGTTCTGTGTGTGAGTGTGTGTGTGTGGTTGACACCCTAACCGCATGATCACCGAACTGCGCTGTCTGCAACTGCTAGGGTAAAGCTCTGTGTGTGTGTGTGTGTCACACCCTAACCGCATGATCACCGAACTACGCTGTCTGCAACTGCTAGGGTAAAGCTTTGTGTGTATGTGTGTGTGTGTCACACCCTAACCGCATGATCACCGAACTACGATGTCTGCAACTGCTAGGGTAAAGCTCTGTGTGTGTGTGTGTCACACCCTAACTGCATGATCACCGAACTACGATGTCTGCAACTGCTAGGGTAAAGTTCTGTGTGTGAGTGTGTGTGTGTCACACCCTAACCGCATGATCACCGAACTACGATGTCTGCAACTGCTAGGGTAAAGAGCTCTGTGTGTGTGTGTCACACCCTAACCGCATGATCACCGAACTACGCTGTCTGCAACTGCTAGGGTAAAGCTCTGTGTGTGTGTGTCACACCCTAACCGCATGATCACCGAACTACGATGTCTGCAACTGCTAGGGTAAAGCTCTGTGTGTGTGTGTCACACCCTAACCGCATGATCACCGAACTACGCTGTCTGCAACTGCTAGGGTAAAGCTCTGTGTGTGTGTGTGTGTCACACCCTAACTGCATGATCACCGAACTACGCTGTCTGCAACTGCTAGGGTAAAGCTCTGTGTGTGTGTGTGTGTCACACCCTAACCGCATGATCACCGAACTACGATGTCTGCAACTGCTACGGTAAAGCTCTGTGTGTGTGTGTGTGTCACACCCTAACCGCATGATCACAGAACTACGCTGTCTGCAACTGCTAGGGTAAAGCTCTGTGTGTATGTGTGTGTGTGTCACACCCTAACCGCATGATCACAGAACTACGATGTCTGCAACTGCTAGGGTAAAGCTCTGTGTGTATGTGTGTGTGTGTCACACCCTAACCGCATGATCACCGAACTACGATGTCTGCAACTGCTAGGGTAAAGTTCTGTGTGTGAGTGTGTGTGTGTCACACCCTAACCGCATGATCACCGAACTACGATATCTGCAACTGCTAGGGTAAAGAGCTCTGTGTGTGTGTGTCACACCCTAACCGCATGATCACCGAACTACGATGTCTGCAACTGCTAGGGTAAAGCTCTGTGTGTATGTGTGTGTGTGTCACACCCTAACCGCATGATCACCGAACTACGCTGTCTGCAACTGCTAGGGTAAAGAGCTCTGTGTGTGTGTGTTACACCCTAACCGATTGATCACCAAACTACGATGTCTGCAACTGCTAGGGTAAAGAGCTCTGTGTGTGTGTGTCACACCCTAACCGCATGATCACCGAACTACGATGTCTGCAACTGCTAGGGTAAAGAGCTCTGTGTGTGTGTGTTACACCCTAACCGATGATCACAGAACTGCGCTGTCTGCAACTGCTAGGGTAAAAATTGATTTTCTGTGGTGTGTGTGGGTGGTGGTGGTGGTTAGTTTTTGCGCAGCTTGCTTGATGAGTGTGTACAATACAATATAACATATAGAAATATAGTGTGTTTTAAGTGGTGACAGAAGAACACCCATAGTCATAGCTTGCTTGATGAGTGTGTACAATACAATATAACATTGGGAGTACAGTGGTACCCCTCTAATAAGACCTTGAAAGTGCGGTGAAAAAAAAGTCTTATCTGAGGGGTGGTCTTATTAGAGGACCAAGCTCCTTTCCGCTATCAGACTGATAAATCGGCGTTAGTGTGTGCACTACAACTCTCGCTGAATGCAAACAACTCACAAAATCCGATAAATGAAAGCAGCTGGCGCATTAGCGTTTGCCGTGATTTCGTATCTGCGGTGTATGCGGCGCCATTTTGTCAGCCGAGTTGTATGCGCGGTAAGAGTTCTGTGTGTGCAAACTGTGACTAAAAATGAACTGCCAGAGCGTTACTTTGTCATGTTTTGTGTTGTGTTGTGTCGTGCATAATCCAGTATTTAGTAGGTCCGTTATGGCGAAGATTAGGTCTGTACTGTTATGTGTAGTTTGTGTGTGAGTGCAACATGGGCCATCGAAGTTGCCATCGGACCCGTTGCCATGACTTTCGATCACGAGTTCGTCTGCTTTTCATCGAGAGATCGATTTGCACGAACTTGACTGCAAAAAGATAAGATTGTGGTCGCATCTCAACCCCTGAAATCGGGTCGTAAGTCGGAACTCAGGAAAAGTCGTATTTGCGGCATAGGATATATAGTGGAATGTGTTCGGGGAAAAAAAAATCAGTCGTATGTGAGGAGAAGTGGCATTTGCGAGCATCTTATTAGAGGGGTACCACTGTAGCTGTGTGCCTCTGTTGTCCGGCATCGTATCCAAGCCGGGAGTAGCTGTGTGCCTCTGTATACTTAGTGGAATGTCCCATGTGTGTGTGTCTGCTCCCCAGTAACACAACACGGCCTTCCAGGGCTGGAGCAGGGCTGCTCTCGTGTTGATAGGGCAGGTGTGACTGGTGCATCTCTGAGTCCCATCAGCACTTTCGGGTGTTTATTTTTGTTTCTGTTGTCCGACTCTCCATAGAGTTTCTTTGCATATACAATATAATAATAATATGTTTCAGGGGCCAGAGGAACGTGATCGGGGTGGAGTTATGTCTGAAGAACAACACAATACAACACACTACAATATAACAATATAATATAATACAATACAATATGACACAATATAATACAATACAATGTAATACGATATAATACAATACAATATTACCTAATATTAATATAATATTATGGTGTGCACTGCAGACCTGTTTACCTTTACGATTTTGCCATAATTTTTACGGGGAAAAAGTCAAATTACGGCTACGAGAAAAAAAATACGGGAAAATAAAATCCTAAATATAAAAAAAAACCACTACAGTTGCGTCGGTAAGCGAAGCTTTTGAAGCGATGCGGTGAAAAGTCATTTCGCACCATTTCCGTTTCTGTTTAAAAATGGTATCCAAGCGAGTGCATTCCGAAGCTTCTGTAACTTCTGGTCGAAAAAATCAAAAGAAAAGACATCAAAAGTCACTTAAATGGCACAGAAATTCCGGGAATGTGACCTAAAAATTCCAGGAATACGTCATTCAGCACTAGGTGACGAGCATGTGTTCTGTGTCTACTGCTCGACGGACATTAGTATTGCACACTCAGGTCAGTACGATATCGACGTTCATACGCATTGGATTACAGGTGTTTTTTCAAAATTACGTTTTTTTGTTTAAGAAATTACAACTTTGCAAAATAGGGGTAAACAGGTCTGTGCACTGTTTCATGGACCAGAGGAACATGATCGGAGTGGAGCTGTGTCTGAAGAACAACACAATATAACACAATATGGCACAATATAATATAATATGGTGTGCACTGTTTCAGGGGTGGAGCTGTGTCTGAAGAACAACACAATACAATATAATACAATACAATATGGCACAATATAATATAATATGGTGTGCACTGTTTCAGGGGTGGAGCTGTGTCTGAAGAACAACACAACACAATACAATACAATACAACACAATATGGCACAATATAATATAATATGGTGTGCACTGTTTCAGGGGTGGAACTGTGTCTGAAGAACAACACAATACAATATAACACAATACAATACAATATAACACAATATGGCACAAAATAATATAATATGGTGTGCACTGTTTCAGGGGTGGAGCTGTGTCTGAAGAACAACACAATACAATATAACACAATACAAATACAATATAACACAATATGGCACAATATAATATGGTGTGCACTGTTTCAGGGGTGGAGCTGTGTCTGAAGAACAACACAATACAATATAACACAACACAATACTATACAATATAATATGGTGTGCACTGTTTCAGGGGTGGAGCTGTGTGAAGAACAGCACAATACGATATAATACAACACAATACTATACAATATAATATGGTGTGCACTGTTTCAGGGGTGGAGCTGTGTCTGAAGAACAACACAATACAATATAATACAATACACAATACAATACAATATAATATGGTGTGCACTGTTTCAGGGGTGGAGCTGTGTCTGAAGAACAACACAATACAATACAATACAACACAATACTATACAATATAATATGGTGTGCACTGTTTCAGGGGTGGAGCTGTGTCTGAAGAACAACACAATACAATATAACACAACACAATACAACATATAATATGGTGTGCACTGTTTCAGGGGTGGAGCTGTGTCTGAAGAACAACACAATACATATAAATACAACACAATACTATACAATATAATATGGTGTGCACTGTTTCAGGGGTGGAGCTGTGTCTGTGAACAACACAATACGAAGAATACAACACAATACAATACAATATAATATGGTGTGCAAACACAATACTATACACCTATATAATATAATATGGTGTGCACTGTTTCAGGGGTGGAGCTGTGTCTGAAGAACAGCACAATACGATATAATACAAACACAATACTATACAATATAATATGGTGTGCACTGTTTCAGGGGTGGAGCTGTGTCTGAAGAACAGCACAATACGATATAATACAACACAATACTATACAATATATAATATGGTGTGCACTGTTTCAGGGGTGGAGCTGTGTCTGAAGAACAACACAATACGATATAATACAACACAATACTATACAATATACATGGTGTGCACTGTTTCAGGGGTGGAGCTGTGTAAGAACAGCACAATACAATAATACAACACAATACTAATATAATATGGTGTGCACTGTTTCAGGGGTGGAGCTGTGTCTGAAGAACAACACAATACAATACAATACAATAAAATACTAATACAATATAATATGGTGTGCACTGTTTCAGGGGTGGAGCTGTGTGAAGAACAGCACAATACGATATAATACAACACAATACTATACAATATAATATGGTGTGCACTGTTTCAGGGGTGGAGCTGTGTCTGAAGAACAGCACAATACGATATAATACAACACAATACTATACAATATAATATGGTGTGCACTGTTTCAGGGGTGGAGCTGTGTCTGAAGAACAAGAAACACAATACAATATAACACAACACAATACAATATAATATGGTGTGCACAATGTGTCTGACAACACAATACAATATAATACAACACAATACAATACAATATAATATGGTGTGCACTGTTTCAGGGGTGGAGCTGTGTGAAGAACAGCACAATACGATATAATACAACACAATACTATACAATATAATATGGTGTGCACTGTTTCAGGGGTGGAGCTGTGTCTGAAGAACAGCACAATACGATATAATACAACAACAATACTATACAATATATTATGGTGTGCACTGTTTCAGGGGCCAGAGGAACGTCATCGGGGTGGAGCTGTAGGTCTGAAGAACAGGGACCACTGTGTCATCATCATGAAGAACAACACAATACTATACAATATATTATGGTGTGCACTGTTTCAGGGGCCAGAGGAACATCATCGGGGTGGAGCTGTGTCTGAAGAACAAGGACCACTGTGTCATCATGAAGAACAACACAATACTATGCAATATATTATGGTGTGCACTGTTTCAGGGGCCAGAGGAACGTCATCGGGGTGGAGCTGTGTCTGAAGAACAAGGACCACTGTGTCATCATGAAGAACAACACAATGCAATATATTATGGTGTGCACTGTTTCAGGGGCCAGAGGAACGTCATCGGGGTGGAGCTGTGTCTGAAGAACAAGGACCACTGTGTCATCATGAAGAACAACACAATGCAATATATTATGGTGTGCACTGTTTCAGGGGCCAGAGGAACGTCATCGGGGTGGAGCTGTGTCTGAAGAACAGGGACCACTGTGTCATCATCATGAAGAACAACACAATGCAATATATTATGGTGTGCACTGTTTCAGGGGCCAGAGGAACGTCATCGGGGTAGAGCTGTGTCTGAAGAACAGGGACCACTGTGTCATCATCATGAAGTACTTCCCACACCAAAAGTTCCTGGTTAGCACAATGTTTTGTTTGTTTAAATGTGCCAAAATGTTTTGTTTCTTTAAATGTGCCAAAATG